>JAQMYG010000015.1:3081152-3102730 GCA_030014215.1 Clariallabes teugelsi
CATTCAGTTTGGAGTTCAGGAGATTGTCTTGACCAGGACCACACCCCTAAATGCATTGAAGCAACTGCCATGTGATTAGTTGATTGGATAATTGCATTAATGAGAAATTGAACAGGTGTTCTTAATAATCCTTTAGGTGAGTGTACATTCTCACTTAAAAAACTCTTAAAACTACACTTTGTGACACAATCATAGTTATATTTCAAACATTTAGCAGGCTGCCGTTTGGAGAAACCAGAGAATAAAGAATAAACCAGTTGTTGGGTCAAAATAACCCGACCAGGTGTTCGTTTGTAACCAGGTGCTCATTTGACCCAACATAGAGCAACCCAACAATGCGTTTACAGAAACAACCCCGCATTTTTAGAGTGTATGGTCAGTTGTGTATGTAAGAAATGTTCTGTGTGTAGGTGCCCATAGGCACTGTGGTGAAGGAGCAGGGCAAAACAGTCGCCGATCTCGCTCATCACGGGCAGGAATACATGGCTGTACATGGAGGAGCAGGAGGAAAAGGCAATCGCTTCTTTCTTTCCAATGAAAACAGAGCACCGATGACGACCACAGCCGGAGAACTAGGAGAAGAACGAGTGCTTCAACTGGAACTGAGGACGATGGCACATGCCGGATTGGTAAGGGGGGAGGGGCTTAACAGATGTATATTTCTTTATCCTAATAGATCAATGGTCTTATGAGACGAATCGATGGTAAAAAAAAAAAAAAAAAAAGGAATGATGACTAAAATTCGGCCCAAATCAACCCCTTTACTATAAATGTAGTCCATAAGCAAGTTAAGACATATGCCAAACCTGTACTACAGAAAAAATATAAACTAGAGCACATTACATGCATCAGTTTTGCAGATTTGTTTATCTGTGTGTGTTGTGCATAAAAATAAACAAAAACATTACAAAGCCAAACAATTGTGATGGAACAGTTTCCGATATTTCAAAGCCTTCTCGATCATTCTTGATTTGTTGTTCCCCATGTGATTGTGAGGATTGATTGATTGATTGAGTTTTGATTGACACTGTTGCTGAGATGCTGACCTAATGCTAAATCAAAAAATGTAAAAAAAAAAAATAATAATAATAAATAAATAAATATATATATTTACACACGTCTACCATTTTTGGAGGTAAGTACAGAATTCCCCCAGTGGATTTGTCCCATCATAACATGAAAAATCCTCTTTTTAACTTAAAAAGCATCATGACTTAGAATTTTGTCTTCTTTCTGTAACTGATTTTTCACTTTCGTAATCACAAACCCATGTTTACAGCTTTAATATATTTATTGTCAAACTTGATTCTTATTCACATTGTTATTACTAATGTTTGTAGGTAGCGTTTTAATAATTATGGCCAGAAGATGTCGCACTTGAGTCGAGTGTCAAAGTGTTTCCATTCATTCTCTACACTGCTGGTCCTGTACATGTTCATGGGAAGTGTGGGTTGCAGATCTCACAAGCGCACACACTCACTCGTTACAGGGCAACGCCAATTAGTCGATCCTGGATGTTTTACCTTCAGTATCTGGAGGAATCGAAAAAAAAGCACAGAGAGAACATGCAAACTTCATGCACACAGACCGGAGGTGGGAATCAAACCCTTGTACTTTCCAGCACAAATTGCTTCAAAAAGCTTCCTAAATGGGATATGCAAAAAAATCATTTCACTGTGCTATAAGGTTGAGCCACATTATTGCTTGATATATACTTAATTGTGTATCTGTGAATGTGTGTCTTCTCCCAGGTCGGGTTTCCTAATGCAGGAAAGTCATCGTTGCTGAGAGCGATCTCAAATGCTCGTCCTGCTGTAGCAGCTTATCCCTTCACCACGCTAAATCCACACGTAGGCGTGGTCAAGTACAGAGATCACGAGCAACTGGCAGGTACGCAAATGCCGCTGATAAATATTACAATATCGGCATAGCCTATAGACATCTAATAGTCTGTCATCTGAACACAATATATCTTTACTTTAGCAACTAGCAATAGCACAGTTATTATATAAACCAATTACTAAATTCTTTTTTGGTTAAAAACTTCAAGTGCTATTTTTTAAACAGCTCATAATGTGACTTTCACATGGTTAGATTTGTTTTTCTTTGATTTGAAAATTTTTTAAAAAGAAAAAGTCATTTTATTTTCAAGTGAATCGTATGTGATGTAAAGATTGAAGCTATAATTATATTAAAATGAATGTTTTAAACATCATATACATTGAATATAATTTTCATGTGTTTTTCATATGAAATATGAATTTCAAATATGATTCAATCTTTTAAAAATATCATAGTAAATAAATAATAGATTTATTAAAAAAAATTTTTTTTTTTACAATATCATACATCCTACGTATAGGAAATTATACACAATCTATTTTATATTAGTACTATCCAAATAAATAAATTCTCTCTCGCTCTCGCTGTGTTTTGGTTCAGTGGCTGATATCCCCGGTATAATCCGCGGCGCTCACCTGAACCGCGGCCTCGGTTTGTCTTTCCTGCGTCACATCGAGCGCTGTCGCTTCCTGCTCTTCGTGTTGGACATGTCGTCTCCCGCACCATGGGATGAGCTGCAGAGTCTGCGCTTCGAGCTAGATCAGTACGAACAGGGTCTCTCTCAGCGTCCTCATGCCATCGTGGCCAATAAAATGGACCTGAGCGGCACAAAGGAAAAACTCGAGGAGCTGAGGAAACGAGTGGAGAAGCGCATCATCCCTCTCTCTGCCCTGACGGGAAATAACACAGAGGAGCTGATCATCCATCTGAGAGAGCTCTACGATGACCATACGGGAGGGACGATGTTCAGCTGGTAGACATGAGGAAAAAGATTTTATAGGTTACTTTTTGTACATCTTGATTCTCTATTAAAGAAGTAATATTTATTTTTTTCTACATTAGACATGCAGTTTATGTGATTCTTAACTGGAAGATGTCTTGGATGTTGGCTATATTAGCTTCATAGCTTTAGTACAAAAAAAACCTGAGAAGCAAATTTCGGACGAAGAATTTCTTTGTGATTTTAGACATATTTTGGTATATTGACTGCTTTCCCAATGTGTTTATTCAAGTTTGAGCCACCTCCTTACATGTTCTTAATGATTTTTAAAAAATTAAAGCTGCTACCATTTATATTTTTTTATGTTATAATTGTTAAAGTTTTAAAAAGTGATAAATACTTTTTTTAAAAACTCCTAAACTCTTGTCTCACAAGTTGAGACTAGGAAGAAAGAAAAAAAAAAAACATGGAAAAAACAAATTTCCAGGAAGGATGATTGGAATCTAATTATATTTAAAAATATGACTAGACATGTTCTATCATATCTGTATAATTGCCAGCATACCAGTGTTTCTGTAACATTGGCACATTATCTAATTCAGTATACGTGGCTGAACAGACTAGAGTCAAGTTACATAAGCAGCTTATACAGTATTACCTTCATGTTCGACCTACAGCAAACACTATTAACCTCTCACCACCACCAGAGCTGACAAGTTATGAAATGTTTATTCTAGGAAAAAGCCTTCAGATTCACCAAATATGAATTTTAATTAAACCAATCCATATAAGGTTCATAACAATTCATATTCAGATGTCAAATTTTAGCTGTGTATGGGTTGAAGTAGAGTTAAAACTGGCATTTTTCGCTAAACCAATTTTTTATATATATTATTATTTTTTTTATTATTGAAGTTTTCAATGGTTATTCCTCAGAGACACCATTAACTTGTCCATAGAGTCATAAGGGCAAATGGTAATGATAAATTTACATTTAGTTTCTTGAAAATGTAACAAAAAATAAATAGATAAAATAAGTAATAAATCAATAAAAAAGAAATTAGTAAGCAAGGATTTTAAAATAATTTGTTTGCTCTGCTTATTAAATAAGTTTTGAAATGCGTACATGGGGTGAATACTTTTACAGTCAGTCATGTCTGTGGTCTAGATCACCGAGATATGATCTTATGACAGTTTGTCAGTCGTGCAAAACCAAAATCATTATCTTATTTACTATGAAAGATATCTTGTCATTTTTTTAGTGTATGCATGTTTATCTCACTGACAGTTATTTGAATCCTGATAAGAAAAGAATTTAAAACATGCTTCCTTGAATTTTTGTTAGCACTTTTGAAATCTACAGCGGTTTAATGAAAATAACATTTATCTAACTTGTATGTAAGGAGTCTCCAGTGTCAACAGTCTAACTTAAAGCTGTAGAAATCTTCAGTTCAGAGTAATTTTGCCCATAACAGTTTTTTCCCGCAACGAACTGCAACTTCTGTTTAAGTTTAAAGACGTGATGAGAGAATGCCTGTATATTACTGCAATAACATAAAAGATAAGATGAAATAACTTCATAGATGTTTCCCAACACTGAAAGTAACTACAAATATATGGTAATGAACCTCGAGCATTTCGGACACATTTACGTTTGTCGACAGGGCTTGGCTCCAGACTCACGTGCTCCCAGTAGTAAAATGAAAGTTGTGTTGTACATTTGTTGTTGGAAATGGGTCTCTTGTCGGAGGAAAACGTATTCATAGTTTATATTTCCACTCATATGGAAGTACTCATGTATGGGGACAGAGTTAAAACAATGTGGCAGGACATTCCTTCCCATGCCCGTCCCATTCCCCCCCCGATCGTACACCACATGATGCCTACTTGTGGGGAATGTTAAAGGAGAGTGTGTTCAACTGTGAAGATCTGCCAAGCAAACCGTCTCCTTTTGCAGGAGTCTGCAGCAACCTTTATTCCAGGAATCTGGGTTGAGAAACGATATGGACACTGTCTACAGCGAGCCGGTGCACACGCACTTCGAACACTTACATTACGCATACAGTGGTAAATAAACATCCTAATTTCTTTCAGGAGAAATAAACTCACAGATGACAACATGGTAATACTGTTTGTCTTTTCATTTCAGTACTGTATATTTTTGCGTATACTGTATTGAATTTATAAAAATTTGCAGTCTTGGAAGAGGAATAAATCATTTGAGGATGTGATGTTATGGGGAAATAATCAACTTTAGGTGGCATCAGTATCAAAACTTCACCACACCACTATTCTTTTGGTAAAAGTACCCCTTACTCCTTACTCCTAAAAGTTTTATTCCTTACTTTTGAAGCCATTGTGATTTTCATTTCCATTTAGGCATTTGGCAGACACTCAAGACGACTTATCAAGAGTGACTTACTAAAGTGATTTGAAATTTCCATCATTGGATAGATCCTTAAACTGGTTACTACTGTAGGTTACTAACTAACTAAGTATCGTCAGTCAAACACTGTTGGGGAAGGTTTTTATTTTATTTTATTTTTTTTAAGGGGTGTGGAGAATTAATCTAAACATCTAAGAAGATATTTGGTTCCCGATTCCTGTAGTTAGATGTACTACGTGTAATTCTCATGAGCAACACTGAGTTGCAGTAGTTTGTTTTATTAAAACATTGTCACTGATTCAAGCCTTTCTGTAATCCTTATTTTTTATATAAATCAATCCCTCATTATTATAGTCACAAATTTTAAGCAACACTTTTAATTCCATTACAATGCACACATGTCAAGACAAATGAGCCAAATGTTTAACCATTGCTAAAACATTGCAATGACAAAGAAATGCAAATAGAAAAAGACAAAAATAAACAAATTCTCTGTACAAACTTTGATCAGGCTGAGATGTACATTTCTGCATCACTATAGCATCGCTATTAGATTTGCCATAAATGTGCACCCTCACATTTAATACAATAAAGTAGAACATTTATTTAAACAGAATAGTGTGAAGTTAAAGAAAAGCTTCATCCTAAAACAAACAATACATTTATATTGAAATATGTTATCTGTTTAGTTAATCTCATGCTAATGTGTTGGTCGTTGCTGTTTTTACTGTACATTAATCTTGTGAGAAGTTAGCGGTCATGTGCTATCGTTATGGGAGGGCATTTTTATTATTAGTGCTGTTAAAATGGAGTTAAGTAACAGTAAGTTAAATATAAAGGATCAAGTTTTTCTCTCATTGTTTTCAAGTAATAATCAAACTTACTGATGAAAAATCAAGCATAGACATAGTGAAGGCAGAGGATCAAACTCAGGACTCAAAGTCATATAATGCAGTGCAGATATAAGACAGTTAGTCTGAGTTATGATAGAGACTCGGCTACTTAAAGGCCTAGAATTAGCATACTAATATTATTAACACGTAATGTCCTGTAAGCTTGTGTACTTGTGTCCTGTAAAAGTGTCCTGTTGAACTTGAACTTGAACTTGTAAGCTATTTTGAACGAGAAGGTGAGGGGCCGTGACAGACTAGAGAACTAAAGAGCTGCAGCATCACACTCTTTGGGTAGACAAAGGACAAAATGGTGCTGGACTGCTCTTAGTTTGCACAGCGTTACTGGTAAACTTTGAAACCGTTAAACTAAATTGGAAACAGACAAAAAAAAGACCTCTCCCACCAAAGATCACAGGTTAATTATAAAGATTAATACAATTTGTGGCTTAGTGGTTGGGATGATCTCTTCACATCTCCAGGGTTAAGGGTTGGAATCTTGCCTCTGGTCTGCGTGAATGGAGTTTGTTGGTTCTCCCTGTGTTTGACAGGTTCCTCTGGGTAATCCAGTTCACTCCACAGTTCAAATACATGTGGTGTACACGGATTGGTGTTTCCAAATTGCCTTTAATGTATCATTGGGTGTCTGGGTATGTGTTTCTGGCCTGCAATGGGTTGGCGTCCCATCCATGAGTTCCCTGAGATTTATTTATTTTTATTTTCCCAAATGGGATGACAGCTCACTTTATGGTAACTCATTATGTTTCAAAAAGTCATTATGCTTTTGATAGGTTTTCCTTAAAATATTTTTTTTTTTGCACAAAGGTTAGACTTCAGGGCCCGTATTCACAAAGCTTCTTAAACCTAAAAGTTGCTCCTACTGTAGTGACGAAATTATAAGAAAATTCTTAGAATTATGACATTTTCGTAGAATTTCCCCCTAAATTTAGGACTAAATCTTAGTAAAGATAAAAATAATTCACAAAACATCTTAGCCCTAAAAACAGCTCCTAAGGTAAATATTGTTAAGACTAGAGAGGAGGACGTTTAAGAGGCTTAAGAGTTTCTATAGCAGAGCACAAAATGGCAGAAAGAAGAAATATTCTCCAAACACTGAACATAAAGCTAAAAGTAAACACTGCTCTTCTGTCCAGTTTGGGTTTCTTGTTGTTTTACTTCCTTCCATCGCTCTTGGATTGTTTGCTACAGTACTGTACATACCATGCAAAAGTGCAACTTAAATAGACTGTCCTGCTCTCATGTAAATCGGTAAAAGGTGAGCCATTTTGCTCTTATCAATCTGAAATGGATTACAAGTAATAAAATCAGTATTATAAATAAATGTAAGAACTAATTAACCACAAGGACGCTTTTTGCACCCATCTTTACAAAAGGTTGCAATAATTCTTGATCTGACTGCTTAAATATACAGCGGTACCTCGGCATACAAATTTAATCCGTCCCGGAGGCGAGTTCTTAAGGCGAAGATGTGTATTGTGAAATGCATTTTCCCATAGGAAATAATGTAAATGCAAATAATCCATTCCAGCCACCCAATGATATTACCAATTTTCAACAATATGATCATATTTTTGCATATAAAAATATTTAGAAAAGACATGTAAGTGAAGTAAAATATGAAATAAACTGACATTAAACCTCATTTAACCTTAATTTATGATTCCTCGTGGCACTGGCTGCTTTAAAAACAAAACTGAAAGTGGCTCTGTTGTCTTCTTGCTTCCATCCATCCTTGCTAACATTCTTGGGGCCCATGGTGCTATGTTTTCACTAAATCTTGCACAAAATGAAAAAAAAAAAAATCCACAAAAATATGACAGACTCCCAGACAGACAAGCAACTTAAACGCATTTGGTTCATCTTGGTTTGTTTGCTCGTAATGCCAAAAATGCTTCATATGCTAAGGCAAATATCTTGCAAAATTTTTTGCAAGATTTATTCTTAAGGTTAAAATTATTGAGGCGGTGCATTAGTATGCCGAGGTACCACTATATGTGGACTATAGAACGGAGACTATGTTCAGATAAACAAATTGCCTCAAAAACAATGACATTTTGACCCTGGTTTAGAGAGGATGAACATGATGATGATGATGATGATAATGATGAGACTGATGTTGATAATGGTAAGAAGACAATGAGAATTGGCCCTCATAGCTCTTTTGCATGAGGTCTGGCCTGCATTTTTCTGCCAGTCGTTGGAATTTGGGCCCCAGATTTTCATCTAAACTAAAGTGAATGTCTGCCGTAATAATGCTGTCCAGCTGAGCCAGCTCCCCAGGCTCACCCTCATCATTATATGGGTGTGGCTTATCATTTGTGTTTGTAGATTCATATAGTTGTGGATTCAGCTCATTTTCCTGTTCACTAAGACTCACCAGTTTCTGAAACCAAAGTAAGAATTCACAAGTGATTAATAGTTATTTATTATTACTAATATTATAAATGATTACAACTTCACTTAAATGTTTGTTCCAATAGGAATATGTTAAGAAAATGCTTTTAGTCATTATTTCATTGTGTTGCTTATTTAAATTATTATGGGTTCTTAGCTGTCTAAAGTGTACCAGCTCAGCCTTTTTGGTGCTGTTTATACAGGATTTTGCTACTGCAGACAATATTTAGAATGAACTGAATAATGTCCTGAAACACATGTTCAAGGTCATGATGATTTTTTGAAAAGGTGCAAAAATTAGTGCATGCTACATTTACTGTAAACACCAAATGGCCAGCTGGTTTCATGAGGTTAGTTTGAATCCAAAAAGAAACTACAGAATATTGTCATGGCAGGAGAGAAAAAAAAACCTCTCAAGAACACACACTCAGTGATGGTAATACACTTCCCTCCAACTGACAGTTAATGAAGCCTTAAAGATGTCATCATGATTTTAGAATTGGATGGTACTGATGTGTAATATGAATCATAATTACCTTTTCAATGAAAGTTTTCACATGTGTCCACATGTGATACAGCGACTCATCACTGATTTTTTTCATAAAATTCCACCGCCACAAATACTAAAAGCAACATTTGAAAATGTAAATGCAATTAGGGTAACATTTTTAATACATTTTTAAATACAGTAAATATCAGTCCTTAAACATTATATTATACATATTTGTTTGCTTGGTTTTCACCTTTTGTCTGTCTTACCTTTCCTCTTGCTTTTTGTTAGCTCTCTCTGCTTCCCTAACTTTCCTACTGTAGTTTAGTGTTCTTTCTTTAGTTCCCTAACCTGCTAGGGCTAGCTTATCCCTCTCTTCCCTTCCTCAGTGCTATTGTTTTTCTGGCTTTTCCTTTCCTAGTTCTTCTTATTTGCATTGTTTCCCAATTTCACATGTTTCCTGGTTTGCCAGGAACCCTGACATCCTTGCTCCTTTGTCTCCCTCCTTTTCTTGTTCACTTTCTTCCTTTATTTTTCACCTCTCTTGCTTCACTCTTTTCCTAAATTCCCATTTCTCCTGTTTTATTAATATTGTTCTCTAGATCTCCAGTTGTGTGCCTTTTAGACTGTATAGATACAGTAGATATAGTAGACAGATACTTTATTGATCCTGAAGAAAGTTTTCAACATCCAATAGCAAGTATAGTAACATAATAGAATGATCTCTCTCTCTCTCTCTCTCTCTCTCTGTGTGTGTAATAAAAAAATGGTACTATACCTTTTCATTTAATTCCCAATTTTCCACTAAACGTATCAAGTTCAGCTCTCTGTACTGTGACATACAAAAACAATCATCTATCAGTTTATCTCATGGCATGATATTTAACAGTATCCTCACTCACTCATCATCTATACCTGTATACTTTTATCTTGTATATAGAGTCGCAGGGCGGTGGAGTCTATCGCAGGATACTTAGGGCACAAGGTGGGGTACACCCTGGATAGAGTGCCAATCTATCACAGGCCACACACGCGTTCACACACACACGCACACTACAGGGAATTTGGGGGCACCAATTAGCCTAATCTGCATGTCTTTGGACAGTGGTAAACCTGGAGTACCCGGAGGAAACCCACCAAGCACAGGAGAACATGCAGACTCCACACACAGAGACTTAACGCGGGAGTTAAGCCCTTGACTGTGGATACTGACAGTATTTTATCCTTCTTTATTTTATTTCTTCCCAAGATATTGACTTTCCAAATTTTTTCGATAGTTTCAAGAAAAGCTTGACCATGCATCCTGTTGTTTTTGACTGCCAGCCAATATATGGAAAAAGATAAATTCCTCTCTTACTTAAATATTAAGTATAATAATATCATATAAATAATATGTATTAAAATTATAAAATGATGACATGTACATTTTGCCAAATTTTTCAGTTGCACCTCTTAAAGAATTTTTTTTCCTTTTTGGCTGCAGAGAAAAACATCATGTGCGGTCTTCTAACTGCTTATTGTTATATAAATTGAAGCCATTAGCTACAGGTTTCAAAAATTATAATTTAATTGGAACCTTGGATTATGAGCATAATTAGTTCCAGAGGTGTGCTCGTATATCAAAACACTCGTAAATCAAAGTGAATTTTCCCATAAGAAATAATGAAAACTCAGATTATTTGTTTCACAATCCCAAAAAAAAATACATAAAAATAATTAATACAAAATATAAAGTAAAAATAAAACAAATTAACCTGCACTTTGAATAAAGTAAAAATAAATCCCGACAGATAGTGTTTCAGTTGGTGTTTGTACGTGCACGCGCGGTGTATGTGTGTGTGTTTGTATGCAAAGCTAAAGTAAGAGGAGAGGAGTAATGACACCCTCTCCACCCTCTCATCTTACACAGTAACCCTTTCTTTCCTGGGATGACTTTCACACACACACACACACACACACACACACACACACACACACACACACACACACTAACATCTCTGACACTCGAGTGTGCGCACACACTAATGGACTCACTGCTGTAAAGTAAAAATAAACCAAATTAACCTGCACTTCACCTTTGAAAAGAATCGCAACAGAGCAATGTTTCCATTAGAGTGTGTGCGTGTGTGTGTGTGGAATCAGTGAGAGAGAGAGAGAAAATGGATCTTGAACCTTTCTAATGAAACTTGCTAATTGAAACTTTTGCTTTACACGTGCGCACACGTGCATTATAATAAACAGTACAGGCGCGCTGTACACACACGCATACAAACACAAAATAAAATAGTTTTTATGCACACACGTGGTCACAGTGTTATAGTAAACAGTACACGTGTGCATGGATGTTGATTATACCAGTAAGAGACGCGCACTAAGACCGAGCAGGGGAGACGATTACCGCAGCGCAAGAGATAGAAAAAATATTGGCTCAGTTGTGATCACGTGACGCTCAGCGTCAAAACAAGAAGCACATGCATGATACTTGATACTTGGTACTCATAAACCAAGACTTGCTCATTTTTCAAGACAAAATTTATTTAACATTTTTAAATAAACGCGGAACACTTGCAAACCGCGTTACTCGCAATCCAAGGTTTCACTGTATTTCATAATAAAGCGCACAAAAAATGCCCAAAAGGTGTCCTTTGGTTTTAAAGCTTAAAATATCTTTTAAAATTAATCATTAAACATCTACCCCCAGATTAAACTAACACTTGAGATTGCAATAACCTGATATAAAAACAGCATTAGAGAATCAGGCATTTTTCACAATTACATTTCCAAGCTGTGAAAGTACTGTAGCTTCTACATTAACAGTCAAAGTTTGTACACACTTTCTACTTCCATGGCCTTTCTTGATTTTTATTTCTTTCTACTATACATTGTAAAATGTTGCTGAAGGCATCCAAAATATACAATAATTTAACAATTTGTAAAGCCTTCATAACGGCTTTAATCTGAAGTCCTGTTAATTGGTGATTTTTAAGGCTCGTAACTCTAAATCAACTTGCGGTCTTTTTAAGTTTTGGTCTTGCTTTCCTGCGATGGTCTTCATGAGAGCCAATTTAATTTTGGTGCTTGATGTGTTTTACAAATGCACTTTACAAATGCAAATGAACAATACTGTTCTTGTAAGAACTGTTCCAGTCATCATGTCTAAAAATAACAACTGGTACTGTTGTTACTTAATTACCTAATTCTATATGTGTTATCTCATAGTTTTGAAATTTTCAGTATTTTTTTAGAATGTAGAAAACAGATCATAAAACAAAAAACACTGAATTAGATAATGTGTCCAAACTTTTGACTGGTACTGTAAAGTAGCATATAGGCTACAATTATAAAATGATGAGGTAACATACCCATTGACGCGAATTCTCGTAGTCCTGTAGACCCTGAAATAGACATTAATTAGCTTACTTAAGGTTTAGTTTAATTTTATTTAATATTAATGTTACTAGTTTCTATCTTCCTAACTGCTTTCCGAACTTCCTTAGTTTCCCATTTTATCTAACCTGAACTGCTTCATAGGTTTCCTAGCATGCTGTGTTTCCCTTATTATTATTATTATTAATTTTTTTTTGATGGCTTGCATTATTTCCAGGATGTTATGTCAAAAACATTTCAACAACCAAAAGTTGCATTTGACATTTATTTCCCTGTTTAGGATGTAACTATAGATAAAATATCATATTTGATTGTTTGCATTACTATGAACCTGTAATTTGTCTTGTAGCAGGAACTACTATATATAGAAAATCTGAACAAAATACCATTAAAACACACTTCTGACCAAAAAAATAATAAAATAATTTGAGCTGTGAACTTTGACCAAAATTAATAAATGAACAGGTGCTTCTCAATAAACTTCGAAAGGTTGATTTCTTTCAGTAATTTAATTCAAAAAGCGAGAATCATATATTATATAGATTCCTTACACATAGACTGATATATTTCAAATTATTGTTTCTTTTAATTTTCATGATTATGGCTGACAGCTAATGAAAACCCAAAATTTTATATCTCAGAAAATTTGAAGATTACTAAAGACCAATTAAAAAAGTAGATTTTTAACACAGAAATGTTAGACTACTGAAAAGTATATACCATGGTCCTTAAACCAGGTATTAGTACTTTTGGCAGTGTGGGCAGGTGCCAAGTCCTGCTGGAAAATGAAATCAGCATCTACATAAAGCTGGTTGGCAGAGGGACTCATGAAGTGCTCTAAAACTTCCTGGTAGGTGGCTGTGCTGACTTTAGACCTGATAAAACACAATGGACCAACTCCAGCAGATGACATGGCTCTCAAAATGACCATTGACTGTACAAACTTTACACTGGACCTCAAGCAATTTGGATTCTGTGCCTCTCCTCTCTTCCACCAGACTCTTTCCAAATGAAATGCAAAATTTACTTTTATCTTAAAAATAGGACTTTGGCCCCCTGAGCAACAGTCCAGAACTTTTTGTCCTTAGCCCCGGTAAGGCCCATCTGACATTGGCTCTGTTTCAAGAGTGGCTTGACAACACATTTACATTTAAGTTTCCGTCATTGGATAGATCCTTACAGTGGGTTACTAGGTTACTAACTAAGTACCATCAGTCAAACACTGTTGGGAAGGTTTTTATTATTATTATTATTATTATTATTATTATTATTATATATTTTTAAAACCAAGTACTGAAACAATGCATGACGGTGGGACCAGCCGAGTTCTGGAGGATCGAAGGGGACATGTTAAGTGGGTGCTGGGCCGTATTTAGCTTTATAGGCAAGTTTCAGGGTTTTGTATTTGATGCAGGCAGCTACAGAAAGCTAGTGTAGGGAGCGGAGAAGTGGTGTGTTGTGGGAGAACTTAGGAAAGTTAAAAATGAGATCTGCAAAGTCCGCCCCAAATTCTTTATTGGACTTTGTTTTAAAATCCTCTCAAGGCTGCGGTTGTCCCTCTTGCTGGTGCACCTTTTTCTACCACATTTTTTTCTTGTATTCCACTTTCCATTAATGTGCTTGGATACAGCACCAGCCTACAGAGAGACCATTTAAAGGCTCAGAAAACCTTCAGTCTTCAAGATTGAACTTTTTCACAATATTCAAATTTTCTGAGATGCTGAATTTGGGGTTTTCCTTAGCTGTAAGCCATAATCATCAAAATGAAAATAAATAAACACTTGAAACATATGAGTCTGTGTGCAATGAATCTATATAATTCAGTATGTATATATATATATATATATATATATATATATATATATATATATCCCTTTCCCATAAGTGAAAATAAGAATATGTCGTATTCTACAATTATTTCTCTGACACACAACTAAGGCATCATACGTAGGATTTTTGTCATAATCCTTAAGGCTTTTAAAATATAATAAAACAACAAACAAAACAGAACAAAACAAAAATCCACAAGATGGAATACCTTTTGTGGTAAGTTACCAAGTGGAGGTTGTACGGGCCTTTTTTGTAGTGGTACCTGCAAAAAAAGAACCAAAAAACTTGTTAATTTTCTTTAAAGTATCATCATATCCATTTAATACATTTTCACTAGTCTGGTATGACATCCCATGTTAGAGCATTGTCTTTAATAATAAATAAATAAATAAATAAGTAAAATAAATAAATAAATTATTGACTTTCCATATTTTGCATGAATTACTGTAGTAGTTACTTTCCTTGTTATTTTTGTCAGTTATTAGTATATGCTAATGGTCCATTGACTTCATAAAGGAAATGTGTGGAGATTATATCATTTGAAACACTATATTTGGAATAATGTGTATGAGTTAAGTCAGACTATTACTTTTTAATAAATATAATATGGTACCTCAACATCACATCCAGGTCCTTCATCATTATAACGGCGTATAAAAGTATTTGTATCTCCATACTCCATAGGTTGTTTCTTCATGTAGGGACCGCATGAACATGTGAACATCATGAGAAGGACGCCTTTTGTTTTAAATTACACACGGAAAAAGTTAAATTAACTACAAGGCCAGATGTTTTACAAAATAATGAATAAATAAGAAATCCTAGAAAGTCTTTGCTTACATAACATCAAGAGAAAGCATAAAAAGATGACAGAGATGCCAGCGGCCCCAGCCCGTATCAGGTATGGACTGATACTACGTGAGCAGTTATGTACAGTTACTGACAGTTTTTGTAATGAGGAAAGCCCTCCGGAGTCGATTATATTTATTTTGAGCTCGTGGCTGCCTGGTGCCATGCTGTCTTTGACAAGACTTACAGTTTCTCCTGTACAAAGAGATAGATAAAGAGTCATACTATGTTAATGTCATAAAACTACAATCATCATATGTGGTTACATGGACAATATTTTTTTAATAGACAAAGATGGTGATCTTTGAGAAAGTTAAGTTTATTCAGTAGATGAAAATGACTAATTTAATCCTCGACCCTGGAGCTGCAAGGTGACAGTGCTAACCACTATGCCACCATGCCACCTATATTACAGTATAACCCCCGGGGGGGCAAACCTGCTTAGTAAGAATAGATTTATTCCTCAAGAGAGAAACAATTGGACCAGGTCTCTGTATGGGCAATATTACATCAAACAATGTTCTAAATCTGTTCTGTTTGACAAAAATTTATTTGAATTGACTAAAATAAATAGCAATATTACACCAGTCATTCCTATTAAAAATTCCTTTCATTCAGGGTGGAATGGACAAGTATGTTTCTACTGGGATGGTTACATTATCGTGACTGGGTAATTAATCTGATTATTAGTGAAATATTCCCATATCCATGCAAACACAACTATTAACTCCTTGCCATCTATACTGTATAAATAAAAGAAAAGTTTTGTCTGTACATTGTTTAGAACTCGCTCTTTCAATGATATCTTTATGTTTCATACATATATTTCTGAGGATGTCAGAAAATTTTCTCTCTGTATGTCTACATGTCGGTATGTCTGTCTGTCCAGTCAGATTTTGTCACAGCATCACAGAAAACTTGCTAATATAGTATCTGTCTAAAGTTTAACCGGCACTATAAGTGAAATAAAAATATTGCGTAAAAGGTATGGTATGAACTGTTATGTGCTGGATTTAATAGTCTAATTTAGAATAAGCTTCTAATAAGCTACTTGCTCAACATAAAAAAACACCTGAAGCAATAGATATTAATTTGAATAATAACAGTGCTGAAGTGGTATAAATGAATTTAATGTACTCAAATTGTTTTAAGAGAATATTGTATATTGAGACAAATGGTTCGCTGTGGCGACCCCTAACCGGAACAGCCGAAATAAGAAGAATAAAACTGACTATGAAAGAAGCACAACTTAGCGTAAATGATTATGTAAATGAATACACTAGGTAAATTTTTATAAAATTTCTTAATATTTAGCCACCAATCCTTGGAAAAAATTATGTTTGTTGCAGGCAGACATGTACGTCAGCTTAAACCTGAAATAATAATAATATTATTATTATATATTTAATATATAAAAGACGGATTCTAGCCCTAGTTCTAATACGAATGGGTAAACATTCCTGTAACACACACTGAAGAGCCAGATATAAAGCCAGCAAACAAAATTTAAATTTAACTTTTAATAATCGCCTGTAAATAGCAATAAGAAGTGCTGGAAAAGCACCGAGTGTAAGCTGCTTAATTAGAAGATCAGGTCGATCTGGTCCAATCTCTTTAACTTTTTTTCTTTCTTCGTCCGATCGCCTTGTGAAGGGGTATTTTAGCAAAGAAATTACAGAATTTTCTCTCATATTTAGCTTTCTTCCATGTCAATCACTATTCAATACATTAACTAAAATGTTAACAGTTTATGGTACACATTATAAACTGCTGACCGTTAATAAGACTCGTTGAGAATGGTCCAATCACATGAGTCCAAATAAAACAATATTGATTCGCTATGAACAAAAGTGGGAGGGTTCGGGGCGACAGTGCTGCGCCCCAAGGATGATTTGAAAAAATCCAATTAGAGCTCAGCCTCAAATCCCATGCTTTTCAAAAATTTACGTTCCTACATGGACACTCGTTTGTCCGGCGCCTGCGTACACGAACACAAATGAACGTAATGCAATTACATTTTTAAAAAAAATTGTAAATAAATTATATTAAGAAATACAGCGGACTATTGTGACTAAATGACTTTATTTCATTATTAAAATAAATAATTATTATCTTAAATAATTACATGTTAAAGTAGCATTCTTCTCTGCCTAATTTTAAGGGGGCGGCGCCCCAGCGCCCCTTACTGACCGGCCGCCACTGTATAAAGCTATTTATTTTTAAATTCATTTTAATTCGTTTTTATACTCTAGTTTAAATGTTTTCCTACTTTACATTTTAGTTTACTACACTTTTAAGATGAATTTTGCAAACACGTAAATGCGGATTTTAATTAAAATGACTCTTTAACTCGAAGAGTCGACTCCCAGCATTCAGATGAAAGAACCGACCTAAAGAGTCTATTTAATGAATCGATTCGCTCGTTAGCGACACATGCACTTCACCAGAAAAGCCGGCTCCAGGAAAGGTGGCTGTGGTTAAGAAAGAAAAAAGGTATTTTACATAATTAAATCGATTATTTTTAGTCTGTGGATGTTCTATATAGTTTTAGAACTACATTTAACATTTTTTAGTTTTATATATAAGATTATGATTGAAGTGATTGCTTTTAGCTTTTTTACTTCAGAAGTGGCTAATCGCCTGATAAAAAAAGCGCTTCAGAAAAAAAATCATGTCCTATAAATCAACAAATATTTCCCCTAAAACTTAAGTCAATGGTACACGCATGCTATGCCCTAAAAATCCTGTCAGAAATCAAACTGACCTGACTATCTGTGTGAGCTAATTTAGCTCCTGTTGATTTACCACAGAAGGGGTATAATAGTAATAATAATAGTAGTAGTAGTAGTGTTTTATTCTCTCACAATCTTTAGAAATTAACAAAAGCCGGTGGAGTTATTGTGTTAATATTTTACTGAATAATTTGTGGTTAGCTGTTCAGCTTCCTCACAGGTTAGCTAGCTGCCTGTAGCATGATTGTGAGCAGCTCGTGCTAATTAAATGAGGTAAGTCTCGCGCCGTTCCCGCCTTTTATGCATGGCCAAATATGGAGGTTGTGACTGTGAATGCTTTTAATGCATTAAATAAAATGCAATTTCTTTGTGAGTCTGACAGTGGAGTGTGGTGTTTGGATTTTATTTGTTTGTCAGGGGTGTCTGCTATCTTTTATATAAATTAAAAAAAATGTTTTGATTGTACATTGGTCACAACTCGCTCTTTCAATTATATTTTTATGTTTCATACGATGGAAGACCCAAAAACACTCTCTTTCTGTGTGTCTGTCCAGCCACATTTTCTGGACAAAACTGGACAGAATTTAATGAAACTTTGCCAGTCCTTAGGTATTTGCCTGAAGTTAAACATGTAGAAGTGAAGTTATGTGCCAGATTATGTCACGGCATCATGAAAAAAAAAAAAAAAAACTGGTTGGATAGAATTTTAATTATATAATACTTTCTACTTAGACATCTGCATGAGGTTTAACCTGCACCATAAGTGAAATTGAAATGTTGAGTAAAAGCGATGTTACAGTAGGAACAGTTGGCGTGAACAAGGCGTAAACATGAATTTTTCTATATCCTTTTATTTCTATTGAGTGTAATAAGATGAAATGTCAGTAGATTGAAAATCATGCCGTGAACTAGGTACGTTTTGTATGATTTACTGATATTTGGCCACCAATCCACTGGAAACCAATACAATATAATGTCACACCAAGCAAAAAAATAAAATAAAGGGTTCAACCTGAGATAATATCACTGATTAAATTAAAGCTGATCAACTTATTTTTAGCTTTTTTGTAATCCTTTTACCTATTTCTAAATCTTTTTTCTTGTTAATGAAGGGTACTGCAGCTAGTCATAAATGCTTTTAATGTCTCTTTAGTGACTTGCATTCAGAGAGCAATAAAATGGCTGAAAGGACGAGGGAGATCCTAGTTTATCATACAGTATTTCCTAAGAAACTATATTTATTTACAAAGACTGTTTGATTTACCGACGGCTGGTTCAATTCTCCATGTTCCCATGTCGCTTTGAAGCTCGTAGGTGAACGGCGCGCTGAAAGGTGGAAGGTCCGGATCTACGGCGGTGATGTTCATCATGTGTTTTGGCAAGCAAAGAGTGAACTTGTTGTCCTTCAAGACCGGAGCGTTATCATTCTCATCTAACAGGTGGATGATCAGTGTTCCTGTACCTGTCTGCGGAGGCGTACCTGGAGGTCAGGTAGGTGAAAGACACATTGATGCCTTTTACATGTGTGACATTTTACAGTAGGTTTAAAATTGCCAGAATTTAAAAGCGTGTAAAAATCTGGAGTGTAAAAGTAAAACGTAAAAGTTAATTTTAATGGTAGATAGAGTGATAGAAAGAACAGGAGAACAAAGCTGAATGTTTTACTACAAATCTAAAAACAAAGTTTAAATAAAAATATTTTTAAAAACTGACAAATTAGATAAATATTTAAGGACACATATGCCACACTTTCAATCTGTCCTACACATTTTAGAGTTTTGACATGAAAGGTTAGCACTTATAGCTTTAATTACATGTAGTTACTCTTTGTTAATGATAGTTCAGTTTATACACATTAACCAAATCATGTTTACTTGCGAAAAATTATAAAGTTAATGTGAAGTCATGTTGAATGCTGTTATGCGCTGCCCGACCAAAAAGGTTGGCGTTTTAGAAGGGACAGTCTATCGGCCTGCATCAAGCAAGCCGAACATTGAACCCTGGTAGGATTTATTTCCCTCTAGTCTCTACCATAAAAGCTACCATATTTCTTCAAAATATTTTGTATTAGATATATGTTTGTCTGGAGCCCTCAATCATTGATGATCAAGATCAGCGATCACTTCAACGCTTGAAGTTGTATCATAAAAAAATGGCCAGTAGAAATCACAGCTATGTTTAATGGTGTAATTAAGAACATTTCCACACACACACACACACACACACACACACGCACACACGCACACACACACAATGTGATACACAGGATTGGTCTAAACACCTGTGTGTCCATAGGAAAATGACTAATTAGAAAAAAGACTTGTAAAAGATTGGTTTGGTGAGCATAAGGAATCATTTGAATTGGTCACCACACTGTGCTGTAATCAAAGCTAAAGGCAGTCAAACAAATAACTTTTTTTTTTTTTTGTCCAGGCAGTGTAGTACACAAGTCTGTAGGGTATGTGCATACTCATTTAGTTATGGATATATCTTAATTGTAAAAAAATTAGCCCTGAAAAAAAAGTAACTTACCATCATCAACAGCATGCAAGATGACCGTGTAAGTGCTGTTCGTGACAAACTGAGATTCTCTGTCCAAAACTTTGGCAGTGGAAACTTTGCCTGTTTTTGAGTCTATAGTTACCCAGTTATCTATATCTTTTCCTTTCATGAACCTGAAGAAAGAGGGAGACATTGACACATGCAGCACAATGATTTCTATAAATGAAGCAAATAATGTGGAATGAAAGAAATGATGGATAATAGAAACCGATTTGTTTTCTTGATGATATGCCCTAATTATCATTCCGTTAGACATATAGCTTATATTAAGCAAAGTTACTACAGATATCAGAACTTAAGAATGAACAAAAGCACAACAAAAGTGAAGAGACTGAGGTAAGATTTGCTTGTGTGTTTGTTTGCTTTATAATGTGAGACATAATAAATGTACACATTGAGTTGCTGCTTGGTAGGTTTACAAACTAGACTAAATAACAACCTAACTGATATTGGTAGCTTCATGTCAAAATAACACATCTGCGGTTAACACGATACGGTAAGTTAACTACAGCAAGTTACCTTCCTCAACATGACACGGTAAGTGAAGTACGGTAAGTTAACACACCGGACACGTTAACTTGCCATTTGAATTTAGATACGTGTTGGAGAAGTTTTGAGTTTTTTAAAAATTTTATTACAGACGTTAATAGTGGGATAGGGATAGCAGAGTGGTTATGGCAGTGGACTATGGTTCTGAAGGTCCTTGGTTCAAACCCCATCAAGTTGCCAAAGAGTACTCCTTTGTGTTGCAGATTGGTTGGGGCAGAGTCATGTACCCACACACACACACACGCGCTAGTATATTTTTTAAGGGGACAGTACTTGAAAACATACAGTGGGAATAGTGTTATCAGGAAACTAATTAAACAGGAAACTAATTAAACAAGCAAATAAGAAACAAATAAGATTACATAAATTAGAGGTTCTGAATGTATTTTTAAAATTAACTTTTGATTAATTGTTCAGCCCTAGATATTGATGTAAGTTAGTTGTCTTTCCACACAATGCATGCACTTCTTGCAAAATCCAAATTACTCCACATTACAACAGAATCTTTCCTTTCCTCTGCAGTAGGGGTGGGCGATATACCGGTAGACACGGTTAACCTGTAGAAATTTGTCAACCGATGGAGATTTTGGTCTATCGTCTTAATCGCGGTTGAGATCACGTGACGTTGCACGTAACCACGCAATACACATTCACTTCTATGGGAAGCCAAACACATCTAAAGTGGGACGAAACCGTGGCACCCGAT
>JAQMYG010000015.1:3102830-3112830 GCA_030014215.1 Clariallabes teugelsi
GATACAAATTGCTATATTGTGATATATATCATTATCGAGGTAGAAAATTGCTTCTACCGTGATAGAAGATTTTGGTTTATCGCCCACCCCTACTCTGCAGTGTTCATATTAGTATTTAAAGGTTAAGATTGTAGAAGATTAGGCCTTGGTGACACACACACACACACACACACACACACACACACACACACACACACACACACGCAACTAATGCAATACAAACAATGCACCGATAAATTAGGCTTATGATTGGACAGTTGTACCATGAGCCCCGTACATGCATTAGTCATATTCAGTAAACTACACATACATTTCTGACTGTACATGCATCTTCTTGTACTTTAATAATTACATGGTTCCATATTGGGTTGGGTTTTCTTATTTTATGCAATTAATTAAAATATTCTGTTCCATTAAATAAACATTTTTAAACATTAGCCATGTAGCCTTCAGTCTCTGGGCACGGGTGGTTCAGTGGAAGGTGTTTCGCTTGCCATCTGAAAGGCCCAGGTTCGATTCCCAGACAGTGGCCAAACCCCAGCCACTGGATGCAGTGCCAGTCCCAAGCCCGGATAAAATGGGAGGGTTGCGTCAGGAAGGGCACCAGGTGTAAAACCTGTGCTAAGCTTGTATGTGCGGACTGGATAGTCCGCTGTGGCAACCCCTTGCTGGGAGCAGCCAAAAGACCAACAATGACCTTGTAGCCCACAGTCTATCATTCAGCTTTCATGTTTATTCTATCTGTTACTGAACACCACTCTTACATGTTAAGGCATAATCCCATTAAAAAATTTTTTTTTTTCATTTTTATTTACATTAAAACAAATAATAATAATAGAAAAACCTTAATTTTATGTAAATTAAATGTAAAAAGACTGTTCCATTAAGCTTATGCTCATGCTAGGAATTAAAAAAATGCTGTCATAGATATAGCAACTTTTAATAGATCTAGTCTATTATAGAAGTTTTAGCTTTTCTTGTGGCCTTTGATCGTGGCCTGTTCAGCCTTGTTCGCAAATTCCAAAGATACAGTTAAATGAGACATGATTTACATGTCTTATAATTTTGTTTGTTAGAGCACTAAAATAGTTATTTTTTTCATTAAAAATTCATAAATGGGAAAAAAAAGCACTAGTATGAGTTAAAAATTAGTTGTACTGCAAAATTTGTACATCTTACCGGTGTGTGTTCGGTGGATTTTTGTCATGATCTGTTGCAGTGAATGTCCACAAACTGCGCCCTGGTGGTGTGTTTTCCATGACGGTAACATGTTTAACGAGATCCGTGAACTCTGGTGGATCGTTAACATTTATCACAGTGATTGGGAAGGAAAGCTTTGCAGAGCTCGAGCCGTTTCTTGAATAATCGACTTCCCACAGTTTATCACCGTAGTACATCGTCCGAACTGAACAGGAGAAGAATGGCTCTTCATTCTCCACTTGAGCCGTCAGGTTCAGAAACTGGGTCTCCTCAAAGTCTAATGGCTTTACAAAAACAGATTACAAAAACACACATTATGCTATTGGATTTTCTATTTTTGTAAAGAGGTGGCAGAAGTGCCAGTTTCTACAAGTCAGGCATAGTATCCATTATTTTTCATCACTTTTTTGGTGACACAGGGGACACAGAAAACTATGCTAACCTGCTGTCTTAACTAAAGCAGCAGCTGGTGTAAAAGATGAGATAATAAACAGGGAAGGTACACAGGATGTGACAGATGTGTGTATGGTTACTGTTGATCTCACTTTCCATTGACTTTGTTTAGTTGATAATGGTTATTGTTGCGTCGGGTGCAGGAAAAAAAAAGCTAAACAAAAAGAATATCTTGCATATGGTCCGACTACAGTGTTTCCCACATATTGACTAGGGCAGGTTTCCCAGACATATAATGACTGGCTAAGTATATATATTTTCGCCGCCAGAGGGCTTCGTCATCTGTGATCGATTAAGAGATTATTTTTTTCTCGCTCACACATTCCTCTATTGAACATATTTATATTTATATATGAGTGAAAGAGAGAAAGAGATTCCCAAAATATACCGGGTAAATTCATGATAAATGCCTCCTGCAACCTGCACTAGTCATGAACACAGTTCTCTTGGTTTAAAAACAAAAATGTTAAAGAAAATGAGTTCTAAAATTTGCTTGCGTCGATAGCCAGCGGAACGGGCCAACATTACATGCCAGCACAAAAGTAGTCTACTACAGTAAATACAACAAACAACAAAATACATATGACCTTTACCACAATATTTTGATTTATTTGATATTTCAAAATCCAACCTACTAACCCTGCCCTCTATCTTGGTGTACAAAGAGGTCACTGTTTGTCAGAGCATGTCTCCCTTACAAACCAGAGCATTTTAGCTATTCTTTGCATTAGTATGCTTTAAAAAAAAAAAAAAAAAAAAAAAAAAAGTATATATATAGACAAATATATATCGTCACGGCATGCGCCTGTGATGACTCTGGAGCTCACTAGTTAGGCTGTCTCCCCTGGTGAGCTATCGGCGCTAATGATCCCGGCCTTCTCCCCGCGCTATAAAACACAGCGGGGAGTGTAGCTCGGGGTCTGTTGGGAGTCTGGAATTTACTATGCGACGTGGGTGCAACATACGCGCAGACGTGGAAGAGTGGCAAGCGCCCCAGGCACTTCAAAGAGGCGAGTACGCCTTTGAACTCCATGACGAGGACAACCACAAGCTCACTGCCGGAGCTCCCGTTGCTCTTCAACTCTTGCACAGAGCCGGATTATGGTGACCCTGCCACTGAAGAGGAAAAGGCCGCAAGGAGGATTGTGTCACGGCAATTGTTTCCAGCCGGGAAAAGCCGCCCAACCGCCGGACGTCAGAGAGGACTCCCGTCTGAGGCCACGCCCACAGAGAGACCTGGAAGGGGCGGTCCGGCCATCATAGAGAGGAGAGTCAGCGCGAGCAGATTGCGGCAGGAACTGCTGTTCACGCCGGCCGACGGTGCCACCAGCCTGTGCCCGCATGCCAGACCTGCACGTGCACATTCTTTCCTTCCCTTTCTTTCCATCCTGCCTCCTTTAACCCTTTCCTTCCCCAATCTCACCTAAATAAATGACCCTTTTTCCCGTAAGACCTCGCCCCGTGCTTTATGTTGCTGCCCGTGCAAAAAGGGTCTAACCCGTTACAATATATACAGGGGTTGGACAATGAATCTGAAACACTGGCCAATTTAGTGTTGGAGGTATCATGGCTAAATTTGACCAGCCTGGTGGCCAATCTTTATTGATTGCTCTGGAATGTGCAGAGTGTAAAGGTCCAAGTAGCACAGTAATAGCATAGTTTTGCTTAAAATATTGCAATGCACACAACATTATGGATGACATATCAGAGTTCAAAAGAGGACAAATTGTTGGTGCGCGTCTCACTGGCGCATCTGTGACCAAGACGGCAAGTCTTTGTGATGTATCAAGAGCCACGTTATCCAGGGTAATGTCAGCATACCACCAAGAAGGACGAACCACATCCAAAAGGAGTAACTGTGGACGCAAGAGCAAGCTGTCTGAAAGGGATGTCCGGATGCTAACCCGGATTGTATTCAAAAAACATGAAATCACAGCTGCCCAACTCACTGCAGAATTAAATGTGCTCCTCAACTCCTGTTTCCACCAAAACTGTTCGTCTGGAGCTCCACAGGAACAATGTACATGGCCCGGGCTGCTATAGCCAAACCTTTGGTCACTTGTGCCAATGCCAAACTTCGGTTTCAATGGTGCCAGCAGCAGAAATCTTGGGCCGTGGGCAATGTGAAACATGTAGTGTTCTATGATTAGTTCACCTTCACTGTCTTTCCCACATCCAGGAGAGTTACGGTGTGGAGAAGCCCCAAAGAAGCGTACCACCCAGACTGTCGCTTGCCTAGAGTGAAGCATGGGGTTGGATCAGTGATGGTTTGGGCTGCAATGTCATGGCATTCCCTAGGCCCAATACTAGATGGGCGCGTCACTGCCAAGGACTACCGAACCATTTTGGAGAGCCATGTGCACCCAATGGTTCAATCATTGTATCCTGAAGGCGGTGCCGTGTATCAGGATGATAATGCACCAATATATACAGCAAGACTGGTGACTTAGTGGTTAGATGAACATGAAAGTGAAGTTGAGCATCTCCCATGGCCTGCACAGTCACCAGATCTAAATATCATTGAGCCACTTTGGGGTGTTTTGGGGGAGCGAGTCGGGAAATGTTTTCCTCCACCAACATCACAAAGTGACCTGGCCACTATTCCACCAGAAGAATGGCTTTCCAAAGATGAATTGAGGAAACGCTGCATTACAGAATACTCTTGCCCAAAACAACAAGTTAGTCCATAGGTCTTGACCAGAGTCGAAGAAACCTTTAAAAACATAATTAAAACAGTGGAATGCATTCACTGGATTGCATACTGGATATTCAAGTCTGTTTGCCTAAGTTCATACACACCAAGTTTTTTCTCGGACACACAAATGTTGAGGGAAAAGCCGTCACAGACAAAAAGTATTAATGCATGTTTGTGCTTGAATTAGATTCTGTTGAACGTATTTATTGCCTTTGTGGTTCTAATTGTCAGCTGATTTGAAGCCAAAAAAAATCAAACAGCAGTGTAAAGCAAACTCGCAAGTACTTCTATTAACTAGTAAACTTCAGGAGAGAAACAAGTTGATAGGAGTTTTGGATGGTGCCATCGTATCGTAAATATTATTATTATTTTTTATTTCTTTGTGCGTTTCTGTGCATTTAAAAGAAGATTAATTAATAAAATTAAAGAAGAAATAGAATAGTTTTACCTTTACAACATATAAAATTCCCTCATTAGTATCCGGGTTTGTTTTAAGATTAAAGCTCTCTGCTTTTTCACCATATAGTGTGAATTTGGCCATCCAGCTTGGAGAGCCAGGAGTGTCCAGATCTGACACCTGTATCCTGTAAACCTCAGCTCCAGTTTCTCTTTCTTTTACCTGTCCACTGCCCTGCCATGTTATTATTGGGGAGAAAAAAGGAACATAGATCATCATTTAAGTGACATTGCGGTGACATTTACATTTACATTTAGGCATTTGGCAGACGCTCTTATCCAGAGCGACTTACAATTTGTTTTCTTTTTTTTCTTATCTCATTACACATCTGAGCAGTTGAGGGTTAAGGGCCTTGCTCAAGGGCCCACCAGTGGCAACTTGGTGGTTGTGGGGTTTGAACCTGGGATCTTCCGAACCGTAGTCCAATGCCTTAACCACTGAGCTACCCCTGGCCACATCATTGTATATTTTCTAAACCCCCAGTTTTCTGGTAGTTTTTAGCATCTATTCTATGTATATATGTAGTAGTTCTCTGTATGTATATATCCAGTAATTCTAAAGTATTACATACATTATGGATTCGTAATATGTACAATAATGGTAATAAGAAATATAGCAAATTTGATATACTGCTATATTTATTATACTAATTTTACCACAAATTGTAAATTAACTTACCCTTTTGCCTGTAATTATAGGTTTTTGGTCATTTTTGTCAATAATGTTGATTATGACTGTAGCTGTGCTAGAACGTGTGATGCCATATCCTTGGTCTTTTGCTTCAACCACTACAGTGTATTTTGTATTTTCCTAAATTAAAGCAATATATGAAAATTCAAAGCATAGCATTCGTAACACCTGACACCATGGAAAGAGATGACGAGAAGGCCAATGTCTCATACCTCGTAGTCCAGACATCCATGAAATGAAATTTCTCGATTTTCATTAATAGCAAACATAACACTATGAGGGTTTGGGGTAACTTTAACATTGAAAATTAAATTTGCTCTGACTTGTTCGTTGGGTGCATGCAGTGTTAACAAATTTGTACCTGCAGAAGCACAAGCAGAAAAGAAAATATAAGAACTATACATATAAATTAGTTTGTGCATACAATGGTACAGAACACATACAATGTATATGTATATAGGTGCAGTGAAACCTCGGATTGCGAGTAACCCGGTTTGTGAGCAAAATTTTTTTTTATACATTTTGAAAACAAGCGAGTCTTGAAGCGCATGCGTGCTACATGTACTCGTAAATCTTGTTTTGACGCCGAGTGTCACATGATCACAACTGAGCCAATGGTTTTTCTCTCTCGCGCTGCGGAATTGTGGGTAATCGTCTCCCCTGCTGGGTCTTAGTTTGCGTCTCTTACTGGTATAATCAACATCAGTGCACGTGTGTACTGTTTACTATAACACTGTGTATGCGTGTAAAGCATCTTTTATTTTGTTTGTGTGTGTGTGTCTGTGCGAGAGAGAGAGAAAGAAAAGTTGTCCTTTCTCGTCTTTTTACAGCATGTATGCACACACACACACACACACACACACACATACACACACACACACACACACACAGCGTGTGCATGCACAAACACATACAGCACATGCGCGCGCACACAGTGATGTGCGCACAAACAAATGGGAATGAAAAATAATGGAACTCCTTATCTGTCGGGATTTATTTTGACTTTTTTCAAAGGTAAAGTGCAGGTTAATTTGTTTTATTTTTACTTTACATTTTGTATTAATAATTTTTATATATAAATATTTTTGGGTTGTGGAACGAATAATCTGAGTTTTCATTATTTCTTATGGGGGAAATTTGCTTTGATTTACGAGTGTTTTAATATACGAGCACGCTTCAGGAACTAATTATGCTTGCAATCCAAGGTTCTACTGTATGTACACAATGTATTACTGAATGAGCTACATTTATTTTTTTTTTAAATTCTTTTTGCACAATAAATCAAATGGTCAGTTTAGTCTGTTCTGATTTACCTTGCATCATCGATTCCTCTGCGCTGATAACATAAGTACCCTTACTGAAATAGGGCTCATGCACCTCCTCTATCAGAATTTCCACAGCAAGCCTTTCGTACACATGTTTCAGTTTAGCACATTCAAATATAAGCTGCAGGCAGACATAATGTACAATAATTTATAGATGAATGTAATTGCATACATATAATAAAGCATAGTTTCACTTGTAATTTATTTTATTTCAGAATGGTCATTTAGAATCCACTTGGAGTCCATACTGAGTTGTTTAATTTTTATTTGTTTATTTAAAGCAGGTGATTTTTTTTTTGTTACAATAGCCCTAGTGAAATGATATAAACATGACCACAGCATGATTAGGACTACCGAACAACAATGATGTAATAGATAATTATTCATGTACGTTCATCATTAATCACAGGGATAATCTGATTTTACCTTGTGAAAATCGCTTACATTACACATATGGAATTTGTAAAGGAATGTGAAATTTTTTCTTCGTTTTATAGCTAAACTGTAATCACATATTGTCATGATAAAAAAAAATGCAGTCATAAATCATTTCAGAGTACATGAGAAAACATTAGTTTTAATTGTGTTAGCATTTTATAATTGTGCAGTGTTAATAAATAAAATAAAACGGGTACCGTGAAATTTTTTCTGTCGTCATAGTTGATGTTTCTATTCACATACATTTTCTTTTTTTCCTTCTTAATCTCGAAAAGACCCTTTGGCTTCTCATCAATGCCTGGACCGTAAATTTTGCACTCTTCTATACTCACATAAAAAGTCAGCTGTGAAACACAAGATCATTATTGCAGTTGTGTGAGGATTTCAAAAAATATTTCTTCTGAATAGCTTAACATACAAGAAGGGTTGTCAAGGGTATAAATCAAGGGTGCCTTCCTGTTAATAAAAGTAAACATATACATTAAAAAAAAAAAAAACACTAATGTAACGACATGGGTCTTGCGAGGGGCTGAACTACGCAAAAATACTTTGCACTATTCAGAACGAGCAGATCTGCAGGCTGCTACCCTGCAGAGTTCTGGACAGGCAGAGGTGGTCACCAAGATGCAGATGTGCTTCACCTACAGTAGCAGCGTGTCTGTTTAAGGGCCCTGATACCGGCGTACTTCGTGCGATCATTAGGTCAAAGACAAAGACACAGCAAAGCGTCTCAAAGAGACGAAGACAAAGGCAAAAAGACTCCGCCTCAGTTTTCCTTAGAAGCTGCCGTTATTGAGAGAGCAAGAGCAGCACGCTATCAGTTAAGCGTGCGATCTCAGGTTAAGTGAACAGTAAAAAGCACATATAAATCCTCACTTAACACTCACCCTGAGAGGATCAAAACCTTAATGTTCTGTTTCCAGAGGTCTCGAAGAGACGGCAGAGCTCTGTTCATTTTGTGTTGTTAGTTTTCTTTAGTTTCTTTTTAGTTCTCAATAATTCCACGGTATCTCCAAACAGGAAGGTCCGCCCGTGTGTGTCTCATAAGCACTTTTACAGACTCCTATTTTGTTGACCCCCTCAAAATCCCTTATTATTTCATCCTGTGTTTCGGATTAAAGAATATCATTTAAAGAAGTAAAGAGTATTAAACTAAACATTGTAAATGTATGTGTAACAGCACTTTTCTGTTTAAAATTTGGTCAATGTTCTCAGGTACACTATGTTCAGTTTTATAAGGAAATTATCTGGTATGTTTTCTTTGAGCATTTTGATCTCCCAAAGCAGTTCCACTGACAATGACCATCATACCACTTTCTGCTTTTGCAGATCAAACCTGGTAGTCTTTTTTTGTCCCTGTCTAAAAAGTAGTGTATTATACCAATCAGCTATAACATTAACACAATGACGCTGATTAGCAATTATATACCAGTAAATTGGTGACAGAATCATGGACATCCAAGGCTCACCCATACCGGTGGGGTCCAAAAGCCAACCTGTCTGGTCCAATCTCAAAGAAAAGCCATTGCAGCACAAATCACTGAAAAAAGGTCAATGCTGGTCACTAAAGCAAAGAACCAGAACACAGAGTGTACCACAGCACCCCATGCCAGGGGGCCTGGCCCAAGACTGCAGACCTGAAATCTTGACTCCCCAGTTCACAATCCAATTAAGCATTTATGAGATGTTCTGGACAAACAATTCCAAACCACAAAGGCCTAACCCTGCATCAACGTCCTGCTGATAGACACCACAGCACACATCCAGAGGTCTTGTGGAGTCATGCTTCAAGGTGCCAGAGCTGCCCAGGTAGCACAAAGGGAACCTACACAACACTGCGCATAATGTTGTGTTAGTATATTATAGCTGATCATGTTTTTAATATAAAGACCTCAAACATCTTCCTGTAACATATTTCTTTCTTGTTATTGGGAAAGTAATGATTAGAATAAACATTTAAGCCCAAATTTATATTAAAAAAATGAGAAACTTTTTTTTACAGTGCTGCATGTCTATTAATACCTACATCTCCGACGAGTCCTACGAAGCCTCGTTTTATAGTAAATATGTCCACAACCCATGATCGTTTTTGCCGTATCTTGCTTAATGAGGAGCCAATCTCCTGACCCCCAACCTGCTGCAGACATATAACATACCAGTTTATACACATAATTATGTTACACTAATTAAAAATAAAATAAAACTTTATATACTGAGTGAGCCAAAAAATGTATACACACTTAAAAAAAACATATCATACATATCAATATGTAACGTATAGCAATTAATTTTGTATAAAATATTTATACAAGTTTTTCTTTTCCTGAGGTGTGTATAAATTTTTTTTTATTTCTAACTATAAACACACACAAACCAAATATGATAAGCGAGTATTTAACACATTAAACACAGCCTTCGTATTGATTAAAGAGAGACAGAGCCACTGTAATGATTAATCTTGCACAATACCACTTTACAGTAATGTAGCTGCAAGTCATATGATTATATATAATCTACTCATTATATCATTAGTGATATATTTTCTTTCTCCAGCATTAAGTTCTGGTGGGTTTATTTTATGCCTCATTTTCGCTTTTATAAAAATGTACCCTCAACATAATTTATTATATCCATTATTATTGTTTTAAGTAGAATGTTCCTGTTACTTACGGTTATTGTGAAGATTATCATTATTAAAGTTAGCGTCCTCATGCTGCACTTGCTTTGTGTATCTGATCCATG
>JAQMYG010000015.1:3129419-3146799 GCA_030014215.1 Clariallabes teugelsi
TGGGATAGGCTCCAGGTCCCCGCGACCCGAAATACAGGATAAAGCGGTACAGAAAATGAATGAATGAATGAATGAAAGACTGAGTTTGGTATGAGATTTTTTTATTTGATAGCTTCCCTTCTCTTTGAAGTACAAACTGTCATAGATAACTGTGAGAGATAATGTTAACTAGAATAAGAAACAACAAAAAATGTTTTTCATTGTTATTGTTACATTGCCAATCCAAAATCTTGCCTGCAAATTTGCCTACCTTTGCTTTGTTGCTAGAGGGGAATATCATGAAACATGAACTGAGTGTGTTACATGTATTATAACAATATATAGCAACATGTAAGACATTAGTGGCTTCTTGGTGTGGCTGAGACCAGATGCAATTAAATAGCTAGTGTATGTGTTCCTTTCTATTGCCCTATTTTGTTTTCAACAAATACAAGTGCATTATTTTTCTATGAATGCAAGTATTGCTACAAATAATATGTAGAATGGTTAGAAACTTCACTACGTTGTCAGTCTTCAACATAGTTTTTGCACCATTAAAGAATTTTATCTCTTAAACACAAATAAACCATGGCTGGATCAACACTTCATAATAGGAATCTAAACATGTTGCAATGTCTCTCAGGAGTTTCATATTACTGGTCAGTTAACAAGGCAAACAAATAATACATGTTTTGGTATTTATTAAAACCTGTAAAATGAGTTCTTTAGAAATCCCTGATTTACTGACCATGACTTTACTAGATAAATCATCCAGAAACCAAAATTAGATATACTTTTTGACAGAAATGTATATCTTGATGTATAGAAAAGAACTTATGTATTCAAACTGGCCACTGGCTATGAATTTTATTAACCCTAATAACAACTTTTAGAACCCATTCACAATTCAGATTAGTCATGTGAGTATTCACCATAGCTCCAAAATAAACACTGTATATAAATGTATTAATTCTCCCATAGTTTGATTGAATATACAATCTCTCACCTATGAAATTTGGACGATTAAAATGTAATGTTGGTGACCAGTATCGATGATCTCTTTCACGAGCGATGTAGATTGTAGCAGCCTGCTCCTGGTATCTTTTTAAAAACTCCTGAAAAGTGCTTTTTACAATGCGATAAAGTAGTTGTGTAGAGGATGTGAAGCGACCATTAGGATCTATTGTGCTATTAATCACTTTACAAGTGCAGGTGATTTTTGGTAATCGCACATGCTGTTCATAAAATAATGTGTCATGACCAATGTGTATGCTGGGTTGTGAAAATTGAGCCCTCTGGTGTTCTACTAGTGAAATTGCATTGTCTAGATTTAATAGAATTCTGATATCACACAGTTCAATGTATGTTATGTTTTTGTATCACTACACCCTATTTTCCTGTTATTGACTTGTATATTCTTCAACTGTGATTTATGCCTATGTTATATGCCATAAAATCATTTAGAAACAGTGGTCAATAGCTTGACTTGACAATTACTCTGTTTTTCTCATTTATATTTATACCAGTCTCAACTCATGGTTGTTTAAATACCTTTATTTATAGGGTGGAATACCTTTGTCTAAATCAGGGAGTTTGTCCAGATTAGTATGTGTCTGTTTGTATGGAATTCACTTTTATTAACCAAGAACAAGCTGGTTAAAATTAGTTAGTTCTGTCACATGTGTTACCCAGGCACACCAGCATTTTGAAATTACGTCATGTGTACACAAACTCACAGATTCTCACATGACTCTAATAATCCAGGTTGTTCATTAGATGTCACTCAGGGACCTTATGTGATAAAGTCAATGATGGAGCTCTATGAGGAACTTTCCAGAAAATTTAAATAGTTTGTGACACCTGTGTCACCATGGGTTCTTATGGGCTATGGTAAATGTTTTGTATATGTTGAGATGCCTTTTCTGGTCACCCTGGTTGTAAAGACTGATTATTTAAGTTTCCATATTATTCATGTAATCGTGAATATTTTCTTCTGACCTCTGATCATGTCTGAATCCCAGATGCTTTGCAGTTTCGATGCTGGAATGCTCAAACCAGCCCATCTGGCACCAATAACCATGCCATCACAGAGATAAAAAAATTTTTTTATTTGTAAGTTATCTGATGCTCTTGGCCTGTACCTGCATGATTTTATGCATTGTGCTTGTCACAAATAACCCCTAGAGGGCGCCATGCGCCCAGAGACTCCTTGTTTGTATTTTTTGTATCTTTGTGTTTCTGGACTCCATTTCATGTATATTTCATGCTGTATTACTTTAATTGTAATTGTGTTTGAGTTGCAAATATGCATCTAGAGATGTACATAAAATGAGCTGTTATATATTTAACTCTGTACAAGTCAGATGAAGGTTCACTTGAATTATGCTTAAAAGTGGTCTTTGCAAACATACTGTACTTAATATTGTGCTAGTAGCTTTGCAGTGAATTAATTATTGACTGAAAATAGCAGCAACGAAAAAATTCAGAGTAAAACAAAAATCGGCTTATGGCCAATCAACATTGCAACACTTCTGCCTAGAAACAGTAACTTTGCTTAAGCAAAAAGCTTCCAGTGAAAGTGGTTGTGAAATAAGGCAGCAATTGTAAAGTTATGGTTTAATTACCTACTTATGATTTCCATTTCTAGTGGCAAGTTGCTATAAAATCTTCATGGTCCAAGTTTTACAGCTACTTTATATCTCTAGAAAGAAGACACCCTTTCTTTCTTTCTTTCTTTCTTTCTTTTTTGTTCATTCATCAAACATTTTCCGATTGGCTTACATTCCTATTGTTGACAAGTTGATGGCTTTTTGTTGTTGTTTTTTTTCTCTAAAATGAATTGCCTCTGTTGCTAAGACCTCTGTTGGTTTGACCTTGATGCCATGAGAGTTCACAATATTTCATGAATTTGTTAGAAAGTCTGTGTATAACTTATACACAAACACACTCAGTCTAGATAGTTCCACTACTTACAAATTCAGAAAATGTCACTCATGATCACAGATTAGCCTATTTTTTTCTGTCTGATGTCAATAAATCAGGTCTACACACAGCTGCCAGGTTGGTAAAGCGTAATTCTAGATTTGTGAGGATGTCTAAATTAAAATCAGTCTCAGGAAAAGAGAGGGTATCAAAGATATCATCAATGTTTTCATCCTGTTCTCCTTCATATGCATAGCAGTGTGGTTCATAATTGCTGAGTTCCTGTTCTGGAGTCTGGAGCTGGGCAAGACTCTGTAGTGAGGAAATCAAAGCATTATCATTATATAGTGCTTGATGTACAACTTACACAAACATACAAAATAAATTCCAGGAGAATTTGTCCTACTGAAAGAAGTATGAGCAGTACAATTACTAATAAGAAATGCCCCATGACGTCTGTAACACTAAGTTTTTTATAAGGAAGGTAGAATTTGTTTCACACTTTACATTGATACCAATAATCATATTTTCTAGATTATTAATCAATAATAAACAATCCATAGAAACTTTGGGCATTGTTGCATTAACACTGTTTAGCATAAACATATCCTGTAAAAAATCAAATCAGAAGATTATACATTTATAGAGCTGTGGTCTGAAAGCATGCTAAGCAGACACATCATTCCCTTATAAAAATTTTCTACCAAACTTAACAGTTCAATATGGCCATTGAAAAACTCTTGTGTTTGTGTATGGGTGCACACATTTTATGGAATGTAAAAAGAGTGTAGAACTCTGGTCATGTACAAAAAATAGTTCTGTTTGTGGGCATGGAATTTTCAATACATTAAACTTATTTAAACAAGCTATTATGAAAACAAACAAAAAAACAAGAAAAGTGGTAGTTTTTTGGCATTAAATTGTCTCACCTAGGTGAAAAAATTAATTTATAATACTATTTTTCAGAATCCGTAGCTCTTATCTCCAGATCCATGTTTTTATTTTTTTTGTGAATATGCATACACATTTTTTTATCAGATAAAAAGAAACACATTTGCCAAATACAATATCATGACCTTTTATGTAGTGTCTGTAATTACTTTTAACCTAAGTCTTTAAATAATCTTATTTGTCATACACATTAAACTCAGTCAAAACCTGAAAAAGCAAATTTGTGAATTTGTCCAAGTTACCTAGGGGCAATATGGTGCTATTGAGTTTGACTTTTTACAGTGAAGAGAATGTGCTGACCAAGTGGCTACACTTAAACCTGGGTCATACTTGCTTTTCACTGTGTCAATGAATGAATGCTAAATGTTATACAAAGAAGTTACTTCTTTAAATTAAATATATATATATATATTTTTTATTTTTATTTATTTTTTTTTTATTCCATAATTAAGATATTGCATCATGAATTTGACATCGTCACGGACACTACAGATTTTTTTTTTGCTTTTTAAGCTATTATCAAAAAAATTAAGCAATCTAATTTTAAGCAACAACTTTTACAAGTCATATGCTTCTAGAAGCTTATACTAATTTTTACTACCAATACTTATAACGAGATATAAATAATTAGCATTAATTATTATTGTTTGAAGTCCATTTTTGGGGCACATATAAAATGGCTCTCCAAAACGGCTGAAGTTATCAATTTGAAATTTTAGAGAAGCAAGATTGGTCCCTTCCATATTGCATAAAGTTCAGAAGTAACTTCTTTGTATAAAATCTGCACTAAAATTGTTTTTGGCATTTACTTTAAATAAAATACACTGCATTACCTGAATAAATCGATTCTTTAGGACATTTCTAATATGAACATCTTCTATGGAACAAGTTGGATGTTTTTTCCTGGTTGATTCCTGTTAATAAGAAAAATAAAGGAAATGGATGACCAAAATGGATGTTTTCAGGCATCTTTGGAGACAAAAACAAAAAAACAAACAAACAAAAAAAACATTATGTTTAATTGAATTTCTTAAGTATATACCAAAAACTAAGGGAGGTTTTAAACATACAGTTTATAGTTGTTCTTGGTGATAAAGCCCTGTTTGAATAAGAAACTGCTTCTAAAATTCCCCTTTCAGCTTATTTCTAAAATGATTTTGCTGGCATCTACTGGTGTAATCATTTTGCACTAATTTTGTTTGATCAAAAATGCTACGCATGTCATGTAATTGTAATGATGGAAGCAGAAGCAGAGGATTCAAAGTCTTACCATCATGCCACCATTTTTGATCTGCCGATATAAGCTTTTTGTGGAACCCTGAAATGTGCATGCAGTAGAAATTGTGTGTCATATATTAATATATACTCTGCAATCAACAAGACAACATTTAATCAGATTTAGCCAACTATTTTGCAGGATTCATACAAATACATGTTCTCTTATTTAAGGGAAACGTCCTGCAGAGTTAAATTATAGAGCGATAAAGTTAGATTTCCAGACTGTATTGTACAATTTCAAGCTGCAGTGTTGAGTGATGTATGACTATCAATTTAACATTAAGTTTTATTAATGTAGTTTTATTATATAATTTTAAAATGATACATAAAACATATAAAAAAGTATAAATATATTATTTTCATTTTGTATCAAAGTGTGGAATTAATAAAGTTCATTGAATCTTGAATCGTGGTTTAGTGACTGTTCTTTAGTAATTGTACTGCAACAATGGCCGCAGTGAAGAACAAGATTAAAAAAGCTGTCGCAGTGCGGGAGATGATTTTGTTTAATTTTTAAAAAAAGATTTGCTCAAATTTTCAAACAGATTGAGGATTGGGCTTTAACTAGATAATTCACTGAGCTAGGCATTTAATGACCTCGACTTTAACATTTACTAAAAAATTTGTTTGCTTCAGGACAATCATGTTAAATACAGTAAACCACATGTTGCATGTATATTCTATGTATTTTGTTGCTCCTGTCTGCAGTAGTGTTTTGCATCATCATTACATATTATGGATATTTATTTTTCAATAATGTATCTAGATACATACATTGTAAAGTATTGATCTCTGTTTGGAAAAGCCATTAGATGTCTTCACACTGTTCCCACTCATAACTGATTGTGATATTTCAAGTGAAACCTTTATGAAAAAGGAAAAGAAGTATATTAGTTGAGAGTTGCTTAACTCTTCTAGCTTGTAATTACAGACACCTACAAATACTGCCCATTATGAATCATAGCCTTTAGGAAAAAAATAAAAATAAAATATAGATATATAGATATAGATAGATAGATAATAGTTACCCGCCTAAATGTTAAAACTGTACTATGGACTGCATTACTATGAAAAAGAAAGTAATCATAAAAAAAGGTATAATGAATTTTGAGATTTTAAGGTAAAGATTTAAGGTAAGAAAAATAACAGGTAGTGTTTAGTATAAATTATATAGTATGCTCAAGTAACAGCATTCTTGTTAGGTAACACTTAACAATTCTTCAACTGTAGGAAACCCATCAATTTAGAACCCTACAATTGTGTTCCTGTATCAAAGGGTATCTGTTAGGGAATGTCTTTGAAAGCAAGGAATTTTTTAACAATTCCAAATAACTTTAGAGACCCTCAACCCTATTTATAAGACTGTATATTTGATTACCTCACAGTCTGTGCCGGGGTTCTCAGTGTTGCATTTAAGGAGGTTACCAGGACCATCTTCAGGAATGATCATAGTTCTTTTTTGCTTTTTGATAAACTGAAGTGCCATCAGGGGTATCACTGCCAAACATAAATAGATTTTAGTTGTTTTGCCTGTTAGAGACAGCTGTTTCAGTGATGCGCCTGTTTTGTAATATGTAATGTCACGTGGAAGCTATACTGTACCTACTGTATGCATCGTTCTTACAGTATATACAGTATAATCTTTTTTTCTCTTGCACTTTGTACTAAGTAATTTAAACTTTAATAGGAAATTCTTTGCATCTATCTAAGAAAATATCATGAAACTTTAATTCAACAGTGTAATATTGAAGTTGCATCAGTACAGGACATGTATCTCATTCTTACCTAGCAGAAGTAGGAAAGCAAAGATCATTATCCCAGTAGCACTAAGGCTTGCCTGGGCCGTCAAACTACGAACATGGCAGTTGGGTTTGTTGGTGCAGTCACACACGGTAATGGACAGATTTTGCACAGAACTGTTCCCATCACTATCTGATATTTTTATCCTAATCTTGTAAACGCCTGCATAGACTGTGTTTTCTTTGACCAGGTTCACATATATTCCTGCAAAGAGATCAGATTATTAATTTTAAAAAGTCTTTTAGTTTTTTCATAGTGAAACAAAAAATGTTACTTTAAATTATTTCACTCTATTTCTTCCAAATTTGTTTATATGCTTATAGGTCAAAGCTTTTAGGTTCACAGTAAGTATATGTTTATAAGGATTCATTTCATAAATGTTTAAAAAAAAAAATACAGCTATGGGACACAAGAGAAAAGTGACATGGGTGACAAATGATGAATTAAATATTCAGTGATTTAGTGTTTTTAAAAACCTTACCATGGTTTGGTTCAATCTTCCATTTTCCTTCAATTTGGTCATCTTCCAGTAGCTCATATTGAAATGGTGCACTGTATGGTGGAAGGTCTAGATCTTCAGCAGAGATCTCAGTCATGGTTTTCTCATCTGATAAACACATACTCATTGTATCCACCACCAACTGTGGTACGTTGTCATTCTCATCATCTAAGTGGATGACCAGCGTCCCTGTGCCAGTCTGTGGAGGTTCATCTGTAGGTCAGGGGGAATAAAGAATAATAAAATACCTTTTTAAATATGTCAATAATAGTAATAAATGACCCATTCAAATGCTTTGCTAAATCATAATGAAAAAAGAACAAACATGATATGCTTAATAAAATGGAAGAAAAGAACATATATTTTAAACAACCTACCAAGTATTAGAACTACATACTGAAACAACTAAAACTAAGTGAATAGCAGATGGTTGTGACAGTCTAAGGTGTGCAGTCTAAATACAACTACTAATCACATGCTTATACTGTACGTGTTATTGAGGTTTAGTGTTTGCGGTGAAATTAAATTATTGATAGAAGATACAAACAGAGATGGGTTTGTTAAATATAAACAATACTTTCTTATTTATAAAATAATGTTTTTTAAATTGTCATTCCCTTAACCTTTGTAACTACTCCAGTACAGTATTTGAATTTATTTGTGAATTAATGAGTAACCTGACCCATTTATAATTCACTAAGCAGTTTAGTATTTAAAGGTTGTGTGCTATACTACCTATAGATAATAGTAGAGGCTGCAAATTTTAGAGGCAGCTTAATGAGAATATGAGGTCAGGCATATTTAAAAGTCACCTATTATAGGAAATTCACTTGGTTATTTACTAAGATTCTATGCTATCTGGAAACTTATTGGTAGTAATGTATGAAAAGAGTTTTCTCACACCCCAAAAGCTTGTCCATGGACTGAATAGGTAAATAAGTGTTTTTGTAAAATGAACTAGCCTCCCAGCCAGGTGTACTCCCAATATACAGTATGTAGAATTGAATGTCAGTATAAACTGATTATGCAGCATGTGGAAACTTTTAATTTAGTATTTTCATCTTTTGTGACAGTATCCTGATCTTAGCAAACAGATTTCTTGCAAATGCCAATGGTTGTTCATTCTTGATGTTAAGAAGCATGCCTCACTTCTATTGTTGGATGAACTGTAATAAAGTCTTTGTGACTTACTGCATCATAAATTAAATTTAAAAGTTTGGACTAATAAAAAAACCTCTGAAAACTCAAGTCATGCAATTTCTTTATTATTATTATTATTATTATTATTATTATTATTATTAATAATAATATGATTATTATTATTATTATTATTATTATTTTAATCCCAGCAAACCTGGCTTATATGACTTAAATAAAATAACTGAAGATTTTATGGAAATTGTTATAAAGCAGTGGTCATAAGTTTTGTGAGTTTTGAGACTAGTGTGGCTGCAGGTTTTCATTTTCACAGGCAGGAGTCAAAACTGATTCCCCATGTTTAGTCAGTTCTCATGGGCCCTGATTAACTATAGTGTACCTCTTATGCGACTTGCTGTGGCACTGACCTCTTGCTGATATGATATGAAAACACATGTTGTAACACATCAAATTTATTGTCTTACCTTTGTTCACAACATACACAATGACACTGTAGGTACTGGCATTTACTAATGGTGATTCTCTGTCCATAACTTTGGCTACAGAAACCTGTCCAGTTTCTGAATTAACAGTTACCCAGTCATCTTTATCTTCTCCTTTAACAAACCTGCATATAAAAGAGGATACATAAAGAGTTTAGAAGACTTTATCAAGATCCAGTTCCTTGAAGACACATATGCACATACTGTACTGTATAGGGTATGTTGTAACGGTTGGATATAGTATGTCAGATATCACAGGTTTGGAAAGCAGTTACTTGCATTGAAAAAAAAGTGACGGACATGCCTTGCCTAATTTTGCCTTGGTGTCTGCCTGCAAAGCAAACATTAAGTACCCAGTTTAACCAGTGCAGTGGAAAAAAGTCAGTATCTATAATAGCTTCTTATTATTAAATTGTTGGACAGTTATAATCAGTTCAGTTTGTAATCCTGTTTTGTGGTGTTCCTATGCTGACAGCAGAAAATTATTATACATGTTTAAATGACTGATTAAAAATAACATAAGCAACAAGAAATTAGGTTACAAAGAACAAAATGAAGTAAATGAATCAGTCACAATTTTTCCTCATATAGTATATACATACAGTATGGTTGCATTTCTTTGAGCACTTTTTACATTAAATTTAACAGAAGTGTGAATGCTTTACATACAGTAGATGTCTGTTTCTTATGCTTGGACTTTTACCAGAGAATAAAACTATAAAATAAACTATAACCTTAACTACAACCCAGTGATTACCTCACATACTCTTACATTTCTTTAGTTCTGTGATTATCATTACTGTAGTTCAAGAGGAAAGCACACTTGAACATACTGTAGCATAGAAAGGGAATTTCTCTTACCGAAATGAGTTTCCAAATGTCTTATCTGGGTCTTTGACTTTGAGAGTATCCAAGATGGTTCCTACTTTTGTATTCTCCATGATCATTATTTTTTTAACAGGTGGTACAAATTCTGGAGGATCATTGACATCCTCAACAGTGATGGTGACTGGATATGGCTTAGAGAGGATGGGTGCTGCACTTCTGCTATATTTTTTGGGAAGAGTCTCTACATCCCATAAGTCTGATGTTGTGGGAGTTTTCACCTTACATGAGAAGTAGGGCTCCTCATTTTCCACACTGATTGTCAGATTTCTTGTAGTTTGCTCCTCATAATCCATTGGCTAGGGATTTAGTAATGCAAAGAAAAAAACTTTGTTTATACCAATTTAAAGATTTTATAAATTGATGAGATAACAAAATGTTGTAGAATTCTTAAAAGTCCTATAGCAAACCACATATGATTTATATGATTTTGTCTTTACATGCAATTGGAAAAGAAATAGCCTTCAGTTACCATTGTTGACTGGTGAGATCACTGTTTAAGATACTGTTATTGCACATCTTTATCCATATCTTGCAAGTTATTCATTTATTTTAACAGTTTTATTTTAAAAGTCTAAATATAGAATAATTAATCGTTCAATTACATATTTGTATGAAAAGCAGATATATAAATAAAATTTTAACAAAAACTTTAATATAACATAAAATAATAACAGAAAAACTGCCTTATTCCAGTTTGGAATCATATCTGTGTAACATGTGCCAGTCAAATTAGAGATTTGAATGCCCTTAAACTAGTACAAATTAAATTTACATTATGTGCAACGATAGTATGTACCTCAGTATCATAAATTTAATGTAATAAATACAAGGTAATTTTATCATTATATAGGAAAGTACAGTATTACATTAAAACATAAGTCATATTACAAGTCATGTTGTAACTTAAAATTCTAAAATTGTTTTATAAAATATTTATCAAATACTTATGAATGTTTTATAAAGACAGTGTTTTATGTGAGATTGGAGAAGGTTTGTGACAAATGTTTTGTAAAATTGTGTTCATGAATGTGTATATGCCATTGTCCTGTACTGCCCCATACTGCTATTTGTGATTGACAGTGGAATGGGCTGTGCCTTGGGAGGAGTATATGCTTCAGTGGCACTGAGGAAGGAAAGTAAGGGGATATTGCCAGACATGCGTTATTTGTGCCATGTACACATTCCTAATTCTAGCAAAAAAGTACCAGAAGCTGGTTACATGTTGGCTCTAACTGCTACTGCAGAAAACGTCTACTGCTACTGCATTAGCATGTAGTCTTTTTTTTAATATCTACTATAAAAACCTTTATAATACCTTTTTATACCTACTAACAAGATCAGTAATGCTTGCAGAACTGAAATCAGGATTAGTAAATAATAATTGAACCGGTTATTAGTTGTCACTAAGCTCATTATAAAATGTAAATAATAATATAACGATGCATTAATGTGCTCTATGTTGACCAGCAGGAGGGATACTTACTGAATTTTGTAAAGTAAAATAGGACCAAGCAACTTGTTTCACTTCCTTAATTTAAACCCACTGTTTATGCTTTTTTCAAGTGAAGACATGCATGGTGTTATGTTTTTTTTTTTTTACAAGCACAAGCAAAGGAAGCCAAAGTACAATAGCGAAAGCTCTGTCAGACAGCAGGCTATTACATGTGCAAAAACACAGAAAATAGAATCAAAAGCAAAATATTGTGATAATTTTTTTCCACACACACGTTATCCATCTAGTGGCTTTTGCATTTTTTCCATTACCATTTTATCTGATTAAGTTCTAGGTTACTTTAGTGTCCTTATTAGAAGAAATCTGTCTCAGATTAAGGGGAATTAATAAATAAATGCATCTTTTTACATGGACACAAGGACACACCCCTTCTAAATCATTCTATAATAATCAATTCAGTTTTATTTGTATAGCACTTTTTATACTGGTTATTATTGTAAAGCAGCAATAAAGAATTAAACATTTATGGAAACATGTATGGAAAAAGTAAAGTCTATATCAGTTTGTCCTTGATATGCAAAATTATTTTGTACAAAGATTTCAAATAAAGTTTCTTAATTCTTAAAGTAAATTAATACCATGCCATAAATTTTTTTTAGACCAAGATATATCATGGAAATGAGGTTATTGGTTTAAAGATGCCAGTAGTAAGTTTCACTGTGTATTCAGTTTTTAAATCATTAGTTTAAATGCTGCATCAAGACAGCTCATATGGCAGGAGGACGGTTGTACAACGTGCATATTTATTAGAAACCATCGAAATACCTTTATAACAGTCAGGATTCCTTCATTAGTTTTGGGGTCTGTGTGGATTTTAAAATAGTTTTCTGGATCTCCGTGAAGAGTGAATTTAGCTTTCCATGCTGGTGAACCATTAGAGTCGTCGTCTCTGACAATTAAACGTAGAACTTCCACTCCGCTCTCCCGTTCTTTTATCTTTCCAGGACCCTGACGGAGGCAGAGATAAAAAGATGCTGTCAATAAACATTGGACAGTTAAAGCACCATTTTTATTGATACATTAGTGCTTCTTATAAAATTATATAAATAACAAAGATCTATAAACTAAAATAACATATTGTAGATGGTTTGGCAAAAGAATTTACTATATTTACTTTTGTTGGTTTTGTAGATATGTATTGTGTATTTATACGGATATTACATGTAGGTATTTGTACTTTTACACTTATGTACGGACCCAAGTATACGTGACCGCAAAATCCGGTATGTTTGTGTAACGTGATCACTCTGTGTCATGTCTTGGCACTGATCAGCGTACCGTTCTAATTTGCTGGCACGGTACGAAGCAATCATGTCTTGTGGGAATGTGGGTACAGAGTCTGTAAAGATTCTCAGTCATCCAGGTGAGGTTATCTAGAAGTTGCATCATACCAACTGATCTGCTTTATTGTTAGGTAGAAATGTTTCATTACTCATCCAAGTAGCTTCTTCAGTCTGAGGAAAGTTGGTAAGTTCCACATATTTGTATTATTTTTCCCTCCGACTCAGGGGAGAATTCTTGAGAGTATAACAAATATGTGGAACTTACCAACTATCCCCAGACTGGAGAAGCTCCTTGGATGAGTAGTGAAATGTTTTGACCTTAAGTCAAAACATTTTGACTTAAGATTGACTTAAGACTTAACTTCCAGATATATTCAGATTAGTTTTTTTTATTCACTTGAGTTTTATAGCGAAATGGAGCAATTTTATTTACATGGCTGTAATAAAGTGATGAACATGAAGTCACTTATATCATGTTGAAAAAAAAAAAAAACATATTCGACAGCAGCGGATAACATCATTGTGCCCCTGACATAGTCAAAATTAGGTGCGTGAAAGAGAGTATAAATTTGCCTGCCCCACATAGAAAAAAAATCAATGATGCATTAGATATTTATTTCATTATTTTAATGTCCATTGTCAACATAGCATTAAAAAAAAAAAAAAAGCATGAAGGTGGCATGAAGGCATAGTCTATACATTACTGCTTTTTGGGGTTAATAATAAAATGCTTTACTGCACCACACATTGACACGACGAGCAAGCAGGAACTGGACATAGTATGCATGTTGACTTTTAGTGCAAGGGGCGCCAATGTAATTTAGTATGGAAAAAAAAATAGTGTTCTATAGTGTATCCCAACCTGGCAGTACATTAAAATGCTTTATGAACAGATTTAAGTTATTTTGCTTAATGCACAATTTATGTCTATTTTTAAGAAGGATTAGACAGTACTCACGGTTTGACCAGTGATTTCAGGAAGGCAATTGTTTTTGTCAATGATTTTCAGAACCACTCTGCTTGTGTTAGACAGCTGTTTTTTGTCTCCATTGTCTGTGGCTTTGATCGAGAGTGTATAGGTTTGTGCTTTCTGAAAATACATATTATAATGTATAATTTATAAATGATGTTTATAATTTATATATTTGATATTATATTTAATAACAAACAGTAAAAAAAAAAGATTTTATCATATTTAAGGAGGGTTAAATTTTCACACACATATGATTTACAGAATTGGGAAACAAACAGCTGTGTGGTCGTAAAAAAACACTTGTTGAAGAGTATGTACAGTGAACCTAATCAAAAGGGCTTTAATTTGATGGGAAGCATAAATATCAGACTTTGGAGCAATGGCAAAAGGTCATGTGGTTTGACGAGTCCAGATTTACCCTATTCCAGAGCGATAGATGTGATGCGGCTTCCTCCCCAGCATGCCCATAGTGTGTGCTTGCTTGTATGAGTGTTTGTGTGCTTGTGTCCTGCGGTGGGTTGGCACTCTAGCCAGGGTGTACCCCACCTTATGTTGTAAGTTCTCTGGAATAGGTCCCCTGGGACTCTACACAGTATAAGCGGTATAGCTAGTAGATATGGATGGATGGAATTGTTTACCAAAACAACAGGGGCACTTTACTAATAAAACCCAGCATATAACAGAATACTGAATTATATTTACCCGATAATCCAAGCAGCCTTTAAAATAAATTTTTCCTTCAGTCTCGTTCTGAGAAATGTAAAATTCAATATTATCTGTTTTTGGCGTGACTGAGTCCAGTGTAAATGAGAAGGTGCCATTGGGTGTGGATGGGTTGTCACCATCTGAAGCGAAGACTGTGGTAATCGGTGTACCTATTGAGAAATTGTAAAGCTGAGAAGTGTTACAGAACAAAATAATTTTCCTAACTTTTCTTGCTACTTCATGCGTACGTATTATAAAGCCACATTACATTTGTTTCATTTCCATGTTAACAACTTTTTCATGAGATGTATCCCATCTACAGAAACTGACATTAAGTCATGTTATATAATCTCCACATAAATGGGGCATTGTATTCTTTGTATTTGTTATTGAAATTTTAAATAATCAGGTGATTTCAACCTGGCATATATCAATGTACTACAGCTAAACTAGTACAAAAAAACCCCACAAAAAAACAAAAACCTTAAATATATCTACATGGATAATACGAATACTTAAACATATATAGTGTTAAATCACCTTGAGCTACAGATTCCTCAAGTGTTGTCTCATAGTGAGGAGGATTAAAAACAGGTGCATGATCATTAATATCCAAGATATGAATCTCAACTCCAAGCTTTGTGTCCAGTTCGAAATCTTCATTCAATGCTTCAAACCTGAACTGCAAAAATCAAAAACAAACTGTAAATAAAATGCTGGATTTAAATGTAGATTAAAAACTCATTAAAACTGAATAATTCATTTCTGATATTTGTTACAAAATAATAAAAAGAAATTAATTGACGCTACCTTAATAATTTGGTATATAAACATAAATATAGGAATATGATATTGTAGTAAAATAATAAACAGTGTAGTGGTGTCAAATTGAGTGTAACTGCTACCACTCCATCATTGATTATTTTCCTATAGCAGCCTTTGCCCTGTTGTTACCGACCTGCCAAAGCTAATCATTTTTATTTATTGAAGAGCAACATATTATAATTTTAAGCTGATTCAAGTTACATTTAATTTTATCGAATGACTATAAATGAGCTCAGTTCTGGTTCTCTTCCATTATGTGAGATTTTCTTTTTTAATTAAACAAAAGACTACAGTTAATAAAACAAAAGACTGCAGCTTGTTATGTGGCTTTCCAGCTCAGTTTCAGCTATTACCAAAGACTTATTTAATAAATGTCCCAAAGCCCTAAATGTCCCTCACCATTTATGTCTGTTGTAGAAGAGTGTCTACCATACAAGGTCCTGTGAATTAGCTGTTACTGTAGAAATGATAATGTATTGGAATGAGTCCATTAACATAAACGTGGTTTGATTTAACACTGCATTATTGGCAAAGCTGCTATGATAGAAAAGTAATCAACATCTTATGACCAGTTACAACTGGGAATGTAGCAATGCTGTCATATACATTTTAAATATGTTTATGATAAATGCAGCATCTAAGTAATATATACCGAGAGATTTTTGTAGGTCTCATAGTCGACTTTCTTATGCACGAGAACTTCACCAGTTCTGACGTTGATACTCAGCACATCTTTAGGGTCTTCATCAATACCCCTCCCTTTGAGAAAGAACCTTACCAAATAGGGTCGCTGAATGTTTATCTAAAACAAAAGCAAATAAAATATGAGGGAGAATATGATTATTAGTAGTAGTAGTAGGCGTAGTAGTAGTAGTAGTAGCAGCATTAGTAGCCTTTCACTTCATCACTTTAAGTGATCTCAGTGTCTTATATAATTTTGTATTTTGTAAAAAAAACAATTTCTGGAATTAGATGTGCATCTAGGATATTGGTGCCGCTGATGGACTTGTTCATTATGTCACTCTTGCTGATGTTTTGCCGCTGTTTTATTGCTTCTGATTGAGCATTGTAAGTAGGTTTAAAAATAACAACATTTAAAAATAACATTTGATAGCTGCTTTGTGATTAGGGATAAGAATTTAGACATGTATCGTTTGTGATTGTCATGTGGCCTCATGATGTCTTTGCTATATGTTGGATTCAAGTGAGCTAACATTATAGAAATTTGCTTTTTGGGGTCAAAATGAACTGTTCAATAACGCAATAAGCTATACTTATAATACGTATAGCTTAAAAGCTACCAAAGCCCTCATGCTAATAACCGAACCCCTGTCTACTCAGAACTTGCCAGGTTTACTGATTACATCTCTTGTTTCTTACTTTATTTTCCTTTAAAATTTTTATTATTATTTACACTCCACACATCTGTGTTGAAAGAAGAGCTCACTTTACAGTCTTGTTTGCGCTCGACCGCTTCATCTTAATCTAATTTTATTTTGTCTATAGTGAGCATAGCACATGCTACAATTAAAACTGTTTAAAAAAAGGCATCAAATTATGGTACAGCGATTTTAAATCAAGTCCCCATTATCTACAAAGTGTGGGTCTGTCTTTTCTTTTTTATTTATTTCTGTGGAGGTTTTTTTTTTTTGATGAATTAATTTTTTATTCCTATACTTGTGGGAGTACACATGGGATCAGCACAGCAGTGCTCTTTACAACACTGAAAATATATGAAACATGAAAATATGATTTTTTTGTTTTGCATTATACATAGTACAGATTATTTTCAGCTTATATTTATAGAATTTATATAAATTTAACAGTGTTCACTGAAATGCAGTACTCACCGTGCCAAGTGAATATGGGAAAGGGCCTGGACTTTCTTCCTCTATATTGAATGAGTCAACGATCCATGTCCTTTTCTGCCTGATTTTGCTTTGGGCGGATATCGTGGCTACACACTGCAGTGTGGAAAAAGACAAGATAAATATTGCATTTATGTGAGGGTTTGCCCACTAGAGGGCAGTTATTATGTTTGTTTTCGTTTTGTAGTCCTTTAGTTAAAGGCTCGGCTTCCCAGGATGCACCTCAGTCAGGTGACGCGGGATGCGCACCTGAGCT
>JAQMYG010000015.1:3173004-3183292 GCA_030014215.1 Clariallabes teugelsi
GATCCTTTTTCTTTCCCATATTGCTTGAAACCTGTGGCCTGCTTAATAATGTGGAACAACCTTCTTCAGTACTTTTCTTTAATTGGGCTCATCTGGCAAACTAATTATCACAGGTGTCTGAGATTCATTTCAGTAATCCAAAGAGCCCTGAGACGCAATACCATCCATGAGTTTAATTTAAAAACGAAACATTTAATGTTTGACACTTACATCCAATTTGCATAATAATTTGGAACACAGTGTAGTGGTTTGTTTATTTATTAGTGTTTAGCACTGTCACCTTGCACCTCCAGGGTACATGTTCGATTCCCAGCTAGGTTTGATTCCCATCTCTGTGTGCATTTGTATGTTCTCTCTGGGCTCCGTGAGTTTCCTCTGGGTACTCCGGTTTCCTCCCAGAGTTCAAAGACCTGCAGATTAGGCTAATTGGTGTTCCCAAATTGCCCATAGTGTGTGTTGCCATTGCACAACTCAGGCCTAGGGCGGGGCTTGACAGCTTCATCATGATTCTGAGAGACTGATTGGTTGCCTAGGTAAAATGAGCCCACCCCATGTTGCTAGCATGGTGCTAACATGAGTAATGTGCTGTGCTGCTAGTATTATGCTAGCTATATTAGCATGTTGCTAGCAATGTTGTTAGCATGCTACTAACATAATGCTAACATAATTACCATGTGGCTAGCATGACACTAACATAAGTAGCATGTTGCTAGCATGACCCCCATGTGATGCTAACATGATTAGCATGTTGCTAGCAGCATCATTAGCATGTTGATAGCATAATGCTAACAAGATTAGTATGTTGCTAGCATGTTGCTAGCATGATTCCACTGCGATTAACATTGCTGGCATGAGTCAAAAAACGTAGCCGACATGTCTATTCAATGTTCCGATGCAGAGATAAATGTCTTGTAAAATGCATGCTAGGGTTCTGTTTTGGTGGAGTTGGGGCAAATTTGGGCACCTCTGGCACTCCAGGGGTACAACTTATACCATCTTGCAGGGTATGTTCTGCCACAGCTTGCAAGCCCCTTGAGATTTCTACCAAATTCTCGCTCTGTGCTAGAAACAGTCAAAGTTGGTCTCAATGTTAAGTCTATGGGACTTTTTGGGGCGCCACCCACCCTCTAGAAAAGTCATAATACTCCATTCCCGAATAAGCTGCACGATTTGACACCTCTTTCATGGACTAGTTACGCACCAAACTTTTGTACAGAAGAAGAAAAGAAAAAAGAATAATAAGCCTGTGAGATAATAGTAGTGCTTTGCTTCACAAGCACCCGTAATAATAGAAGTTTTAGATGTTTTAAAGCTTTAACTATACTGGTGAGGTAATCAACAAGTCATAATGTCAGTTGTACAAGCATGTGAATTTACAGTTTGTCTGCTTATGATGATTTCATATGTTGCAGTTTATCTGAAGGAAACCAATACTCACAACGCCGAGTGGATATGGGAAAGGGCCAGGGCTTTCTTCTTCTATAGTAAAGGAGTCGATGATCCATGTTCTCTTCTGCCTGATTTTGCTGAGGGCTGAAACTGTAACTATGAACTAGGAGAAATAAATAAAACATTCATGAGCTGTCATAATGTCACACATTTCACCTTAATAAATATTAGATTTTTTAAATAATATTTAAACAAATGGAAAAATTTGTTGTCTGCCTTATTTTTTGCATTATTATTGGTCTGCATAAAATAATTTATTTAAACTTATACCATACAAATCTACTAATCATATTTAAAAAAAAAAAATGCATTTCTGCTTTTATAACACAATCCTTTTTTTTTTAAGGTTGACATAATTTGAAACATTTTATACCCACCAACTAAATTTAAGTAAACTGTGAAATGTTCCAGTGAAACAGGCATACCTCAGTTTGTTGTGTTGTTGGTTAAATAGCTAAACTCTAATTTTTTTGTATAAAAAAGACATCAGTCATCAGTTTAATACATCATACCCATCTTTCCTCTGTGTGAATTTTACATTCAATATGCATTTAAAAAGCAAGCTGTACTATCATGGGGTGAGGCCTTGAGGTAGAATAGAAACTTATTTACTTATTTAATCGAACAATTTACTGAATAGGTCTTGTGCTCCCTGTTGGCTTATAAACAGGCATGGTAGCTGAAATTCATGAGGTCATTAAAACTGGTTATACTTTAATATATCAATGTCAGTCTGGTCAGATACAGTGCCAATAAAGCACTAATCTAGTTCATAAGCTTCAAATATAGGTGGGTGGCACAGAGGTATAGTGGATAGCACTGTCACCTTGCACCTCCAGGGTCCAGGTTCGATTTCTGCCTCAGATCTGTATGAATAGAGTTTGCATGTTCTCCCTGTGCTTGGTGGCTTTCCTCCAGGTTCTCTGGTTTCCTCACACAGTCCAAAAACATGCAGATTAGGCTAACTGGCGTTCCCAAAATTGCCCATAGTGTGTGAATGCATGTGTGTGTAAATGAATCTGTAAAGTAGCCCATTACTTTGTTCCTAAGCCAAAAATTTTAACTATGACTATTTAAAAGAAATCTCAGTTGTTTACTAACTTTTTATATCAACAGCTGACTGCCTGCCTTGAATAGTAAATATGGGAAGTACAGAGTAAACACAGGGTAGTTTTAGACAGGAGTAGCAGAGGATGAGGGAAGTGGACACTTCCAAAAATGAAGATTTTCTCATTATTTTAAACTAATTTCATTAAACTGATTAAAAATAAGTTTTCAACTGCTGCAAATTTGACAAAACAAAAAACAAATAGTCTTCATGCTAAAACAAGGCTGGTGGCTAAAGGCCCCTGTGTCAAAAGAGACAGGGCCCCAACCTCACCCAAACAGGCTAAACTGGATTTCAAGTTAGCATTAGGGCAGAAGGTGTTTCAGTAATACTTGTAAAATCCACACAAGACTCACTGACATTTGAACTAGTACTGAACCAGACACCTGGATCAGGTAAAAGTCAATCACTTTTTTTTTTCTTTTAATGTAGCTTTTGGACTATACTGTATGTTTCTATTGGATGAATCTTAATGAAACATAACTGACATAACATAATAAAGACAAATTGTTTTCAGAGCAAATGCAGGAACAGTTACAAAAGAATTGGAACTCTTACTACTACTTAGATTATTTTTAAATGAAACATTGGCTGTTATCCTTGTGCTCTAGTTAGTATAGATTCATATGGGTTAGAAGAAAAGTGACAAGTCAGGTACATACTGGACTGAAAATGAGAGTGAAAAAACTAAAAAGTCCTTGCAGAAATCTGGAGAGCCATTCCTTAAGACTACAAAAATAAATAAATAATTTCTACAAATGCAATTGTCAACAGATTGTTTTTTTTTTAATTTTTTTAAATTGTCTATAGATTGATTTATTTTGTTCATTTAACAGTTACAGTATTTGGCAAATCCAACACATATTCTTCCACTTACCGCTTATTCTCCTGACCATTATCAGTGCCCTGTTTGAGTGCATCGGGATGAACACGTGTTCCCCACTGAACTTGTTGCGTCATGATGCTTTGAGATGGCATCACAGAGGAGTCTGCTGGCCCCTGATCTAGCCCTATCATCACGGTGCTAAAGCCAGATGGTTCAATCAGACTTTGCAACAACTTTGGCTGATTAAAGCCAATTTCTGAGTTTGACGCGTAACCACTGCTGGTCGACCACAAGTGGACGACCTTATCGACCAGCTGGGCAAGGCCTGATTCATATTGACACTAGACCTGATTAAGGGATACTGGCAAGTGGCCCTGGAAGCCAAAGAAGAAATGCTTTCAATATGGAACAGTGTCCTCCCATTTGGTCTGCATGAAGCTCCGGCCACATTCCAGCGGCTTATGGAAATTGAACTCTGCCACCACTGTCCATACTTAGATGACATGGTCATTCACTTGTGGAGCACTTGGGCTGATAAAACCCCAGGGGAAAAAGTCTAAGCCATCCGCACCTACCCACAGCCTACATAAAAACAGGTTCATGCTTTCTTGGAGCTTGTTTTGTGCCTTACTTCTCGAATTTGCTCAGGAAAGGACAGACAAAAAAAATACAGCTAAACTATTACCTGGCAGGGCAGCAACCGACCACGTTCCTCCACAGTGGACGACAAGTGCTAAAAACACTAAGCCTCCCATCACCCACTGGTTCCTTTCACAACAGGACTCTTGCACAGAGCCAGAGCATACCATGGTAGTGTGGATGGCCTCTAAAGGCGCCATGCTCTCTTTTCATCGTCTGCAAAAAGCTTGAAGCTGAGGAGGGTGTTTTGATGATGAGCCTACAGCCAGTGCCAGCTCCTTGCACGACCAGCAGAAAGCGAACACAGCATCATGATTACCTCTGCACACGGGAGGCAGATGCCTTAACTCACAGAGGCTGTGGATTATCAGCTACCGTCCTGCTGCCCTATTAAAGGACAGGTCAGGTCAGTGAGTAGGATGTTTAGGGAACCTGTCTCATGGCTTTCTTTGTTTCCTAGACTCTGAGCACTCTGGAGATTCCCAGACTTGGAAAAAACCACAGAGAAGGAGCCAGACGTGCCTTACCTGACCATGGCTATTCTCAGTGTCCCTGAGACTGCACCTGCTGCACTAGCCTCCACTTCCCTGCCTTGTTTAAAACTTTACACCAGTATATTAATCACTGGTCTGATCATCTGTCATCTTGTGCACCTGTTTCTCTCTGGTTCATGCCACAAGCTCGATTTTTAAAATGTAATATTTTTTGCTTTAATAATTGATTGGTCACTGTGTGGCTTAACAAACAAAAGCATTTCTTTGGACTGAAAATGAGAGTGAAAAAAGCCCTTCAAGAAGCCTGGACAACTATTCCTGAAGACAAAATAAATAAATGCAGAAAAATAAATGAATTAAATAAACATTAACAATAAACGTTTTACAGATTCTGTTTATTGACAACAGATTTTATATGATTTGTTTGTTTAATCAGTTATTTGACTATGCCAACACACATCCCTCGGCAGCTGGCACAACTAGCGTTAGACATAGTGCCACTCTCTGGCAAAACAATTATTAAAATGTAAATAACTTATACTTTCCTACACAAGTACACTACATAGGTGGGTTTTATCAGATTCTTATGTAGTGCACATACATTTTTACTATTGCCTGGGATACCTGGTTGCTTTAGGTATTCGCTATTTGCCTGTGTGTATGTATTATGTCCCTATTCAGCATCAGTGTCTGCTACACTGGCTAACATTAACTAATAAAATGAACTGTCATCGAAATGTTCTTAAATCTTTTGGAGCAGCTAAAAAAGTCAGCAGTGAAAAACCGTGTGTGTATTACTGGCCCTGTCTTAACCTTGTGTTCACACATGTAAGGCCATATGTACTAAAGCTCCTTGATGGCTGACAGTTAAATAATTAACTGTTATTAAAGCTCCTGTGAAGTGGCAGAGGGATGCATAGAGTTAAATGTCCCAATGCTGTTATGCTCTATACCAACACTTATGTATTGCCTCTTTAAATCTCCAATTAATCCACTTGGTCAAAAGTAACTGGTGTATAATAACATTTTTGTATCACAAAAAATAATACATTCATATAATGCACACGTTTAAGTCATAATTTAAAGGTGATTATTATGATTAAAACACTCACGTTAAGCATAATCAACCCAACAAAACACAAAAGTATTCTTGACTTCCATTATACATCTACGTTTCATGAAAGATCACACAAAAATCAGCACAACTGCATGGTTGAGAACTTGTCACAACGTGTGACTAATTAGTTATTCTGTGCAGGAAATTCGTCTTTAGGTAATTTGACCTTTTCCTGGTTACACAATGCCTTCACATGCCCCTTCATATGATGAATCTTCATATATAAGGCTATATAAAAACATCTATAATATAAAATAAATGTGAATGGCTTTGAAAAGATTGTTGCTAAAAAGTGTTCTTCTACGCTATACTGTATATGAAGATTTTTGGGACACTATATTATTTAAAAAATGCCTAAATACAAGTGATGAAAGAACTAATTAGACAAAATGCATGTTAAGCATGTTGCTTGCCTGTCATGCAGGAATGTACCCGTAGCACGTACAGTACATACTGTACAGTATACTCCATTGACCTTGCCTTTACTAATAAAAGGCAACACAGTCAGTAAAAAAATTGTTCAAATATTATAGGAGCCACATTCAAATCTTATTTCACACATTACAAAATTCATTCTGTATATTCTGTCAGTATTTGCACCAAATATATCAAATAGCATACGAGTTGTATTAATTCTTTCCATGCTATTTACTTGCTCTGACATGACGCTTTCTCTTTCCACTCACTTATTAACAAATCTTTTTTAGTGCACTGCATTTCCTTTGTAATCCCAAACGTTTGGGGAGACGACCAACATGACTTCATAAACAGAGATAAATTAAACTGTATTTTTTCAACAGTGACTTTATTGGCCATTAGAAGAACATTATTAAATGTAAAATAAAAATTTGTTATTTTTGAAGTAATGTTTAATATTTCATGTTAAGTTTTGAGTTTTGTGTATCTAATCTTGGCACCCTGTATAGGATAAGGGGTATAGAGAATAAGTGCGTGAATGAGTTTGATTGATTACAATGAATATGTACAGTAAGGATATTCCAGCAGGGTGCTCTGAAGTTGCATCACCACAACAATGTTGATTATTTTCCTCCAACACTCACTCACCCACTCAGTCATTGTCTATACTGCTTTATCTTGTATACATGGTTGTGAGGGAGCCTGGAGCCTATCCCAGGGGACTTGGGGCACGAGGCAGGGTACATCCTGGACAGAGTGCCAGTCCATCGCAGGGCACATACATACTCATTCACAAACTACGGGCAATTTTGGAAACACCAAGTAGCCTAATCTGCATGTCTTGGGACTGTGAAACCAGAGTACCTGGAGGAAACCCACCAAGCACGGGGAGAGCATGCGAAGTCCATGCACACAGAGGCGTGCATCAAACCTGGCCAGGAATCGAGCCCAGACCCAAGGTGGGCAAGGCGACTAACACCACAATCTGAATTGTTTTATTTATCTTATACCATAGCACTTTTTTGAGTACATTTTATGTTACTGTAATATTTTAGAAGAACCCAAGTATTTAATTACTTAAATTGTAGCAGCTACAAATTGTTGTTCTCTCACTATTCTCCTTTTTCTGAAATGGACTCCACACGCTCTCTGAAGTTGTGCTGTTACATTCCATAAGATATTAACAGCAGAAGAGTTCAGATGCTTGATTGAATTAGGATATAGGGGATTGGCAGGCAAAGTCAACACCTTGACTTCATTACGTTCCTCAAACCATCCCCCCAAAAATTCTGCTGTTTCTGTGTTTATACTGCTTGTAGGGAATTCCATTGGTTGCTATTCATTGGCCCACTTTTTGTAAGTACTAACCACTGCTTACTGGAAATGCTTGCCCATTTGATCTGCTTTCAACACAGCAACTGCCTAATACATCATTAAATTATGATTAGACAATCATTGTTATTTACTTTAGCTGTCAGTGGTCTTAATGTTTTGGCTGATCGGTGTATAATTGCATTGTTATTGTGAAATGTGAACAAGGAAGAAATGTGACAGAACATTAACTGTGTCATTAAAAAAAAAGAAAAAGAAAAAATAAAGAAAGTCAGTGGCATGAAATCTTTTATTGTTCAGTTTATTTTACCCTACCTTTGTCTGTTTTGACAGCTGCATGTTTCTTACCTCTGGCTGTTTACTTTCACACCGTTGCAGCAGCGCATAGTCATTGTTGCCAATTATGTGTTAATCAAAATCCAACCTTTTTTTTCTGTCAAAATGAGGTGTGGTATATAAACTCACGACACATCTTGAAGCATTTATACACAAATCAGAATTATTATTATTATTATTATTATTATTATTATTATTAATTATTTAATTATTTAAATTAAGAAAGAAATGTGCATTGGGGTATTGGAAATTTTGCCAACGCTTGCCATATAATTCAGTTTTTCCATGCATCCATCTAGGAACCTCTGTAGCACCAAGGGACTGTGGAGGCCAATGGTGTCATTTCTATTTATTCCCATTTAATGACTAATCTGCATGTCTTCAGACTGTGGGAGAAAACCCACCAAGCACGGGGAGAACATGCAAACTCAGACCCAACACGGAAATCAAACCCAGGACCTGGAGGTACAAGGCAACTAAGCTACTGTGCCGCCAGTTCAGTTTTGAATAGGATAAAATAATGAGAAATGTTATGGGAAGTTTCCCTCTATTATTCTTGCCTGTAAAACCATGATTAATATATGTCATAAAACAAATATTGCAAAGCAAAAATACTGGCAAGTCTAATCAAGTCTGAGTTTGCTGCTGACCAACTGCTTTCATTCCTCAAACAACTTTTAATTCAAAAGCCGCTACTAGATAAATAAACACAGGACCAGTTTTGCAGAACAGCTGTTCGTTTAATATGATGTATACTCTAATGACTTATTAATATTAATTTAATGTTAAGTTAAAGCCTTATCCTATTATTTGACATTTATGTTTATATTTTGTAATTTAAAAAAAACTTAACAGGTTTTACTTCATTGTTTTGATGGTCTTAAATAAATTATAATGGTGCTCATGTTACAAGCCCTGATTATAAATAATTTATTTGTAATTCTTTTAAGGATGCATCTAAACAAAAAATGTACTGTAATAAAATGTGGTGTTTATATAAATCCTGTATATTAAAAAAAAGAAAATCCTATTCACGTTTAGTGTTTGTACATGAAAATGAATGTAAGGTACATTTGATAAACTTTAAATGACACAATTTGCATTTAATAGATTCTTATTTGCAATATACAGTTAAATTGAAATTGCTCATTGCCATCCCCTTTCCAGAGAGACTTAGAGACATGCTTTGGAGTATCTTTCAAAAACACATCCTCATTCTCGTTAACTAGGTCAAGGACTTAAAATACCATAATGATGATGGAATGATGTCCTACATTTCTAACACATTAGCAAACAGATAATTTTTTTAAATAGCATTTTCCCTAGGTGATGTGTTTGGTGTGCAGGATCATTTGGTATGATGTAAATCGTTTTTTGTAACCATTTTTCTGTCCGGAAAAAAATATTCTTTTAATTTTGCTAAATTTACATCTTTACTGCCTGGCCAAAAAAGTTGCACATTCTAATATTTCTTTTGATCCCCTTTAGCTTTATGGCGGCCAGGTCATGGATATAAATGATTCCTCGTGCTTCCAGAACCACTCTGACAATTTCAATTTCAGTTTGACTTGTTAGTCTAACACATCTGATGCTCAATCAGATTGCGATCAGGGGAGTTTGGAGGCCAGGTCGGCATCCTTGGGCTCTTTGCCTGTTGTGCCCTATGCATGGTAGGCTGTGGTGCACTGGATGTTCTGGTGCTGGTCCAGAGGCTTGTACAATGGGCCTTATGCATGATAGGTGCATTGCTTCATACCTTTCACTTTTTACCATGATGTTTAACTAGGAATAAAAAATTGTGTTTTGGCCAAAAAGGCAGAATGTACAGAGATGACTCCCTTGTGATAAAAGTCTGAAAAAAATATGTCCAATCTGACTTTTATCTCAGTTATATGCCCACTACTATTTACCATAAAAGCATTGTATTATATTCCATTTGTCCAGATTTTCATGTATGACCTTCTCTTACAGCTAAGAATGAGAACAGCTGATTATGCTCATATTCATATGCTCCGAAATTTGACGTTTGTTTTCCATTGTCATTGCAAAATCACAGTATTTTATGCATTTATATTGTTTTCTTTTCTCTCATTCTTCTGTAATGTGTGTATCTAATATCAAATTATAAAATACATATTGTGCATGACAAATCCCCTTTTCAAAGTACTGAATATCGGTAATGCTTCTTTAGCCAAAGAAAATAAGAGAAATGTTGTTTTGGCATAGATGAAAGATCTATAAAGATCAATTCAGCTGAGTTACTTAAGTGAAGTCATCTTATTTAATGCTTATACAAGACACATTATTGCATAAGGCTTGCCTGGTTTCACCTTAATTTCTGTCACTGGGTTATAAATACACATCCATCAATTCTGAATACACTGTAAAAAATTAATTGTACATTTTACGGTAAAAAAACGGCAGCTGTGGTTGCCAGAATTCTACCGTAAAAAATATGGTAGCACCGTTATTGCACTGTGAAAAAAAAAAAAACGTAAATTTTACGGTAAAAAAATGGCAGCTGTGGTTGCCAGAAGTTTACCGTAAAAAATATGGTAGCAATGTTTTTG
>JAQMYG010000015.1:3275744-3288584 GCA_030014215.1 Clariallabes teugelsi
CTGGGGCGGGCCAAATAATTTCATAAAAGCGGGACCCGCGGGTTGGAAAAATACCCGACCCGCGCATCACTAGTGTGAACACAATTGTAACTAGGTAGGGCATGAATTGACTTTTTATTATTTTATTTTTTTTAACCTTTTTTCGCTTACCAGACACTGTGGCTAGTAGCTTTCCAAAGTTATTACTCAGCATTTTTACTAGCCACTATTTTGTTGTTGGCATGCTAAAGTAAATTTAGATTCATTTAGAGTAATTCGGTTTGATTTAGCTAATTTTAAACCCTTTCAAATCCAGATTGACACGTATATCAACTGGTATATCACTACAAGTCATATCATATATTTAGCTACATGAAAACATTTTACAAGGATATAATTAAAGGAGCTTTTATAATGAATTATGAATTAAAATTGCAGTGGCGCAGCGGTGTATAATAAACTGTAAAGATAGACACAAAAATGATTAAAGACATTATTAGCTATTTATTTAATTCTAATTCTAAATATTTATCAACAACATTAGTAAATAATATAGTGCTGCAGAGTAGAAGAACATTATAATGAATTGGGGAGTTTAGTTTAGTAATTCAGTTAGTTTTTTTTTTTTTTAAGGTTTTATTTTTTGCAACCATACAATAACGTTCCCAGAACATTGCAGGATGGTCATTTTAAAATAACCTAAAGTACCTTAAACAAAATGCTTTGAAGACGCTATTATAAAAGAATCCGCTGCCCCATACAGTACATTAAGGAAAACTTCGGTATTCATCGACAATGACCCGAAGCACACTGTTGCAAGAAAAGCGATCGCTGCAGAATTACTTACAGTAAGTAACTCGCAGAATTCAGATTTACTTGCTGCCATCAACAAATTCTGGTTGAGATACTTATAGAAGAGGCATGTAATAAATACATAAATAGGTTGTTTAAAGTTCTTTCAGTTGTGGTTAAAAAGCAGGGTGGACACAGTGGAATGTAACTAAAAACTGCATTTATTAAATACTGTAAAAGCTTTGAGATAATATATTTGTTGTATGTTGTGTTTATTTGATTAAACTAAAATCATTAAAAAAAAAATTTAAAAATATTTTTTTACTAAAATAACCATTTTGTAGTATTTTTGTGTTCATTGGATTAAACTACGACATTTGTATTTTTATTTATTTGATGTTTTGCTGGGCAAGTAAATTTTAGACAGAGACATCAGCTCCGTCTTGTAAATTTGTCTTAAACCCCCCAATTCACCACCAGCGAAACTGGTTTCACTCTCACCTATCACGAATAAAAGGTGAGAAGAGCATAAAAAACACAGGAAAATGGCTCTTGTAATCCACTAAAGAAATGCACTATTTGTTATATGTAGATACTATTAAATACTATGTAATACTATTAAAATCAGGTCTTTAAACAGGTTTTTGAAAAGAAAACGGCCGTTAAGGAACTTTGTTTCTCCATTCAAGCAGTTTTTGTTCTGCTGCGCGCAAAAAAAAGATCCGAATGGAACCGTTGACCTAAATCTTGCATGTGAATGGAGCGCAATTGTTACAATATCATTTCAATTCAAAGGGATTGGCAAAGCTGGCTCCACTTTGTTTATGTCATGTCAGTATTTACAATGACATTAACATATTTGCATTGAGTTTAATCATGTAGCACTTGTACAACAAGCAAGTTTTTACATGCAGCAAGTTTTCATAGAAAAAGCAATTAAAAAATTCACAGCACTACTAGGCGAATCATCTAACCCTAACCCTATCCTCTGCTTCCTCTTCTCTCACCCCAACTAACTTCATGTCCTCTCTCACTGCATCCATACATCTCCTCTTGGGTCTTCCTTTAGACCTCCTGCCTGGCTTTCCAACCTCAGCGTCCTTCTACCAATATGCTCACAATCTCTTCTCTGAACATGTCCAACTACTACTACTACTAATAATAATAATAATAATGAATGGAGAAAGCGCAGTCAAAGAAGAATCATTATTGATACAAAAGAAAAAGATAAGAAAATTAGGAATAAATATATATCAGTATTTACAGTTTGAGCTTGACATGTTTATGAGCTCTGTCACTTGCTGTCAATAGACTCCTAAGAGAGATTAACAATTTATCGGCATGCAATACCTGAGATTGAAACATGACTGCCACCTACAGGTAATGTATATCATGTGCCTGAAAACTTTACAGCCGGCTGCGCACTGCCGCAGCAGCTCGTGCAATCCCTTTCCTCGAGACGCATTCTTAACGGCCACATCTGTATATACAGTATACAAAAGAGAGCAAGGATTTACCCTTCCAATGTGTTCTTCCATGTTCCAGTCTGGCACAGCCCTAAAGGATCTGGTGAATCCTCTCTGAAAAAGTGCAAATACAAATCAGAATAGGAAAAGAAAATGTAAATGTCATTTGAAAATACTGAAAAGCTGAAACTGAAAGATGTTTTTAATGTAAATCAATTTACCCTTGTGCTGTTATATGTACTATTCCTGTTTTTAGTCCAGCCCTGATAGGACACAAAATAATGTAGTAAACGTCATGTTTAAATAAAAAAAAAATGTTCACAAACATTACATATGTATTAAACATTTATCATTTAAACAGATAGCACTATCTGATGAGCAAGTTACTCGACAGATAATAGATCATCTTTAATATTTACAAAGCACTTGAATAATACCGCCCTACGTTCCAGCGCAAAGTTCTGCAAGATCCGCGAGCTTCCGCAAGGCCCGCCAAAAAAATTTAACTGTTTCATATATTATACCCGTATAAACTGTACAGGGGAGAGCATGAAACCATTTAAAGAGACTGTAACTGTCTTTTGTTTAAATATCTGTAACAGATCATATTAAGTCAAGTATTAAGTCACACGTTAGTTTTGTAGGTGTGCAGTAGCATTTCACACATCAAAGATTTTTAGATCAATTAGATTTTGGCAAAAATTGGTTGACAAATACCGCATCTTCTAAGAGGCGCCGTATAAACTTCACTCGTTCACACAAAACACTTGAAAAACTTGCACACACATATGAAACAGTCACACATACATGTACTAAGTGCTCAAAGAAATATATATGAAATGCGCGCACACACTTATGAGACGCGCTCAAACAGACACAAACTCCGTGCACAGACACCTATGAGACACGCACATACACAATACTGTAGTATATGATACATGATTCTCAGTGTAAACAGAAGTCATTTCAGTATAAATGGATTTGCCGCTTCATTCTCCCTGATCACTAGTAGCGGTTTCAATTACAAGACGTTGTTAAGGTGGTGTATTTAGAACTGTCCAAAAAAACTGTGTGCACGCGGACAGTTTGTGCGTGTTTGTGCGCGTCTCATAGGTGTGTGTGCGCGCATTTCATTATGTGTAATGATAATGGTAAATAATATATGAAACAGCCAGTATGTGACGTTTTGCTATAAAAACTGCGATGCTGGTGAAGTTATTTCTCTGGGTCGCAGGGAATTCATGGTGTCAAAATGAGGCTGAGATTTCCCTCTTTCTTACTATATCACTGAATCACTACATCACTTAAATATTCTAAAGATAGGATTTTACTGGGCGGCAGGGTGGCTTAGTGGCTTAGCAGTTAGTACTGTTGCCTGGCACCTCCAGGGTTGGGGTTCGATTTCCACCTTGTGTCTGTGTGCATGGAGTTTGCCTGTTCTCCCTTTGCTCGGTGGGTTTCCTCACAAAGTCTATAGATCTGTAGATAACAGCTTTTTCCAAATTGCCCGTATTGTGTGAATGAGCGTGTAAGTATTGCCCATCCAGGGTGTACCCCGGCTCATGCCCTAAGTCTCCTGAGATAGGCAAAATGCAACTTTATACCTGATTGGATGTGAAACATTAACATCTAGACGTGGGCAATAAAAGTAAAAGAATTCTGAATAAATAGGTGTAAAACCATAAGAACTGAAACCTTTAACCTTCTAGCCTAAAATGGTGAACAGACCCAGTTGATCTTAATTTTGGATCAAAGAAGAAAAATGATGAAAGAAAAAAAAAAGATCTAACTAACAATGTAAGAGGGCTTGCTAATGGGGCCTAGATGCAAGAACTTTATTGAATATGATTTTATTATGGCACCCATCTGTATATCTGTCTGTACAGAAGGCGGAGATGTAGTACTCACCTTAACACTTCCTCTCTTCAGGTTTGCAAATTGATCAGGAATGCTGGGATAAATCTGTGGCTCGTACTATAAGATGAATGAAGAAAGAAGAATTTAGTAAAGGATGGGTGAGATTAATTAGGGTAAAGAAGTATATGGTACAGGAGGGAATACTGTAACGAAATAACATTTGATAACACAGTGAGTTACAAAAATATTCATACCCCATGACCTTTTTCACATTTTGTCACGTTACAACCACTAACATAAATGCATTTTATTGGGATTTTATGTGATACACAAAGTGGGACATTATTGTGAAGTGAAAGGAAATCAATAAATGTTTTTTTTTTTTTTAAATCTTTTACAAATAAATATCTGTAAAGTGTGCCATGCATTTGTTTTCAGTCACCCAAGTCAATATTTTGTAGAACCACAAAGTATTGCAATTACAGCTGCAAGTCTTTTGTCTCTACCAGCTACGCAGAGTGAAATGTTTGCCCATTCTTCTTTTGTTCTTCAAATAACGCAAGCTCAGTCAAACTTTACGGAGAGCGTCTGTAAATAGAAATTTTCAAATCTTGCCACAGATTCTCAATTGGATTTACTGGGCTTTTCTAACAAATGAATATGCTTTGATCTAAACCATTCCATTCTCCATAGATTTAGGGTTGTTGTCCTTCGCCCCAGTCTCAAGTCCTATGCAGACTTCCCATCAACTTTGACTAGCTTCCCTGTTCTAACTGTATTTGTTTATCTCAAAAAATTCCAGTAAAATACATTTATGTTTTTTGGTTGTTCCGTGACAAAATGTGGAAAAGTTTAAGGGGTATGAATACTTTTGCAAGGCACAGTAGGTGGCTAGGGTAGGGATGGTAGTTAATGGTAGGCCAAGGTAGCCTTATGTGTGAAAAAACCTAGAACAGGATAGAGTAGGTCTAATAAGATACAGTAGAATATTGTGGATTAGAGCAGGGTACTGTATGTTAAAAATGAAGGGTAACAATTAAATATTCACCAATGATATATGGTTACATACTATGCTTGTGTATTAAAAATATGCAAAATATGCAATACATACCATTATCATTTCAGGCATCATGCCTTGATACATGCCATTTGGGCTCTGTATGAATTATAAGGACAAAAGAAAAATAATGTATGATGTTAAGTTAAAGTAGAGCAATTCAATCATTCATCTGTAGAAAATGCTTTAACACTGAACACTATAGGCTGAGCTCTCTGGCTGCAAGGCTTCAACCATACTCAGAATCTTCACATAAACAGTAACACATACAAAACATACAAAAATACCATTATGTATTATGAAATCTTTGTAACTCCTGCCCTCTTGTGGTTATTGCTTTAATACAGACAGTGGAGTTATTTTGTCAGCCAGTCTAAAATGAGCTGTATGTTCTTAAGCCGATGCACATACCATAGTAGTAGTTAGTTGAGACATTTCATTAGTCCCTCACTAAAAAGGCTACGGAAATCCCTCTCTGAAGAAATGTAAGTGAAATCCACTTTTTGTATAAACTCTCTAACCACACTACCTTACATGTTTCAAAGCAGCTTAAATGTTTTGCAGTAGATAAACAGTGGCAGATATCTTTTCCCCTTTAGGTAACCAAAGCTGTCAAGAACAGTTCTAAACTACATGTGAATGCTTTCAAACTGAGAGAGATTTAAACAGCCTGCATGTAGGGAATGTTTTCAGTGTCAAAGCTACATAAAGCAGTGGGCATAGCCTGATCCTCGACTTGGTCCCAAAAGAGAAGTCGATGATTTGGTGGAATGGGAGCAGACATTCAGGTCAGATTTAAAAATGTCCACGACTTCAGGCCCAAAATCATTAGTTGGGTCAAATGTGTGTTTCTAAATATTATTGGCCTCATTCACTCACAAACCTGAGAAATAACTGTCTACAGAAGACAAGCTTGCTAGATAACATCTGTGGAGTGTGTAAGAAAGGCGGAAAAAAACAACACATGATCCCCTTAATGATCCACTCCGAATGTAAGCCAAAGCATCTGGTGAGTCCATGAATTCAGTGAAATGGCTCCAACAAATATGGTGGGAAATAGTGGTCAAAAATCCTTATTTAATCATCACAATGAGCAGAAACACAATTGTGATTTTATGTGTCTTGTAGTGTGGCACCCATCTGTATATCTGTCTGTACAGAGAGCAGAGATGTCGTACACACCTGACCACTTCCTCTCCTAAGGTTTGCAAAATGATCAGCACTGCTGGGATGAATCCATTCCTCAATCTAAAGAAGAAGGAAGAAAGAAGAATTTAGTAAGTTAATAAAATGTACAAAAGGATGACTAAGATTAATTAGGATAAAGAAGTATATGGTACAGGAGGGGGGAAAAAAACACTTTTGTGTATTACAAATATATTGAAATCTTCGATAGTACATTGCAAATATACTAACAAAAAATTCTACCATCGGTTAATATATGAAAAGTATACTAACGTCATGCTTTTACCAAATTTTGGAATTAAACTTTCAACATACTTCAAAATAGTTGTATTATAGTACACTTTCCAAAAATATATTATATGAAAATATACTTTAAGTCAAAAGTTGGTCTAATTTCCAAAGTACACTTATTTAAACTATGTTTTTCAATTTATTTTTGGTATTTTTTTTTTTTAATAGGCTTGAAATAATCATTGTAGAAATGTACAGAAAGTATACATTAGAATACAAATTTTAATATACGGTAGTCTCTGTATATTTTCAGTTAAATTTAAATGTACTTATTCATATGTCCTTATTTATGCTTATATTTAGTGCACTACTCTCTCATGCGAGCTGAATCTCTCTCTCTCTTCCGCGCGCGTTCTCAAACTCGTTTTTGCAAGCTATAAATCACATTAGCACGTTCAAGATAATCTGTGTTTAAACTTTCTTCTGCGTGCTCACTATCATAAAGCTACACTTGCACGAACTGCAGCAGTGTTATAGCTCTTCAACTATTCCAGCCAACCGGAGACTAGAATCGGCGCTATACCAGCCAATCAGAAACAAAACACAAAAGTATGTTTAATACACTCAAAATTGTGCTTTTGTACAATTTAATTACAACTTAAAAGCACTTAGTACAAAATTAGTTGTTCCAAAATAGCAAACTTCAAGTATACTAGTCATTAGTCTGGAGCAAGTGCACTTAAGTATGCTTTGGCATGCTAGGATTTATTATACTTAGCAACCCCCCCCCCCCCCCCTTTTTTTTTTTTTTTACTTGGGTAGGGTAACAAGACAATATTTGATGACACAAGCAGTGCCTTGCAAAAGTATTTATACCCCATGAACTTTTCCACATTTTTTCATGTTACAACCACAAACATAAATGTATTTTATTGGGATGTTTTCTGTGATAGACCAACACAAAATGGCACATAACTGTGAAGTGGAAAGTAAATAATAAATGGTTTACTTTTTTTTATCGCAAAAGTGGGGCATGCATTTGTATTCAGCCACCCAAGGCAATACTTTGTTGAACCACTTTAATTGCAATTACAATTGGCAAAATGATTAAATTATAAGAAGAAGAAAAAAGGGAGAATATAGTAAGTCTATCATTGGCAGAAAAGATTGACTTGCTTTCAGTAAGTGTAAGAAGGATACAGTACAAGAGGTAGTTTAGTAGAATTATTGTCCAGCGAGATATGGAAGAATAAGTTGTTACAGTAAGTTAGGATAGTATACTGTACATTATAGAAGGTTATGTTAAAATGTGAAGTTTTATTCATTAAATACTCAGCTATAATAAGTGATGATACACCATGCACCTGCATTAAAAATGAAAAATATGCAGTACACACCCGTGTCATGTCAGGCTTCACATCTTGATAAATTCCATTTTGGCTCTGGTTGAGTTGTGGAGCAGCCTAAAAGAGAAATGCATACAGGTAAGTTAAAGTGGAGTAATTGAATTATTTATCTTTAGCACCCATTACAATGCTGCAACCTATGCTGGGCACACGGCTCGAATGTATTCCTGAATCTGCCCAGTTCATCACCAATGATGGGTGAACATGCTACTTTGTAACGCGTTAGATTATTTGGATTACTTTTTTGATGTAACGAGTAATCTAACGTGTTATGTCCGCCATTTAAGTACTCAGTTATTTAGTTACTTTTTCAAAAATGTAATCCTTTATTCAGACAATTTATGCAATCCATGAGCCAGACAGCATTCATTCCCAATCCGTTATTGTGTGTGTGTGTGTGTGTGTGTGTGTGTGTGTGTGTGTGTGTGTGTGCGTGTGCGTGTGAAAGTCTCCTACAAGCCCATCCATCCATATTCCTCAGGGAGTTTTTTCTTGCCTCTGATTGCTCATCAGGGATCATTTTGATTCATACTTATTTTCTCACACATTTCATTCTAATTTCCCAAATTTTCTTTTGATACTGTATTGAATTGTTTAGCCTATAATATTCCTCTAAAAACTAGTAGCCCAGTCAAAATAAAAATTCACAATCCACCTAAATCAGAGCACTCTTTCATGATCCAGCATGTCTCTACTTGTTCTGCTTTAGAATAGCCTCAGGTAACTAACTGTTTGAGTTCTTATTTGCATATAAGGATATTTACTGTACGAGAATTTTTTTGTTTTGTTTTGTTTTGTTTCTTCATTCAAGCTCTTCCTGTTCTGTTGAACATGGGCATGCATCAGCACGTCACTCCCCCAAACAACACAGCAATTAGCATTTATTTGTGATTATTATTATTATTATTTATTTATTTATTAGCACTTATATCTGAATAGAGATGTTGAAATAAATCTTACATGTGAATTGAGCGCTATGTGCGGGGGCGGGTCTCAAATGTGTGTGGCGACGGGAATCTGACATACGTCTGTTTTTTTTTTTTTTTTTTACATAAATTTAATAAACATTTATTTGGCAATAAACTTTTTGGAAAGAAAACCATCTACTGCTTGTGACTATATATTTGTTTCTGGGTTGCTACAATATAATTTCATTCACAAAAACACTTGCAAAGGAAAAAAAAAGTGATTGGCATCGTCAACAATGCTGTCAACCTCTAAGGGTTAATCAGGGGTTAGCGAGGGTTTGTGATTCAGCCTTGTGCTAGAAGCTAGTTAGTTTTGTAGCTGGCATTAGTCATCAACAAAGTTGTGTGGTGAGTCATGAGTCACCTGTCATCACATCGGGGGAAGCTTGCGCTCACGTTACTAGCAGTAATAAAAGATTGAAACACAACATGGACAGTTCAGAGGCAATGACTTAGAAGCAGTTACTAGGAGACAAAAGGCAGTTTAAGATAACATAACTGTTTAGGGGTGCGCAGTACTGGACTATACAAGCCTACTCTCACCAATGAGACCATTTCATGTCCATTAATGATCTGATCAATCATAGATTGTTCCTACCATTATACAAAATGACTTTTTACGAAAAAGGTGAGGTATAACTTTAGACATGAATATAGTTTATAATTAACCTCGAAGTTAGGGGCCAAACAGTTATATTTCTGGCAGCTTAAATGCTTCACAGTGGGTGTACCACAATGTGCATTTTAAAATTGTAACATTCTTATTAAATGCTTTGCGCATGTCAGTGCATATGTACATTATTAGTTCACCATCCAAGTAAACAGTTGGAATCTCTAATTAGAACTATTTCCTTTTTGATTAAAGAAATATTATGTATGTTAAAGCAAATATTGTAACTCGTGGAAATGATTGGTATCCATTGCTACATCAGGGGTGAACATGATTTGACACAGATTACATAAAGCATCTGGATGTCAGGCATGGAGCAAAATGCAGGGAAGTCCTAGCAGCTACAAGAAAAGCCTTTATAGAAAATGTAGATATCATATGATCTTTGAGGAAATGGGAATATAATAAGATTATTGAGTCCAATAATTACTGGAAAGGTCCTGGTATTACTACAAAGTCCTTAGGCCCAGCCGTGTATCAGGTCAACGAGCAATATACAGTTTCTTATAGCGATCTGCATTCTTACATTTTCAACATGATGCCTGAATTGATCAAAAAACTAAGATATCTGTTACTAACTATTAACTAACAGGCCGACCATCATCTTGTTTGTTACCCTATGCTCCCAGTTGTGTAAAATGTTTTATATAAATTCAGTTACTTATACATTTTTGGTACCACAGACAACAGCAGTTGATGTACAGACCCCAGCAATTAGTTTAGCCTTGTTTGCAAAATTTTTGAAAAAACAGCAAAATTTTATCCAGTTTAGGGATTGAGTAGATACGGTCAGTTAAGAGGCTGAATGAAACACAGATTTAACCTCTCCACCCATGCTATACCACATATTTTTTGTTTAAGCTGAAATGCAGTATGATGGCACAAAAAGCAAAGTGATAAAAAATACATGAAGTAAAAAACATTAGCAAGAATACAATATGTAAACAATAAGCATATAACCATGAGCCAAATGAATTAATATTTTATTCATTGTGAACACACCTTGCAGTCTGAAATGCCTCCTTCCTCATTGTATGACATCAATTTTGGGCTGCCATCAGTACACTCGAACTGCCTGAATTCCTTTTTCTTGCAGAAGAGAATTCCGCAGAGCAGCACTGAAAAACAATTGAAGAATCCTTAATTATGTATGTAAATTATTATGGAACAAAGGCTCTTATTTGCCATTTTGCCACTGTACACCACCACATTGAATTTGAAATGAAACACTCAATATATGAAGTATGGAACCCATAGACATGACCAAATGAGTTTCCTGCCTCGAGATGCTTTGGCCGGTCTTTACTGTAGCTGCCTTCAGCTGCTGCTTGCTCGTGGGTCTTTATGTCTTCAGTTTTGTCTTTAGTTAGTGAAATCACACTCTATTTGATTGAGAGCAGGTGACTGACTTAGCCAGTGATGAATATGCCATTTCTTTGCTTTGAGAAACTCCTTGGTAGATTTCACTGGATCATTATCCGTCTGCAATATGACGCATCATCCTACAACTGTTGCAGCATCTTGGATGAATCTGAGCAGAGAGTATTCCTTTATACACTATAGAATTAATCTTTTATCAGCAGTCAGGTCATCAATAGCACGAACTTACCAGTGCCTCGAAGCCAAACATACTTATGCCGTAACACTGCCTCAACCATGTTTGACAGATGATGTGTGTATGCTTTGGCTAAAGCTTTTCCTTTCTTTCTCCAAACGTTTTTCTTCTTCTTCATGCTGGTACAGTACAAGTTAATTTTTGTTTCATCATTCCAAAGAATCTGGCAAAGGTTTTTTTTTTTTTGCAAAGTCTACTCTGGCCTTCCTGTAATTGAGCATTATCAGTAATTCGCAACTTGTTGTGAAGTGTCTGACTGTACACTTTGACAATGACACACCTACCTCCTGAGGAATGTCTTTGATTTTAGCTACAGTAGACAATGTGAAAGGGTCCTTCTTCACCATGAACACCATTCTATGGTCATCCACTTTCATTGTCTTCTGTAGGCTCCCAGACCTTTTGCTGTTGCTTAGCATAACAGTTTAATTCCCTCTTTTTAAGAAAAAAAGACTGTTCCAAACTGTTGTGCTGGTCACTCCTATTCATTTTTAAAATTTAACATTCAGAGCCACCTCCAGGCCTTTTTCTGCTTGATTACTCATGAAGTAATAGGGACCATGTAACTGCTTGTCAGAATTTGGTCCATTTTTTAAAATGAGAGGTTTGTGTATGAAAATGGCTGTAATTCCTGGGTTAGTAGGGTTAATACCACACTTTTGTCAAACCCCTCAGGTTAAGTGTTTTGTGCAAAATGGCAAAAAAAAAAAAAAAAACATTTAAAAACATTAGACCTGACTACTTTTTTAAATCTGTCTGAATGTCAATACAGTGGTAATAAAAAATAAGTGAACTATTTGCAATTTTACTGTTTTTCTGCATGAATTTATTATAAAATGTGATCTAAGTTTCAACAAAGTCAGAAATATATAAAAAATTATATTTCTACTTTTATAAAACAAGGGATGGTCTTTTATGTCTTTAATGAACGTCAGTCAAACATACAATTATAGATGTTCAATTATAGATATGTAATTTTAATATTTGGTTGAGACTATATGAGTTACTAAGCAATAACTAATAAGTAACAGGAGTAAGCACTCGATGTAACTATAGAATAGACCTGCACAACGTTCTAGAGGAAGTTGGGACCTGTATTCATTAAAGAATTGCCGCAGATCATTTCTATTCTTAGGATGTCTGGTGTGAGCAGCTCTCATGAGGCCACTCCACAGCATCTCTGTTGACAGCCACCCCAATATTTTCCTCCAGGATTCATTGATAATCCGGGAATTAATTTTCCCCTTCAATGGCAAGCAGTCCAGGTCCAGGTCCTCAAATCATGATGCTCCCTCCACAATACTTCAGTGTTGGAATATGTCACAGATAAACACCAGAGGGCGCCAGGTGCCCAGACTCCATTTTGAGTTTTTTGTAGTTTTGTGTTCCTTTGTGTTTTCTTTGAGTTTAAACTACGCTTCCCAGGATGTACCTCGGTCAGGTGATGGGAACACTCACCTAAACCGAGGTAGCTAATTAGTTTAGTTATAAATAGTTTGCTTAAGTTCAGGGGTCCATTCTTCGTACGTCGCTAGATGCTGGATTTGATTGTTGTGGATTTGTCCTGATCTTGGATTGTTTCGTTCTTCGATGCACTTCTCGCATTTGCTGTCA
>JAQMYG010000015.1:3321905-3340824 GCA_030014215.1 Clariallabes teugelsi
GGGCTATTGTTATTTACTTACAATATTTGTTAATTTAATTTAAATGGGGTTTGGGCTCCGGGATGTTGAGCATCGTGTTCCTCCCCTGTACTTTCCTACGTAGTCTAATCAGCATTCAACCGCACGCATAAAGTTTTGTAAATTCATTTAATGTTTAACTTGTATTTCATAAGGTTTTGCCAGCAGTGGTACAGCGCAACGGTAGTAAAAATTATTTACTATTAAAGAATATATGATGATCTGTCACGGCGTGCGTCTGTGATGGGCGTGCGCCCAAATCTACTATCGCTACTCGCTCACTCCGTAGGCTCCCTGAATAGACAGCAAAGGGACGGAGCCGCCTATTCGTGCCGGCTGGCGATAATTAACGTTAATATGATCTCAGGCTTGTTCCGCATTATAAAAGCAAGGCGCGGAGTTTAGTCCGAGGTCCGGGAAGTACGTGATGTGGTGGAGAATAGGAGAGTGGCATGTGAGTGGGGCGATGTGACGCACCCCAGGGAGGACAGCGCGAGAAAGAGCTGCGCGAAAGAGCTGCGCGAGTACTGTGATTATGAATTCGTTTAACTACAGTGTTTCACTTGATTTTATCCGCTACTACGTGCAGCTCTAAAGGAGCACGGCTCATTAATCCTGCAGAGAATGAACTAAGGCATGAGGCGTCAGTCTGTAGTTATATAGCGGCACTCAGCGGTAAAAGCCAGCAAACGCATAAACCCAAATGCTGCCGCCGAGCGCCGCGACAGTAAAACCAACATTCTGATTGGGTAACCACTGTAGTAATAGTCAAAGGTTTGGACACACCTTCTAATTCGATGTTTTTTTTGTGATTTATTTTCTACATTCTAAAACAATACTGGAGATTTCAAAACTATAAAATGAAACATACAGTATGAAATTATGTACTTAGGTAAAAACAACAATTGTTATTTTAAGACACGAAGGTCGGCTTTTCTGGAACAGTTCTTGCAAGAACAGTATTGTCAAGTGCATTTGCAAAACCCATCAAGCTCCATGATGAAACTGTCTCTTATGAAGACCTTCCCAGGAAAGCAAGACCAAAACTGACCTCTGCTGCAGAGGAGACGTTCATTTAGAGTCACCAGCCTCAAAAATCACCAATTAACAAACAACACTTCACATTAGAGCCTTTATGAAGCCTTTACGAAGCGTAAGTAGCAGATACATCTTAATATCAACTATTTTGTGTAGATAATTGCATTTTAGGTATCTTTAGAATTGTATAGAATGTAGAAAGAAAGAAAAATCTGAAAAGAGCATGAAATTAGAAGGTTTGTCCAAGCATTTGACTGGTACTGTAAAAGGAAAGTAATGATAGAGTAATGTTTGGAATAGGAAGGAACATACAGTATCAACACGGCTATGAAGTCTTTGGCACTTTGGCTGTGGCCTGTTAGAACAACTGTGATACGGAGTGATACACTGTATACTTCCCAGTGCTGTTACCGTCTATTATCTCGTGAAATGCCTCTGATCTTATTAGATTATTCGATCAAAGGTAATAGGATTATAATGTGTTATAATTTCTTGAAAAGGCTAATGTTAGGGTTTAGGTAGCATGAGTTTGATTTGCATATTAGGCTTAAAATAAAGCACTGGTTGTTATAAAAAATAAATAAATAAATAAATAAAAAAAAACACGTGCATTTCAAATCTGCTAAATATGCAATACACACCTGTTCTGTCATCCAGCTAGTCATGAACAGTGGATCATCCTAAATGTAGAATGAAAAAGTATAATATTGACTGATACAACAGAGTAAATGGTGTAAAGGTATGTGAAATAAACAAAATAGAACAAAATAAGGTAGGAGGTAAGATAGAATAGGTTTAGTATGATTAGGTATGGAATGGTATGGAAGTATTGAGAGGTACAATAGAATAGATGTAAAATGACCCTGGTTTAAAATAAGATAGAAAAAGTTGGGATAGAGTGGGAGAAACTTAACAATCAGCAAATCCACACTGACATTTCCTTTTAAACGAATAAGTACAGTTTTACTTGATTCTTACAGTAGGTATTGCAAAGCCATCTTCTGTAGCTCTACTACAGGGGGTCCCGCAAAATAGAACGGGTTCCCTTTTAACTCTGGCTTCTCTTGAAATTTGTTTATATTATTAAAAGGTTTTAATATTAATGTTTTAATATTAATGTTTTAATAAGCATTCACACACCTTACAAAGTGAACCTCCTCCTTCATCATTGTACGTCATCAGGGTTTGGTTTCCATCTGACAGAAAGCAACCATTGAAGTCTTTTTCTTTCTCTCCAAACTCGCAGAGAAAACAACAGCAGAGCAGCACTGGGGACAAGAGTAAAGTCTTCCATTATTTCTTAATTCATATGGTGTTTTAAGATATTGCTTTAAGAAACAGTTTATATTGAGAATGTCTTAGATAGCAGGATTTCCATCAATGTGGAATGTACTGTACGCATCTCTGTATTCCCTGATACTTTTGTCAGATCAGTTTAAAATATATGCTTTAAACAATGCAGAAGCATGTTAATATTGCAAACAGTTCAAAAACAAAAACTAATTTATTTTAGAGCATGTAATCAATGTAATCAACCACAGCATGTTTACTGAGTAGTTTCCTTGTAAAATTTTGTCCTTTAACCATATAGAACAGTTTTACACAGCACATATCTAAATAATCATTTAGTTACCACAAATGACTTGTGGACATTTTTTAAAGACTATACTTTAATGTAACTTTAGAAGTGTTTCGAATAATAACACACTTTTAATTTGCTCTGTATATTATTAGAATTAATTTTGTCAGGGCAATTATGTAATCTTTTGGGAAGTGGCAGCAAAGAGAGTAAAATGTGGCTGCTTAAAAAACATATTAACCCTTATTTTATTTTATTTTGATCAAGGAAGAACATTCAAGGTAGAAAAAGCTACATTTTCAAATATCAAATCAAAGTTTTGAGTAGGATTAACAGAAGTGTGACTATAAGTGTATCTTTCATGGAAACACTTACAAGCCATCAAGAGCAGTGATCCCAGGAGAATTCCTATGGCTATTATGTGGAGGTTGGTGGATCGCGGTTGCAAGTCTCGACAAATTTCTCCATTCGCACAGTTACACACTGATACTTGCATGGTGGCGTGTCTTTGTACCCCCTGTTGGTCTGCTATCTTCAATGGAACCAAGTATGTCCCATAAGGCTGACCCGTCAGGCTAATCAATGATGTTTCTGGCCCTGCAACAAAACAGATGTGCACATTACTAGAAAAACAAAGGACATGCATGTGATTAAACAGATGATTAGGGACAGACTGAGACAGTGGGCTAATGGTATAGCCACATTCTTGTAGTACCTGATAGACCTGGCATTATTTTCATTGAAACTTAACAATTAAGACTCTTTGTGTCATTTCTATAGTATTAGAATGTGAATATGAATTCGAATGTGATTTGCTACTATAGTCAAACCTGTTGTTATAGAAAAATGAGCTAGCAGTAATAGTAAATTTTATTTAGGGCAACAATTGCAATGACCAATGCTGTTTCACACTTTTCAGGTGTGCCTTCTACACACCTGTTTCTGGGTCAAATTTCCACTGGCTCTTCAGCTCCTTATCTTCTTTGCCAAGTGTGAAGGTGAAGGGTCCACTAAATGGATAATCATCTATATCATTTGCCATGACTTTGACTCTGTCAGACTTGTCCCCACACAATACTGAAGTGTTCGAGAGTAGATGTGGTGCATTATCATTTTTATCTCCCAGGTTGACCACCAGAGTGCCTGTACCTGTGGCTGGAGGTTTTCCTGGGGTACAAAATGGAACATTTTTCTTTGTTTTAGCTTATTCATTAGTTTGTAATACTAAGTCATCATTATATACAGTATAAGCGATATAAGCAGCAATCACATGTGAAGCTGCTAGCTATTAAACAGTTTATACTTAGCACTGTGTACTTTCGAATTGTTCATGCATTGATCACAATTCTCTGGCATGACAATGATAAATATTGAATACTTATCGGAGATACAATAAGGGAAATGATTTCAAAAACAAAAAAAGTCTCAGTATGGAAACTATGGAAAAAAACACTCTCAATTCTGCCTTTATTAAGAGATCATCATTGGCAGGATGGTGAATTGTGACCCAATGCAAAGTTGTGTTAGTTTCCTCATTCACATTTTTAAAAAATGTTCTTGCTACATCGTATCCTTAACTTTATATTAATTTAACTACAGTATGTAAAAAATTACATATTTGTATTGTTAATGAAGAACACAAGAAATGCTAAACAAACACATTTTCTCTTATTTTTGGATTTTGGAAATTGAGGAACATAAATAAAATGAAAACATAAAAGATACGGCATTCATAGCGACTGAGCATATTAGGATGATTAAGAAGAACATTTGGTGCATCTGGTGTTGACTTTTCATACTTATTTTCTATTCTCATATTTTTTCTCTTAGACAATTTAAGAGAATTTTAAGAGAGTGTTTCTGCATGAGGCCCTGTGTGTAATACAGTATTATAGAACATTCACAAAACAAGTTAGCTCAATTATTTAATAAAAGTTAATAATAAGAAGAAAATTTCCTGTTTTCATCCACAGAATCCAATAAAACCCACAGTGAAGAAAGACTGTGCTAAGAGGTCGTACCATCATCTATTGCTTGCATCACGACAGTATAAGTGTTGTTGCGGACATGTGGAGACTCACGGTCCATCTTCTTTATCGTGGTAACCTTGCCTGTCTTTGGGTCTAAGGACACCCATTTAGCAGGATCTTCCAACAGCACGTACCTTGAAGTAAAAACATTTAATAGTTTGTTGTGTGACAATCCAAAAATGACTGCCGTCCACACGTTTAGGGTTAATGCTGATTTGAAAAATGTAAACCAAGCACAAATCGACAGTAAAACGTTCTTAATTTCCACACATACCTAACTTTAGCTAGATCTGAATCCTCATCTGTGACTGTTGGTATGTACAACACATCTCCTGGCTCTTCTTCCTCCATTCTGTAAACTGTCTTAATTGTATTCTGAAACACTGGTGGGTCATTCACATCGATGATTTCGACGCCAACTTTAATCTTGCTGTTTTTTGTTAAAGTCTCTGGTATCGGACTCACTGGCTTTCCGTCAACGCATAAAAATAATGGCTCCTCATTCTCAACTCCTATTTCCAGCTCAGTTGAAGTCGTTTTCTCATAATCCTTTGCCTGTGAAACAATGATATACATGTCCAAATATTACATGTCTTTCTTAATACGAGTTTAGTTTGAATTAAATTGAGTACGGTATGTATCGTGCATAATTAAGTACACAATTCAAACAGACATACTGTACCTGTAGTTGTCATTGCCGTTATTATATTGTTTTACCAAATAAAATGACAACTTCATGCCTGTGTTTTTATTTCCTATCTGTTATGTTTTTTTATATCTACAGTACCTTGATGACAGTCAGCACTCCTTCATTGGTAACGGGGTCTGTCTCTATCTTGTAGTTGCCTTCCTCATTACCCTTCAGGATAGTGAACACGGCTCTGGATGCTGGAGTTCTGGGAGTGTCCTGGTCTGTCACAGGAATCCTTAAAATCACTTTATCGGTTTCCATCTCCATAACTGAGGCATTAAACTGGGGCCAATAGAAATATAATAATATAAATGCTCAATGTTTTGTTTTTCAAAAAGTATGTTTCAGACCTTTACATATATTCATCATAAACAAGAACATCATGGCATTATTAGGCTTGTAATTATTAATGGATGTTTAACAGAAACAAATATTTATTAAAAGAAAACCACAAGAATTTGGTGCACTAGCTTTAATTCACTTACCGCAGAACAAACGCAAGAATTTACAGTTTACATTAAATTACATTTTCCCATGAATGTACACTGCCTGGGCAAAACAAACAAAAAAAAAAGTCTAGCACTAATATTTTGTTCACATACTGTATATTTAGCTCTGATTACGGCACACAATGTTTTGTCCAGTTTACTGTATGTGTGGAAATCCCTCTTCTATTAGGGAAAAAAAAAAAGCTCCTTGTCATTCAGTACATTCAGGTCGTCAGCTGACTTCATTTTATTGCCTCATAACATTGCTGAGTCTAGACCTGAGCAACTGAAGCAACCCCAGATCATACTGTAACACTGTCTCCAGAGGCTTGTACAGTGGACACTATGCATGATGGTGCATCGCTTCATGTGCTTCCATTCTTACCCTGACACGCCCATCACTCTGGAATAGACGTTTTTCCATCGCTCCAAAGTACAATCTTTACACTCCCTAGCAATTCCCCTCCTAATTCTATTCATTAGCAAGTGGTTTTCTTATGGAGACACAACCATTTAGTTACAATCCTGTGAGTTCTCATCACATTATGTTATTATGTCTTATTTTCAATAGTAAACATAGTTGTGATTTACTCTGTCGAGTTTTTTATAATGAATATTATAACCTATCCCAGGAGACTTAGGGGATGAGGCAGAGTACACCCTGGACAGGGTGCCAATCCATCGCAGGCCACAGACACATACACAAACTCACACATTCATTCAAACACTACAGACAATTTGGTAATGCCAATTAACCTAATTGTCCCTGTTAACCTTTCTTTGGACTGTGGGAGAAAAACCCAACAAGCACGGGGAGAACATGCAAACTCCATGCACACAGAGACGGGAATCAACCCTGGCCAGGAATCGAACCCGGAACCTGGAGGTTCAAGGCGACAGAGGTAACCACTACACCACTCTTTATGTTCCACATTAAAAATAAATTACGCTGGGCCTTTTTTTCTACAAAAATCAGTTTATAAAAAAAATAAAACTATTTCCAATTTTGTTCCACTTTGGAACATAAAACTGTAACATGGGGGAAAAACATAACACTGGAATGGGAAGACTAACTCAATTTCATCACACGGCCTTACTGCAGATTATTTTTCCATAATAGCACAAAAACTCTAGAAAAAACTCTATCTTTTAGATACACTTGGATCGCATTGAATCTATGGAGTTTAATCAAATATTAAATATTATTAATAATATTAAATTAAGTTATTAATTATTATTAAAAGTGTATGATTAGGTTTGTTATTATTTCTTACTATTATTACTTTAAAAAGGATCAAGATAAACTTATTGACCACAATAAAAACTGTCTGACTGTGCCTGTTGCTCAAGACAATGAAAGTATGTGAAACAATGTTGATTAAAAACATAGGCAATTAATAAACACTAATTACCAGTTTAGCGCATGAAAAGTGTATGTAAAATGTAATGTAAATCCAATGAAGTAATGAAAATCTAATGAAGCTATTATTTATTTAGGTATTTACTTAAAATATGTAATTTAGGTATTTACTTAAATATGTCTTTTCGTCAGTAAATGATGCCCCTTTAAAATGCATTTGATAGGATTAATAAAATTCTATTTTAATAGTTAGAACAACAAATCCATGGCAAAACAAATTCAAGGGAAAATTAACCTATTTATCATTTCTCTTAATTCATGTCTTGGGTCCTTTTGCACATAAATGGAATAAATGTAAATGTAATAAATAAATTAAGGGAAAGTAACATACATTATAATGCCAAAAGTATTCTCTTGCCTGCCTTCACATGCATATGAACTTTCCACAAGGTTTAGGAGTGTGTTTATGGGATTTTTTTTTTTTTGTTTACCATTCTTCCACAAGAGCATTTGTGGGGTTTTTTTTTTTTTTTTTTGTCTCCGCTTTAATTCATTCCAAAGGTGTTCTATGGGGTTGAGGTCAGGACTGCGCAGTCATGTTGGTACTGGTGTGAGGTTGTTTTTCAGGAATTGGGCTCGGCCACTTACTTCCAGTGAAAGGAACTCTTAATGCTTCAGAATACCAAGACATTTTGGACAATTTCACGCTCCCAACTTTGTGGGAACAGTTTGGGAACGGCCTCTTCCTGTTCCAACATGACTCCGCACCAGAATTGGATGCCACTCAAGCTCATATGCATGTAAAGGCAGGCGGGTGAATACATTTGGCATTATATCTTGGTAGGGGTACAAATCTAACAATGTATTGCAGTGTATGACAAGTGTGCAAATCCTTACACTTGGTGCAGTGAACACAGGAGGGTGAGTGTTGGAGTCAGTGATGCCGATATTAACAGTTGTAGTAGATGAGAGTGATGGCTTGCCATGATCGCGTCCTACAACTAGGATCCTGTAATTCTTTTCTTTCTAAATAAAGCAAGATAACAGCAACTTTGTCAATAGTGCAGTAGCAAATAACTATTATGTTAACATGCATGTTCTGATACTGTATGTCTGTTTCTATAGTAACAAATTGCATGAGGTTTCTCTAGTGTAACAAACCCCCAAAAATGGCCTGTTCTGGTAAAATATTATTAGGTGAAAATAGTCAAATATAAACAGCTCTGTGGTGCTTTAAATCCATACATCCAGTCTAATGACGTACTGCACGCGTCACAGTATTTATGCCAACCCGCTAAGATATGAATCTGCATATCTTTAGACTGTGGGAGGAAACCGGAGTGCCTCAGATGGAGGAAAACCCAACAAGCACAGGGAGAACATGCAAACTCCATGCACAGAGACGGGAATCGACCCTGGCCGGGAATTGAACCCGGACCCTGGAAGTGCAAGGCGACAGTACTAGTTGATGAACTGGATAAATGCTTATTTTTTTAATTCTTCCTTTGTAATTGGGTATAAGCCTTTATTTAAAAACAAAAGAAAACATTTTGAAATCATTTCTATATGAAACATGTAGATAATTCAATGAACCTAAAAATTTGCTCAATTGTAAATAAATTAAACTTGATTAAACAAATCATCACAATATTCTAGGCAGAAAAATTATAATTAATTTAACATATAAGTAATAAAGGTGTACACTGATACGGTTTGTATTAAGATGATTGCTTTAGCTGTGTGCATGATCACACTCACATCATAATCGAAGCATCCAGTGAAGGCAAGTTTCGTGACCGTGCTGTCATTTATACTACCGAAGTATCTCAAGTTGATGTTTGGAGAAGATGGATTCTGGGATGTTATTTCCATAGATATGCGGGAGTTTTCAGAGCCTTCTGCATCTTTGTCACTTGCTTGCAGAGAAAAAGGAAACTCACCTAAAGTAGTGAGAATGGACAGCAATTAGGATGCAGAAGGTTAGCAGTGGCGAGTGACTAAAGCAACTGCAGACTTAGTCTAGATTTGTAATGGCAAATGATTATGAAAGACATATAGGCCATGCAAATCCTGAATTGTTTCAATGAATACTGCTTCTACCAAATAAAAAATCGCTATAATGAAACTGCTAATGAATATCAAGGTGATAAGCTTAAACAGATTCATGCTTACTATACAGACTTAATTTCTCCAAATATATCTTTTGAAGAAAAAAAAAAATCAGTGCCTTGTGCATTATCCTCACCTTCTTTTGTGTTCTCTGGAATGCGTACATTTAAAACTTGAGGTTTGAACAGAGGTGCGTTATCATTCTTATCCTTTACATCTACATTGAAGGCTAATGTTTTGTCAAGGAGTTCTCCAGTGTTTGCATCAAATACATTGAACTCCACCTAGTTTATAAATCATGCAATAACACACTCATCCTTAGTCAATACACACTGAATGGACATATTGGAAATATGCACACACGTGAATAAAAATAGCAAATAGTAGAAACTTTCAAAGTTCTAATTGAAGAGCTTACCTGAAAAATTGGACATTTTTCTCGATCTATTGGCTTTAACATCCAGACTTCGCCGGTGCGTTCATCGATACGTAATGCACCCACTGGCTCTTTTGTTACTCCATGGCCACTGATGCTAAACCTGATGGTGTGGCTGTCTTGCTTATCATTGAACAGCTAGGATAAAAAGGGGGAAAATAAATAACTGATAAATTAAGCAATATAGAACCTGGGAAAACCTTGACAATAAATCTGATTCTGAGAGTCAGTGTCTGACAAGCATATGAGCCATTCTATAAATTATATTACAAGTCAATATATGTCAATTATTCTTTTTTTTTCCTAATTGGGTTTAGCATTGCAAAATTTTGACAAAATATGTCTATGTGTGATATTATAACATGCTTTTCCTTAATATGTATTCTGTTTTTAAAGGAAATATTTAGAATAAATATACTTAATAGACATGGAATGTACCCCAAATTACAGAATGACTCATACACTTGGTAAAAAAAAAAAAAAAAAAAATCATTTATATTTTCATAAAGTTGAGGTATCAAAATAAGTTATACAGTACGTTGCTGCAGCAGTGGATGGTTGAATTTTTCCAGATCCTTCTAAATATATTATTCAGAACCCTATATATACTGTATGATTAAAGTTTGTAAAGTTGTACCTGTGTAAGTTTTATTGGAAAAGGTCCAGGACTTTCCTCCTCCAGTTCAATTGTAGTCAGCACCCATCTCCTCTTTGTTCGAATGAGCACACGCTCCTAAGAAAAAATTATAATGGGTTTTATTATTTAACACTTTGTAAAAATAGAATGAATTTTATTTAAATGAGGTTCATTATTATCTGTGAATCTAAACACGATCTTATTTATCAGGCTGTGAGAAAATTTGTGTGGAAAAGTTTTCTTAAGCTGCAACAAAGATAGACTAATTTATTCAAAGACAAAAATGCGTTTTTAATCAGATACAAAGAGAATCCTTACAGCTAATTTGCATTTCATAACAGCTATAAAGCTCTATAAAAGTTAAAGGTAACTGAGTAAAGAATGACAACTAAACATTAAATCTTGCAGTAACTTGGCTTAGACACTGCAGTGCATTGGTCATATACGTAGTGCCTGTACACAAACTTACTAAGTAATCTCTTCCTATTGGGTAGAAGTTTCTGTTTTTATCTTTTGTGGTATTTGAATCAGAAGGTTTATCTGTTAAAATGTATATAATTAAATTTAATTCAATTACTTTCATTGAGGTATTTAATTAGCAACAACAGTAGATACAGTTACAATATCTCATTACAATGACACCTGGAGGTGAGTGAGATATGTAAGGCAAGTGAACATTTTGTGCCTGAACTTGATGTGTTGGAAGCAGAACAAATGGGCAAGTGTAAGGATTTGAGTAACTGTGACAAGGGCCAAATTGTAATGAATAGAAGTATAGGTCAGAGCAACTCTAAAACTGGACCTCTCGTGGGATATTCCTAGTTTGCAGTGGCCAGGATCTACCAAAAATGTTCCAAGGAGGGTCATGGGTGGCCAAGGCTCATTGATGCACATGCAGAGTAAAGGCTGGCCTGTGTAGTCTGATCCAATAGAAAGTCTTCTTAGCTCAAATTGCTGAAAAGGTTAATGCTGCTTCCCAAAGAAATGTGTCAGAACACAGTGTTCTGTTTTGGTGGCAAAAAGGGGGACCTACTCAATATTAGGCGAGTGACTGTAATGTTGGGTCTGTAAATGTACTCTTCATGTACGAGGTGGTATCAAAAGGTTTTGAGATAAGCTTTGTTTACAGGAAAGTACTTTATTATTTATTAATTATTTATGAATAATTTATTATTATCTGGCGAGTAGGGTGGGTGCTAAAGTTCTCCTATGATCATCATGCACAAGTTGCGGAATGGTTTAGACGTTTTCAGGGATTGAACTTGTTACTGTAAAGGTCTCTCATCGTCTTCGAGTGATCTTCTTCCGCTCTTGAAGTGCACACAAACTTGCTGCATCATGTCAAATATCTCTCTTTCACGCAGAAATTCACATTGTCTCTTTGTTCTAACTTGCTGTGAATAATTTATAAGACTCTCATTTAATGACCTCCATTATTAACCCCATTATTATATAAAGGTCTTTGCAAATACATACACTTGTCTCTTCATTTTTCTCCTCTTGGCTCATCAGGTTACGATAAGAAGTCTCAGCTCCCTGCTGAAAATAAACAGCAAAATGAACACAGGTAAAAAGCTGGGAAGAAGTCACATCTAAACTTAAACCTGTTTCTGTATTTACACTCACTCATTCATTTTCTATACCGCTTTATCCTGCATTCAGAGTCGTGGGGACCTGGAGCCTATCCCAGGAGGCTTAGGGCATGAGGCAAGGTACATGAGGCAGGGTGCCAATCCATTGCAGGGCACACACACACACACGCACTCAATCACACACTACGGGCAATTTGGGAACGCCAATTAGCCTAATCTGCATATCTTTGGACTGTGGGAGGAAACCGGAGAACCCGGAGGAAACCCACCAAGCACGGGGAGAACATGCTTTCACATTTAATTTACTTGTCACGTTCGGGTGGTACATGGCTGTTGTTGCCGTGGGCACAAAGGGCAGGCATAGGCGCAGAGGGTTGTTTTAAACAAAAGAGTCTTCTAATAATACAATAACATAAAACATGAACAATAAAGTAACAAAACAAACAAAGAGGCAAACAACAAACTCAAACTATAACTAAAAGCATAGAGCGAACACTAGGCTCTATGGCGAAACACAGGCTCTATGGCGAGACCAGAGGCTCAGAGCGCGCAAACAGACTACGCATGGAGCTGAAACAAGACAAGATGAGACCACAGACATGACAAGGCTGGTGACAGGACAAGACAAGAGACGGGACGAGACTAGAGACAGGACGAGACCAGAGACGGGACGAGACTAAACAAAACAAGAGATGGGACGAGACCAGAGACGGGACGAGACCAGAGACGGGATGAGACCAGATCCGAACCTACCCCTCGCTACACATACACCCAGCTAAACCTGGCAATTAGCTAAACCTGGCAATTAGCTAAACCTACAAATAGCTAAACATACAAATAGCTAAACCTACGAATAGCTAAACATACTGGGATACCTCAACATTAGGGACACAACAAACAATACTTACATAAAACTTGTTACTAACACAATCGATACGGAATCAGCTCCACACACACAAAACACAGCACTCATACCTTTACACTAGAGCCTTGGGACTTACACACCGGTTACAGAGTGAAACAAAATCAAAACACACCACAAAAACTAACAAAAATACAAACCAAAATGCCCACTAGTGACTGTAAACTTAAACAATGCTCGACCCAGTTTCCCAGACTATACAGCAATTTATAGATGATCTAATGAGCTACCTCGGTTGTGCCTTCTGGGAAACTGAGTCTGCAAACTAAAACTACAAAAACCAGACAGTGACAAACCCTCACATTACTATATTAGAATTCCAGTTGATCAAATATATCTTGGTTTATATGAACCAAGATCTATATAAACCATGTCTTTTTAAACAGTTTAAAATATTTCTCTTTACACATAGTTAAATAGATAGATAGGAAATAGAATTCAATGGGAGTTCTTTCAATTGCTTTTATTCCAATATAGTGCCTGTTGTTAATAGGAAAATAGTTTTTAGAATTGGTTAAAAGGTTAAAGATAAAAATAAGCTTTAATGTAATCAGTGATATTTTTATTTCAGATTGAAGCCCATAAACATGTCTGTCTGTCTTTCTGTACAGCAGAACTCTCTGTCTAACTTATTTATACAAATAAATGACATTTTGTAAGGTTGAGTATCTTATGCCTTGTTTACGCTAAGTTGTTCTTTCGTCATCAACCAAATATATTCCCTGTTTGGTAATCGAAGAGTGAATCACAGATGAGAAATCAGAAAAGTAGATAAAGATTAAGTTTTAAAATGACTCCAGCGCATTAAAATTCACTTATTCACTTAAAATACCACTTCAGCGCTTGAAAATATGAACTAATCCCAAGTAGCAAGTAGCTTATTATTTTAAAACTGGTTTTAAACTTCCTGAAGTTTGAAGAATAAACATACATTTATCGGCCCATTCATCTTTGAATGTTCAGTTTTCACGGTCTATTTCCCTTTTTTGGAGTAAGCCATGCTGTCTGCCGCTTTCATTTCTGTTTCTTGAGAATTTACTTTCGCATACTCTGTCTACACAAGGTAAACTATTGTGTTGATTAGCTCTGTTTCGTGATGCAGATAACCACGCCCAAGAATAGCCATGTGACATAAATTGTTACAAAACTGCTCATAACTTCACTTAACATTTAACTAACTTAACATTTTGATGCATGAACATTTATGGTGCAGATTTAGCTTCAAGCAAATAGCTTAAAAAGTACTGCCAAAATTTAAACTGCATCATGCTGTGACAAAATCTGGCTGGACAGACATACAGACAGACAGAGAAACAGACATACGGACAGACAATTTTTCCGAGAATGTTTTCGGGTCTTCCAATGTATGAAATATAAAGACATTATTGAAAGAGTGAATATAAAGGGGGAAAAAAAACTATATATATATAATATATTGTCACACTTATCTGTTATGGTTATGACCAAAGTCATTGATCATACTTGCCTTTAGATAACTTTAATATTAAAAGTATACTAAATCATACATGCATACAGTATATAATCCAGGAAGGGGGGAAATACTTTTTCACAGCAATATCTATCTGTGTGTGTGTGTGTGTGTGTGTGTGTGTGTGTGTGTGTGTGTAATGTTTACTATTATGTTTCCTCTAAAGATGTCAGTATTAAAGATGTCAGTAAATTTTTTGACTGACTATATGCTGTGTTTTCTACAGAACTATAATAATTTACTCACTCAGCCCGTAGTTGGAAGGCACGCAATAATTTCCACCATGGGATCAATAAAGAATATCTATCTATCGATCCATCAAACCACTGTACCACTGTACCGCCACTGAGATTTACTTTATATTTTATATTTATATTATACTTTATATTTAATATTTTAATAGCCTCTTTTTCTGTAGAGTTATGAGATCATCCATCTGCCAATGGATTAATTAAATAGGTGTCAGCCTACTATTTCACTTTATATTCTCAGTAATGACTGATTTGTCTAATTCGTTCCTGAACAAAAGATTCCTGAGAAATCTAGATACTGTACATTCCATTTGTCTACCTCTAAACTGTTAAATAGATGTACACTTTCGCTTTAGTAAAAGCAGATGGAAAGTAGTCATACATGTATAAATGGGTGGTTGTAAACAGCACAGTGGGAGCATTGTAGGATTTAATAACTTGATATTGTATGAAATAGGATGTATAGTCTGAATTAAAAAAAAAATAATTGTTTGTTCACAATAGGCCTTTTCACTGGTGGTGCCAAGGTAAGGCCAATACCCCAGTCACATGACCGCAGGCTCATGCACAAAATGATTCAAACAGAAATGAGTGTTCACTGGAGTTATGCTTTGTGTAGTCTACACCAGTGATCCTCAACTCACTCGTCATGATCCTACAGTAGGTCATCGGTTGCCGAAAGATAAGTAAATAACTTTAAAAAATGTAATAAAATAATGATGAAATAAAATAAACTTAAACAGATGCTCCTTATAGCATTTATTACAGCCAAGAAATGGTGAATTCAGGTTGTGCATCCAGTATTTTGCCAATTGTTATAACCTAATCATCCCTATCCAATTGGTACTGAGGATTATAAAGATGGTCTTAGTACAGTAAGTGCTTGTGAGTGCAGTCACTGAAAATCTTTAGAGCTGAAACTGCCACGAACAGTTTTGTACTCAAGCCTCCATCAGTGTAAGTGGACTTTATATTAACTGAAACACCTTTCCTGTTATATTAAACCAGTATGTTGATTTTTTTTAAAGCAAGCAACTTGATCTATACAGTTTCCCAAAAATTATCAAAAATGTTTCCAGTGTTTAAGACCAATCACTCACTGCATTACAAAACACAAACAGCTCACCACACCATGACAGATCTTGTTTTACCAGTTGCAGTTGACATGACCAGAAAAAAAAAAAACACAGAGTATGTTCAAAGTTATAAAACAGTAAACAGTAACATGCATATTTAATACCTCTGAGGAACAACTTAGGTAGTAAATGCTTATTCTCGAATTATATTATGTAACGGATAATAACTATTAGCATAAAATACATTCATTTGCCAAATCAATATTCATTTCTTATTTTACATCAATATGATAATCCTACATTAGTGTAGTGTTGAGCTACTCCTCAGTGTAAAAGTGACATTGTGGTGCTGATGCACAAGGCAAAATCAGTTGAGAACCACTTGTCTACACTACACTATTTATCTGTAGTGGTGAAGTGGTGATGGTGAATGATTGCGTGCATACTGTAGTTCCCAAAGACAGATGCACCTCTTCTTCTAGTAGCAGTGTGCTCCAAGCCACCTCGGCTGGGATTGTCATTCATCAATGTACAGACTTTAAAATGTTTGCACCATTCAGATGTTTTACTGCGGCTAAGAGTCTCATAACCGTACTGTGCTTGAAGTCTTCTGTAAATGTTAATCGGTTTTATGCCTTCATTCATCAGAAGTTTCGTCCAGGTTTAACTCGATCACCACTCGTATTAATGCACTTGATCTAATATGTTGTTATTTTTATAGTAACAGCAGATTTCCACAGGTGTGTACAGTATGGCAAACATCCCATGTAATCCGATACTAATTATAAGTTTTAAGAGGCAAAGCTGAAAACCCTTTCGGGTAAACTTTCCTTTTTATTTTTTGGTTACGTGTTAAGCTGTATTTTGCTTGTTTTTGTCTCATGAACTAAAAAAACACAGGTAAATCTATATAAAACATTTCCAGCAGCCACATTATAATGCTTTTTTTATCATACTGATTTTAACATAAATTTAAGTTTAAGGCTAATTGGAGCCAAGTGCTAACTCTTATTATTAGGGCTTACAATGAGCAGCTTACTTAATATGCATTATCTTTTCTTTTTTTCTTTTTAAAAACCTATAATGCTTATTTTTGCATTAGTATGTTAACCTGGATAGCCTGCAAAATGCAAGAATGTGACTTATAGAAAGCTGGTCGAGAGGATTTGTATATTGTTTTCTTATGAACAAATCATCTCTTGTATTATAGTGTTGTATTTATTGCTGTCATTCACTAAATGCACGTACATATGAGGTGAGAAGTTTTATTCTTCTTGTAAAGCAGTTACATCAAATTTACTTTATCAACTTGAGCTAAAGGCTGATGTTAATTTACATCTGATTTCAAGTTTTAGCTTCAAGAATTAGCTCTGAAAACACTAAGTGCTAATTCTTGTTTAAAATGCTTTCCTTTTTAAAAGTGGTGGGAGAGGTTATATAAATGTAGGCCTAGACTACATCAAGTCTATACATGTATACATTTATTTCATAACGCATTATTCGCACAATGTTTATGCAGACTTTTTAAAGAGAAAAACTGTAGCTCATGAAAACAGAAAAATCATAAAAAAAAAAAAAACATTGCTCTAAATCACCCAATCACCTAGTCTAATCATAAATTATAGATAATAATATTTATAATATTTTGCACATTAAACATTTTATACTCACAGCCAAAAGAAGAAGAAAAAGAAAAGGAAGAAGAAAGATTGTCCTCGACATCCTGAAGATTAAAGCGATGGAGTCAAATGGTTCATCATCCTCTGTACACTATTCTTCTCTCTCTCTGTGTGTGCGCGCGTGTGTGTGTACGCGAGTGTGTGTGTATTGTTTTGGTAACTATTCCTGAGGCAACTGTTGTAGGTGTGGCCAAGTTAATGTAAGCAGGGTATTTGATTGATCTGCTGTTTTCACTTTTGTGCATTCTTCACTGTAATTCATCTGCTACTGTATGTAAGATAACAAACTGTGTAAAAATGCAGCTGTGTTTACCTCGTGTTTCTCACAATCAAATCAACCTTACTATATGTCAATTAATGCTAGTTTCAGTTTTATTTGTGATGACCAACAGAAAATGCTTTCAACTTAAACGAAGAAGTCTCATAAAAGTAAGTAGATGTAACACAGCGTACAATAATTATACATGCTCAGGACTTTTGCAAGGAGCGGCTGAAGAATTATGCACAGCATAGACTTTGAGAGACAGACACTATAAGTCATACATACTGTATACACCTACAACCTAGTCTCTGACATTAAAATAGAAAATGAGGGTGTATGATCTATTAGTTTAAAGTACTTTTTTTGAATGCATGCTTTGTTTAATCACATTTGCAAATTTAGATGATGTATTTTGTTGTTTTTGGTTGCACTAAAGCCACAGCACAAGCGCAGGGATATGGAGGTGAGTGCAGGTGAAGCAACCTGTTGGAGTGTCCTAAAAAATAAAAGTAGATGAGGTTTTATAATAGGCTTACAAAAGGGCTATAATGTGTAATTTCCCACTTTTATTATTATTAACATATTTCCGCAATCATCAATAACATTGATTTTCTGAAACCGGTTCATACATCTCTTTTTCTCATGAGAATCACCTCATGTCAGAGTTTTCTTAGACCAGCTTTTCTTGGTTTTAAATCTATGAGAACTATTGAGATTATATTTGTGTTGGGGGTGGGAGGGTGGATGGACACCTAAAATTGTCTCCACCACATGCGTCTTAACTTGTACTGATGTATGCTACTGCCTGAGTAATGTCTGTGCAAGTTGTGTCGAAATAGAAGCCAATTTTCTACGATTTCCAAATAAGAAAACATTGAAATTAAAATGACATGTTCTTTTTTCCCAGAAAGCTATAACATAAATTAGTTGCATGATATTCCTGAGAACTTTTCTGAAAATGGACTTGCCCTTTTTATGGAAACTAGCTTATGTTACTAAGCCCTTGGAGTGTAACAGTTTTATTTGTCCTGTAAGTTGAGATGACTAATATACAACACATTTACAAAGCAAATCAAATTCAAATTTTATTTGTCACATACAAGGTCATACACAGGATGATATGCAGTTGTATGTTTATAATGCCTATAATAAGTTAAATGCGACCTAAAAAGAAGGATTTCTCTGCTGGAAATAAATTGCACTGAAGAGTACACTAAATTTAAAAATAGAATATTTCAATAAAGTAATAGAAATATGCTTTC
>JAQMYG010000015.1:3413475-3423569 GCA_030014215.1 Clariallabes teugelsi
ACACACACACACACACACACACACACACACACACATACACACACATACACACACACACTTTGGGGGAGCTCCGAGACCTGTGCTAGCTTGTTAATGAAATAGGAAAATATGGGGATTGTGACAGAAAAGAAATGACTTTCCCAAAATGGAAAATTTAAATTACAATTGTACCTCGGATTTTAGCAAGCTCATCTATTTAAGACACCTTCCATAAATGTTAAATACATACAGAGAATTCACTATATCAACAACTGGTTTGCCCTTTAAGTCTACATAAAAGCTGTTCCTATAGAAACACTACTGTGTAACAATTATACTCTAATCAACAATCAGAAGTGAGGGTTACACAACAGTGCTTTTGTTTGTATGTAGTTTAATATAATAAACCATACAAAATACACTCGTTAGATGTATTAATCAGTACATTTGGCATTAACAATGCACTCTTTGTACTTTAGTATCATTTTGCCTTGGCGTCATTCCAGCGTAATTCGAGACACCGACTCTCGGTTCCTCAAATCCTGTCAATTGTTTCAACAATTTTCTTGATGACGTGTGTTTTATAAAAAAAATTAAATGAAAAATAAAAAAAAACACTTCCCTTGTTGCTAAGTCGGTGCACTTATCCTTGTGGTGTCTTTCAACTGGAAATACGGAAACAGTGCGGCATTTAAATACTTAAGATACATAACTGATGTACTGTAAGCTACACACTTAAGTAGAGTGTGAGAGTATAAACCATAGAACCGCACAAGGGTACATAATGATCATGACATGAATATAGATTGTTGACAATAAAAACCGGTTATTCATTTCTTTATCTATGTATTGTAATAATTATTATTTAGTTATTATTAAAGCACATCATTTGTATTCCTATCACTTTATTACAGGTAAAATGCTTCGGAGTAATCTGTAATTTTTCAGAATTGAGCCATGTGAGGTTCTCAAATGGAGAAGTCATTGAGAAGCGTAAACTAAAATCACTTCTTGTTTCCTTTCTCAAAAATGTGTGAGGTTGAGAGAATTGCGTGAGGTGTGTGTGTGTGTTTGTGTGTGTGAGTGTGTGTGTGTGCGCACAGTTTTGTGTTTTGCAGGTGCTCATGTATAAATATTCATTAACTGTTCTCTTTCTCACACATACACATACACACATACAGTGACACACACACACACACACACACACACACATATATACAGAGATTTACACTTACAGTATACACTGTTACTGACGAGAGCAAGGATTCACTCAGTAACTTTAACAGATCATTGCTGCATTACATGGAAAGTGGTCATGATCTTAGGTAAAAATTACAACACTCTGTTCGATGCTGTAACATGACGATAATGATCAGTGTGACAGTGTGATGGAGCTGATTGTTTTACTATAATAGCGCTTCCTGAAGTCTTGCAACACAGTGATGTGCCAAAAAATCATATCGTACTTTATCTGGTTACACAGAGGATGTACAAACAGTAGTCTACACACACTTGTTAAAAGTGTAGCCTTTCGTGATTAAAAAATTTTTTTTATAAATTACGCCATGATTGTTGTGATATAGCATCCAATACAATTTAAGTCAATGTAAAATGTTTCAGTGGACTAATATTCACATCCTTTTATAATGGAGCATGTGACAAAGCTCAAAATTTAGCTTTAAAAAAATCGCATTCAAACTCATGTTTAAGAGTAATTATGCAACTGTTAGTTCTAACCGAGTAATCTGATTGGATGAGAGACGTTCCATGAGTGGTGATAATAGATGGTAACAGATCTGGGACGTTTAACTCTATGTATCACTCCAGGTCGCAGGTGTTCCAACAATCACTAGATACTAACTGTCATTCGCTGTGTGGGTGAGAGTAGGTCTGTACGCTCTGCAGTACCGAGGAAAAAGCAGCTGCCTGCCAAAACCCACATTCAAACCCAGTTACAGAAGCACTTCCAGCAGGAACACACATCTGATAACATTATGTCATTTTAAACAACACTGAGTCATTGCTTTAAAGTTGTTCTGAAGTGTGTGTGTGTTGTTTTATTTACGTCTAAGGTGAGCTACAAAGCTAACTAGCTTCTAACACTAGGCTGAATCCCAGATCCATCTCTAACCCCTGATCCAGGGCACTACTTAGTGTGTGGAACAAGTGATTGTACACCCTAGCACACTAGCTTTCTATTTAACGATATTTGGGATTTAACCCCGGGACCCGGAAGTTACCGTATGCTATGCTAATGAGGAATACGTGGAACTATAAAGAAAAAAACTTACGAGATATACAGGACTGTCCATCACCACCATGGTTTAACTTTTGGCTACACAGTAACAGTAAAACAGTAAGAATTTAAAGCTACTTTCAGGCCTGTTGAGTCGCGGTTAGTTAGTTCCTCCAGTCATCAACTATATGTCGGCAAATCAAAATAACTGTTTAAATTTTAAAAAAGACTAATTATATAGCTTAACCACTGAGCTACACCTGATCCTGATGCTGTTCTCTTGAGGGTGTGGCTCAAGACTATCTCATTTACATAAACACTGAAATAGGGCATTCAGAAAGAGGAGTGAAATAGTGGTATGTTTGATGTATGAGAGAATGCATTATATGGAGGTTTTTTTTCAACTGCAGCATTAACACATACACAAACATACACACACAACAATCAGAAGTGAGGGTTACACAACAGTGCTTTTGTTTGTATGTAGTTCAATATAATAAACCATACAAAATACACTCGTAAAGATGTATTAATCTGTACATTTGGCATTAACAATGCACTCTTTGTTGAAGCTTTTAAGTAATTACAGATATAAGCTGCTGATAATAAGTGGTGTATATGGAACTCATTTATAAAGGCAATATCATACTCCAGGTCATGCTGTTGTGCTCAATATCAGCACTGCTGTGATATCTTCACACCTCACAATGTGCGACCTTGTGCCTACGACCACATTACATCCAGAACATATCCAGCACAACACCACAACCTCGAGTGTGATATCATTTTATTATCATACCCTTATTGTCATGACTGAAGTGATTTTGATTAATTCCAAATAAAGATCAGCGGCTTTGTGGTTGAAGCTATAGTCCATAAAGAGCTTACGAAACACCATGCACCGTGGTACAGCGTGAACGGCATCGTCATGGGACATTCTTCCAAAAGTGATGAAAGAAAAAAAAGAAGGAAATCAGGGAGCCTTTTACGAGACCAACAGCAACATTAAAGGAGCTTCAGGAATGTCTAGAAAGTACTGGTTGCCCCTTGCATGCAACAGTAACCTCATGTTTTATTCATATGTCTGGGATATAGGGTAGGGTGGCTAGATGGATGTCATCTCTCTCTTTCTCTCTCTCTCTCAGAAAGAAAAAAAAATTACACCTGCCTAAGTCACTCCGAGCAAAATGTATTATGGTTTGATGAGCCCAAGGTAGAACTTTTTGGGCATAGACAAGACAGCTTAGGACCTAAAGCCAGCAAACCTGCAAAGAAGCAAGGTGGGAGTAGCATCATGCTGTAGGACTGCTTGTCTTCAGCTAAGACTCGGGCTCCAGTCAAAATAGAAGAAATCCTGGGTAGCTCCAAATACCAGTCTTTTGTATTTTGGTACAAATCCTGCAGCTCAGATAAATTCTACCTTCCCACACAATAATGGCCCAGTGCACAAATCCAAACAAAGTCAACAAAGTAACAGCTATAGTTGAAAAAGATCAGTGGATTGGAATGGTCCGGTCCGATCCCAGACGTAAATCCTATTGAAAAACCAGTCGAATGACTTGAAGAGCGCTGTGCACAGGGGATTATCACACAGTTCGATAAGTGTGTGGGAAGAAAAGGGTTATCTCAATGTGTTAGTTTGGTAGATTCTAACCCAGCAAAGGTTGCTTCAACAAACTATTAATAACAGGGTGTTTGTATACTTATGCAACCAGATGACTGTAGTTTTTTTCTCACATTTTTTTTTTTTTTTTGCCAGTTTTCAATTGGATTTTGTTGGTTTCTATATCGTATTAAAGAAGGGAAATGCTCTGACCTGATTTGTCTTGGTTTCTTTTTTTTAACCACATAGAAAACTGTCATTTAAACAGTATTGGTTTCATTTTTTACTTTTTTTTTTTTATCAACTATAGATGCATTCAATGCTGTGCAATGTTAGTGAAACATGTTAGTTCCTGTTATCACTTACATTACATCACTACACTTTTTTCTCTCTCTTTTTCCCTCTTGAAGCTAATGAGAAGAAAACAAAAATGCAGTTTGTCACATAACCAAGAAACAGCAACCTGCAAAAACCCCCCGTCCTGAAGACTTTCCAGTGCGGGGAAAAACTTAAAGCGACATCTTTACCTCAAAGCGCCGACGCTAATGGAAGCCTTGTTAGACGAGTTCTAAACAAACGCCTCCTTACAGAACATTTAAAGGGGATCTATTATGCAAAATCTCACTTATTTTTAGACACTGAGATGGGTCTCTGGTCTGCAAGTACAAACCAAAAAAAATATGAGAAATAAGTTTCCTTGTTATGTCCTCTTACCATTTTGTTTTGGTTGGGATTTAAGCAAGCAAATTAATATTTCCTCCAATGTGAGATCATATAAGAACAGCCCCTCCCCCAGTTCATTGCTTAGCTCTGCAGTTCTCTAGAGGGGCGTGGCTCAGCATTAGGTCATTTACATAGACACTGAAACAGTGCATTTGGAGGAGGAGTGAAATAAAGGGAGATTGTGGTATGAGAAAATGAATGAGGGGTATCTGGGGGTAATTCAGCTGGAGCATTAACACACATAATTTAGACTTGGTTTAGCTTGTTAATGAAATACTAAAATATGGGACTTTTGAAACATAAAATTGAGACATAAAAGACATTGAGACATACCAAAAAAGGTATACCAAGACTTTGCTACAGAGATATGTTCATTTCGAGATAACAGCAATAAAACAGAATCAGATTTGAGTTTAGATTAACAGTTCACAGAGCTGAAGCAGCAGATACATCTTAACATCACCAGTTCGGAAGTGAAAATGTCATATTTCTTTGCCGTCAGGAGTGTTTTACAATGTAGAAAATAATAAAATAATAATTTTTTTAAAAAGGCATTTGAATTAGAAAGTGTGGACTGATAGTGTGGGGAGCTACCAGTTTCTTGTTGTCCATGCATAGGGTGTAGAAGCGTTATGTTCGACTCTATGCAGTGCACGTATACTGTAGGAAGTCACCTACTCTAAAAGTCTGATGAATGTTACCATAGAAACAGTCGTAAACAAGGATAACACCGTGAAGATCCATTTTGGGTTCCTCATTGAAGAGCCTGGTCTTGTTTGACAAGTGGACAGACTTTACTATGAGAACACTGAAAAGAAGAAAGGTTTTGCGCTTATTGAAAGTGAAACTGTGTCTCAAATTACAATCTATGAACTATATTCTTACATTCTACTAGAGAGTACCTGGATTTCCTGTAAGAGAACAATCTGTGCAAGGGTAGAACAGCTTTTCCAGGAACCACACTCCACTGCTAGATCTAAACTTCATGTCTTTCTTCATTATTCATCCACTGCTTTATCTTAGGGTTCTGAGAGGTCCAGGGCCAGTCTTGAGAGCAGTAAGCATGAGGCAGGATAGGATAGGACCTTGGATAGGACACACACTCATTTTTTTATTCACACCTGGGACCAATTTTGTCAAATAATTTTTGGGTGGGGTGGGGATGGAGAACGTTGGAGGAACCCACATGGAAGCCAAGGAGAACATGCAGAACAGCACAAAGACACAAATCACTGTGAAAAAAGCAGGATAATGTTTTTTCTCCCGCAATACATGACTCCTCCAAAATTGCGTTCTCGATTGTTGGGAAGTAAAATAAAGAAGGCGATAAGAGCGTGAGATGTTCTACACTTGATTTTGGTAGGGTTCTATCGCATGATTATCAGGAAAAAAACAAAGTAGACTTCATCTCACTGTGCACTACATCACAGAAAGCAAACTCTCTCTCTCTCTCTCTCTCTCACTCTCTCTCTCTCAGGAAAACCTTCCAGACAAACTGTGAGAGGTTTTTTTTTCCCTTTTTCTTTAATGAAATACAGACTACAAAGGTGTCACCTTGTTCACTGTCTGGCTGTCTCACACCTTTATGCTGTACAAGTGACCCCAGAAGTCATTTATTTTCATGCACACACACACACACACACACTTAATAATCTAAGGAAGAGTAACTTCAAATTTCACATCAAGTTTCTCAAATAAGTTGGCAAGATGAAAAGAAAATTATTCAACAATCTGTCTCATTATATAGTTTAAAGCTGTCCTAGAATTGCTTTAAATAAAATAAAATATATTTTCAATTAGATTTTTTAAATATATTTAGGTTTTATTACAACATTATACAGCAAGTTTATGACAGTCTTTATGCACAGTAAAAACATTGTGCAATGAAAAGGAATTACTGAGCCATGCAATTTTTTTATGATGCCAAACTTTCAGCTGTAAGCCTGTCGTTACTTGTTAGTTTCAATTTGACATGATCCGTATCTGTTTCAGTGCTCCAAATATCCTTATCAATGTTATGTTTATATTCAAATACTAAAGTGTGTGTGGCTTTTTTTTTTTTTTATTAAGCACGAACTCTATCAAGAAACAAAAAGAAAAATTTTGGAAACCACCGCGTTAATGAAATGTCATCAGTTTCCCAGTACGCTGTGTGCTGTCTTGCTCTGGCAGTTCCTCAACCTCAGCTACATCATTCCAGTGCATTCATAACTGGCTACTAAAAATGCAAACTGCCATTTAATGGATTTTTTTAATTGATCAGTTTCCTAAAATAAAATAAAAAGTTTCCTAAAGTTATCCATCCGCCTACGAACCTCTGCAGTCCAGGTATTTATTCCCTGTAAACATTTGACCTCCAGTCAACATTCACATATGCATTCACACCAATTAGCCTAATTTTTGGACTGTGGGAGAAAAGTGCTCGGAGGAAACCCACCAAGCAGGAGGTTGCATCTTTTATGTTGCATTTTGTAGGATTCCTGTTCTGATGACATACTGTAAATAGTGCATCTTCTATTTGTACATGTTGTATTAGTTTGTAAATACAGTATCTTTACATTCTCACCATCTGTTATTAGGTTACATCCCTAGATACAGTAGAGACTTGTCTAGAAACCTTTTTTCTGTTGAGTCAGGTTGATTTATTTATTTTTTATTTTTAAGATTACATCATATACAAAATTCTGATAAGAGTCTTTATCATGGTTCTGTCAGAAATTAGGGTCTCACTGACACACTGAAAAGAGTTAATGTGTAAAATCTGTGAGGAGGAAAAAAGATCTGCATTGAAAATAGCTTGGTTAGAGTCCAGCTTTCCTTTTTAACAGGGTCAAATGTGCAGGTCATGTGCTGAATAAAGTCCTAACGCTGCCTCCCTAGTGCATGACAGATTTGGGACAGCATCAAGTCACCTCGTCTGTTGGATAAACATAATAATTTGCTTGCGAGTATGTGTGATTGTGTGTATGTGTGAGTGTGTGTGTGAGAGAGAGAGAGAGAGAGAGAGAGACGGATTGTGATTTCTGTCTTTCTGCTCTATACCAAGTGCTGACTGGTTACAGATAATGACTGAGAGAAGGTTCCATCCCAAGCATTAGAGCACTAGAATATCATCAGCCGCAAGGCTTCTTCCCAAATTCATGACATTACATCTAGTGTCCTTACTAGAACATCAGCTGCTTTAAGGTACTATCGGAAATGACAGATGACAAATTATGAATCAGAATGACGGATTATACAAAATTAATTTTCATTCTTACCCATAATGTTGGCCAGTTTAGGGTTCTGTTCTTCATCCATCATATGGTTTGCCAACAATGTTAGTTAGTGTTCTTAAACATCATCATCATCATGTTTCCATCCCAAAAGTGCTATTGTTCTTTCTAGATCATCATTATTTGTTTTTAATACCCATGCTCAGTGTTCTTCCCAAAGCACGTTCAATTACATGGCTTCTTTCCATGCTGAACTCATGCTTAGTTACTGTCCTTATGAGAACATAATCCATTTTAGTGCACAAGCTTACATATTATAATAATCTGTAGTTAAATGCTAAAGGCTAAAACTTATAGTTAGATCACTCCAGGTCTAACTATAAGTTCTTGCTATAAGTTCAGTCAGTTTAAGGTTACACTGCAACCTTAATCCTGGTCATTTTACTCAAGCTATTAAATTTGAAAGGCATTTTTATTTTCAAGGCTTCTTGCCAAGTGCTAGAATTTATGCCTAGCTAATGTTATTTCTAGAACATTGTCTTTTTATAGGGTTCTGTTCCAAATGGCAGAGCTCATGCCTAATCAGTGTTTTTACTACAATGTGAGCCATTTGAAGGTCTCTAACATGCTAGCATGTACTGTATATCTATAAAGCCTAAATACTGTTTTTACTAGAGTGTTGGAGTTATGGATCTGTCCCAAACTTTAGTGTTAGAATCACACCCATTTAGTGTTCTTACTAGGACATTGTACTGTATGGTTCTGTCCCAATTGCAAAAATTGATGTTCTTACTTGAATGTGTTAAATTTTAAGGCTCCAGGTGCTAACACTCATGACTAATTGCTTTTCTTATTAGAAGGATTGCTAGACCTCCTGCAGTTCTTACTACAATGCTGATTATTATATTAAGTCATGCTTAGTTAATGTACTTGAATCAGCAAATTTTAGGTACTTGTGCAGGTATTTTTGGTTGTCAAACTTTGTGATGATGTTAATTTGGCAACATTATGAACATTGAGACAACATTGGTTTTAGGTTGTTTTGGAGAGTTAGAATGACTTTTCTGCAAAGAACCTAGAGCAATGTCGACTATACTGTATGATGATGGGATAACGAAATGTTGCAAAAACAGCATGAAAACAACAGTAGTATTGAATCGTTAGCTTGAGCAGGACTCGAACTCTGTTTACCATTGTACCACTAGCGGGCATGTTACTGTACTGTACTGTATGTGACATGAGGTGCACACACTGTGTGTGAGAAGCTCTTGTGTCTGATTCAATTTCTCATCAGAATTCTGAACCCTTTAAAAAAAAAATGGGACCATAAGTTTGGGACCATAAGTTTGGTTGGGTGTTGTGCGAATGCATTTTAAATGGCATAAATGCTTAGAATAAAGGTTACATTGTCATTGTTTTGCGGTTGCTTTTGCAAAGTTGTGTTTCATTTAACTTTGTCAATGTCATTTTATCTATGACATTCCAAAAACAATGTTGTCCCGGTGGTGGCCGTCATCCCAACATTGTTACAACTATATTACAACACTCATCTGATGTTATGGTTTCTGTTGGGTTAGTTGTAATATCAGAATCAGCCATGATCATTTTTCATAGATCTGTGCTAAATGCGAGAACATATTACCTTTCTAGAGAGGTTCCATGACAAACCCTAGAAGTCATGACTAGATAGTGTTCTTGCTAGAACTCTGATAACTTAAAGGCTATGTCCCAATTTAACCCCAGGTAGTGTTCTTACAACTTTGACTCAATAGTTTTACGGATCTGTCTCAAACACTAAAAGTCACACTAAGTGTTTTTTCAAGAGATCATCTGCCCTATTAAGGTTCTGTGCCAAATCCTAGAACACATGTCGTGTTAGTGGCCTTACTAAAACACAAGCTATTTTAAGGTTTTATCTCAGTGAGTGAATGACTGAACGAATGAACTCATCACTGCAGTGAGTCGTGTGAGTGTGTATGTGTAGAACACACAGACTGAAATTACTGCCTCCACCCACTCTCTCTCTCTCTCTCTCTCTCTCTCTCTCTCCTGATCCGTTTCTTTTTCCATCTTTGCCCCTTTATCCTTCTCTGTTTCCCCCTTTTCTTTCTTCCGGCTCTTCTCATCATTTCTTCCTCCTTCATCTCCCAAGCTGATTAAGTTGCAGAATTAAGATCAGAATGAAGATCTCTCTTTTTCCGTCTTCTTTCTGATCACGCCATCCTCCCAAAAGTTACATAGAAAAGTTTGTCTTCTAAGCACAAGATTTAGCTGGAGAGAAATATATAAAGAGAGGATGAGAATGCTGCATAAAGAGGGGAAAGGCAGAGAAAGAGAG
>JAQMYG010000015.1:3429834-3440809 GCA_030014215.1 Clariallabes teugelsi
CAAGCAGAGACTCCGGCAGGACTAACTATGACATCATAACTAAAAGGGAGAGCCAGAAGGAAACACAGACATGAGGGTAAAATGACTGAGCATAACAATGAAAACTAATACCATGCTTACGAATTATGTTACCCAGAGAAGCAGGTAAAGAGAAAAAAGTAGTGGGCCTAAAACTGAACCCTGTGGAACACCAAACTCCACTTTACAACATGCAGAATGGTCACCATTTAAATCTACAAACTGATAATGATCAGTCAAATAGGATCTGAGCCATGATGGGCCGATCCCTTAATTCCTACTACATTTTCTAATCTGTGAAGAAGAATACTATGATCAATAGTGTAGAAAGCTGCACTGAGGTCGAGTAACATAGTATAATGACGCAACCCTGATCAGAGGGCAATAGGAGGTCATTTATTACTTTTACATGTGCTGTCTCCGTGCTGTGATGAGGCCTAAATCCTGACTGATACAGTTTGTTTATGCCATTCCCATGTAGATATGAACATAGTTGCAGTGCTACTATCTTTTCCAGAATTTCCAGAATTATTAGGAAGGATTGTGGGGCTGGGATACAACCTACATGCTACTGTGCGATAGATAGATAGATAGATAAATAGATAGATAGATAGATAGATAGATAGACAGATAGACAGACAGACAGACAGACACTGTAAATATAAATAAATAAATCATTAATTCAATTCATTACAGTTTCAACATTTCAGTAATAATAAAACAAATCTTTAATAAAGTGTAAAAAAGTACTTCTATAATCTTGAAAAAAAAACATCTGAATACTGCTGCTAGTAGTGTACACTGCAGACTGCTTTGCACACACACACGCACGCACACACACACACACACACACACACACACACACAGAGAGAGCTTGTAATCCTGTGCTTCATTCCCCTTCCTGTCCATCACTTTGTCATCCTCTTCTTTTACATCATTCATCCAAACCTGTCCTTGACAACTGACTGTGTGTGTGTGTGTGTGTGTGTGTGTGTGTGTGTGTGAGAGAGAGAGAGAGAATCCTGGATTCTGCTGTGTCAGACGGATCTGGTGGCATTGCTGCGGGAAACATGAGCAGCTTTGAGGAAAAACGCTGCACACAGGAAAAACAAGCATCACACACACTTGAAAAAAAAAAAAGCAAAGACTATCTATCCATCTATCTATCTATCTAGGTGTGAAAATATAGACAACTCAAAACATCAGTGGGAAATACTTTAAAGTGTGTAACGGAGTGTGTAATTAAAGAATATTGCATTCATTGCATGTGTGTGTGTGTGTGTCTGTGTGTGTGTGTGTGTGTGTGAAAGGATTAAGTGCACAAAAACCAGAGGACTAATAGAAAGACCTCAGAAGTCATTTAGTCACATTTCAGTATGACCTCCAGCAGTGTTTGCGCGCGTGTGTGTGTGTGTGTGTGTGTGTATGCGTATGCATGTGTGTGTGAGAGAGAGAGAAAACATTATTCATAAAAGAATGTCTGCTTCTCAGGCTGATGAATACAGTCAGACTCTATATTAAACACAACTCTGTATTATAGTCCCCGTGTTATTATATTGCTCTGAAATGTGAGTCATCAGTGTAAAACCGCTGCACTTATTCACACACTGCCACGGCATTCATCACAAACACAGCCGTCTGCCTACCAATTTATCCGCAGTCTAGTGCAAAAGATTGAATTCTCCAATCTGTTTGGTCAGAAGGTCTGATTAGTTTTCTGTAAACGCAGCTCTGACAGGAGTTCGGCCACAAATCACAGCTTTATATTGATGCGCTCGTTGTAATGTGATATGGTTACTATAGTAACAGCTGATTCACAGGGACTTGTACAGTGGGCAGTGCATGTAAACAGATTATGAAACCTATGCAATCATTGATAGAGCGAAGTTTTATTTAGCTTTTTTTTTCTCTCTAAAGTGACTCTGTCAAGTCTTAAGGAATTTCCTGTTTCTTGGGAAATCTCATAGTTTTTATTAACTTCAAGTGTTTGTTGCTACTCAGACATACATGTACAGTCAGCTCCATAAGTATTTGAACAGACACAAGTTTTGTAAATTTGCCTTTCTGTACAGCACAGCAATGGATTTAAAATTATGCAATCAAGACAGACTTTTCAGCTTTACTTCAAGAGCTTTAAAGGACCCCTATTTTACATTAACACAGGTCTCAGAACTCCATCAAAGTGTGTGTGTGTGTGTGTGTGTGTGTGTGTGTTTTAATGCTCCAGCTGAAATATATGGAGCCCCTCTAGGGACATTGGCGGTAAAAATATTCCCTCATTCCAACACCTAAGTAAGTCATGGCTGAAACATACAGTAGTATCTCGTTCCCATGCCTTGGTAATTCATGGCCACTACATAGTATCTCATTCCCACGCCTTAATAAGTCTTGGCCACAACATACAATCTCTTTTCCACTCCTTAGTAAATTGTGGCCACAACATACTATCTCATTCCCACACCTTAGTAAGTCGTGGATGAAACTTATTTTCTTGTTCCCATGCCTTACCAAGTCATGGCCGAAACATAGTATCTCATTTCTCTGCCTTAGTAAGTCATGGCCGAACCATGCCTTGGTAAGCCGTAGCCACAACATACTATCACATTTCCACACCTTAGTAAGTCGTGGTTGAAACTTACTACTTAGTATTTTGTTCCCATGCCTTGGTAAGTCATGGCCACAACATAGTATCTTATTCCCACTCCTTAATAAGTCATGGCCACAACATAGTATCTCGTTGCCACTTCTTAGTAAGTCATGGCCACAACAAACTGTAGTATCTTATTCCTACTCCTTACAACATAGTATCTCATTCCCACTCCTTAATAAGTCATGACCACAACATAGTATCTCGTTGCCACTTCTTAGTAAGTCATGGCCACAACATACTGTAGTATCTCATTGCCACTCCTTAGTAAGTCATGGCCACAACAAACTGTAGTATCTTATTCCTACTCCTTACAACATAGTATCTCATTGCCACTCTTTAGTAAGTCTTGGCCACAACATAGTATCTTCTTTCCCATGCCTTGGTAAGTCATGGCCACAACATAGTATCTCGTTGCCACTTCTTAGTAAGTCATGGCCACAACATAGTATCTTATTCCCACTCCTTAATAAGTCATGGGCACAACATAGTATCTTCTTTCCCATGCCTTGGTAAGTCATGGCCACAACATAGTATCTCATTGCCACTCCTTAGTAAGTCTTGGCCACAACATAGTATCTCGTTCCCATGCCTTAAGAAGTCATGGCCACAACATAGTATCTCATTGCCATGCCTTAGTAAGTCATGGCCACAACATAGTATCTCATTCCCACTCCTTAGTAAGTCATGGCCACAACATAGTACTTTGATACTATGGCCACATCATAGTATCTTATTCCCACTCCTTAATACGTCTTGGCCGCAACATACTATCACATTTCCACACCTTAGTAATTCGTGGTTGAAACGTTGTGTTTTGTTCCCATGCCTTAGTAAGTCTTGGCCACAACATAGTATCTCGTTCCCATGCCTTAAGAAGTCATGGCCACAACATAGTATCTCATTCCCATTGCTTAGTAAGTTGTGTCCACAACATACTATCTCATTCCCACACGTTAGAAAGTCATGGCTACAACATACTATCCCATTCCCACACCTTAGTACGCTTTGGCCACAACATAGTATCTCATTCCCATGCCTTCGTAAGTCGGGGCCATAGGATATTTTTTCCCCCCAATGTCACCAGAGGGGCTCCATAGAAACTCCCTCTGTTTCATTCCTCCTCCAAATGCACTGTTTTTGTGTCTGTGTAAATGAGCCATCGCAGAGCAGTTGCTCAAAGTCCCTACAGTGGAAACCTGGCGATGGGTGGAGTGTGAACCTGGGACCTTCTGATCAGTAGGCCAATGCCTTAACAACTGAGCTACCCCTGCCCCTTTATATTGTAGTTTTTACTCTCATAACTGTGTTCTGTTAATCTCCAAAATCAAAGGTCCCGGTTTGGCTTGAACGCCCCATGGACCTTTTAACATGTTTAACAAATCAAATTATTCATGCTGACAAAATGAAATCGATGTGGTACTGTATAAGAGGAACGAAATACTTTAGGACATGCTGTTTTGGTTTGGTTTTTAACAGCGCACCGTCAGGTCAGAGAGGCTGAGACAGAAGCCAGTGCAGAAACTTTTTTTAATAAAAGCAGCTCAGTAAACAAATCCAATATGTGAGGCAGAATCGTAAACAGAACCAGGCACAAGGTCAGTCGATCAGCAAACACAATATCGCAGGCAGAGACGGAAAAAAAAAAGCAGAATATCAAAAAAACTGAGATCAAGGCTCAGTAAGTTCAGTTCTATGGCTCTTGAGCTCAACTGGCTGTGAACATGATGCAGTGCTGGGTGATGTACTGTGATCCGGGGTGGCCATGTTTGTATGCCATAGTGTATGCCAACATAATATTTTGTTATACACTGCATGATCACGTAAACGCTTGGTGAAGTTGCATTATTAAAAAAATAGGCAAAAGGTATCAGACTAATGTTTAAAAGTGAAAGTCATGACACAATGTAACGAAAACTCAGGATTGGGACTAAGCAGCTGTGTATTCATAATAATCATCATCATAATCATAATTCGGTGTGACTCATCATCCAAAAAAGCTTCAGTTTGCTAGAGAAACTTTGGAGCAATGGAAAAAAGGTCATGTGGTCCAATGAGTCCAGATTGAGTTTATTCCAGAGTGATGGACGCAGCAGGGTAAGAAGGGAAGCTCATGTACAAGACTCTGGAGACAGTGTTACAGTATGATCTGGGGTTGCTTCAGTTGTTCAGGTCTAGACTCAGCAACGTTATGTGGCAATAAAATGAAGTCAGCTGACAACCTGAATGTACTGAATCACCAGATTATTACATCTATGGAGGGTTTTGTTTTTTTGTTTTTCCATCATCCAGGACAAATCGTGATAGAGTGGTTCAGGGAGCTTGAGCAATCTTTTTTTTTTCTTCTTAGAAACATCAGAAGAAAAATTCATCATATGGAAAATTCACGTAAAACACGCCCTGATTTAGTACAGAACCTAGCATTTAGTTGCACTGAAGTGTAACTTCAGAAAAAAATCCAAAAAATCCAAAAAAAAATTTGAAAAAAATCCAAGATTAGTTACAAAATATTTAGAAGTTTGGATCGTCGCAATTATTGTAAAAAAAAAATAAAAAATAAAAAAAGAAGAAGAAAAAAAAAAAAACATAAAATGGCGTTAGTGTTCTCATAATGCTGACGTTGCACCTGAATGGAATATGAGTCAAAGAGAAATGAGAAGTGTGTGTGTGTGTGTGTGTGTGTGTGTGTGTGTGTGTGTGAGAGAGAGAGAGAGAGAGAGTGCAGTTTTGATTTGAGTCAGAGTTTTGTGTAGGACGAATCTCCTCTAACTCCATCTCTTCTTTCATTTTATCTCGATATCTCCCTCTTCTTGCTGTTTCTCCCACAGAGTATATTAATGCTGTATGTGTGTATATATATGTGTGTGTGTGAATGTGTGCGTGTGTGTGTGCGTGTGCACGTGTGTTAGAGTCCATGTGATCTTCAGCCACTTAGTACAAGTGTGTATGTGTGTGTGTGTGTGTGTGTGTGTGTGTGTGTGTGTGTTTCTCAGTGAGTAAGACGAGTGGGCGAGAGCAGCAACTGGTCTGCTGTTGCATGGCAAGATATTACTCATTTCCTTAGTTGTGTGTACACACTCATACACACACACACACACATACATACGCACACATGCACACACGCTCACTCTCTTTGCAGGCTCTCGACGTCTTGTGACTCCTCGGTTGTGTCTGTATTGGTGTGTTTGTGTGTTAAAGGCCTGTTGCTATTGCTGTGTATGTGTGTGAGGAGGAACAGTGGGATCTGTAAGCGCGTTACACACTCGGAGAATTTTTTGCCACTGCACGGATAGCTGCTCTGCCCACTCAAAGGTCAGTCACACCAGATCAGCACTTGGATGGGAAAACACTTTCACACACACACACACAAAACATACACACACCCTTTCTTATTCACTTGCGTTCTGTGCGTTTTATATGTCTGCCAGTTTGTTTTTTTCTAGTTTAATTCGAATTAGATATAGTTTTTGAATTAAATAGTTGCTATCTATCTATCTATCTATCTATCTATCTATCTAAGAATATTCTGTTTATACTGCTATGCCTATTAGGTGTGGTAATCTGCAGGAATCTTGCAATTCAGATCTATTTCAACTCTGAACACTATGATTATAAATTATTTCCTTATGCATCTTTATTTATCTTTATTTTTTATTATCTTGTATTATTTTGCAGCTCAATTTATGTTTGTTTTTTTTCCACTATAACCTTGTGCTGCTTTTAAAACGTATCATTGCCATTTGCATTAATTATTAGAAAACTATAGGGTTAATGCATTTCCATCAGAAGAACTTTCACTGTTTGTTTCCAATACGAACAATATTTCCAGGCAAGTGCCAGCTCGATCGAAACACATATTTCCTACATGTTTTCACCAAATGACTGTAGTGTTGCTCATTCTTGCAAAATGAGGTATTACGGTGTAATGTATATTTACTTAAATAATACGCGAAGATTCTGAATGTATAAAGTAAATAACGTCCAGTCGCGAAATGTCAATGGTCAAAATCAACAACGACGAAACAGTATTATTGTTGGTTTAAAAATATAATTGTTGTTGTTGTTATTATTATTATTATTATTATTATTAATGTATAAATAAATTAATTAATTAATTAATAAAAGTATCTAATGTTAAAAACTTATGATCAAAGAATTTAGGATTTATTATCTGCATGTACGTAGCACGTGTAATGTACGCACTTTTTTTATTTATTTTTATTTAATTCATGAATTCAATTTATTTATGAATTTATTACCTGCATGCACGTGTAATTAATTTTCTATTACAAATATTTGATAATATTTTTGCATTTATGCCTATGTAAAAGTACGATTAAAATGCATGAAAAAAACCATGTGCCTATAAATCAATCAGTTTTACGCCTGTCTCTCCGCCGTCTATGGATCTGTCTATCAGCTGTATTGTGCTAGTTAGCGTCACAGTACTACTGGAAAATTTAGGTCAACGCTTTTGTCTGTAAAAACAAAAACAAAACCTTTATTTCTCTATATTATCCCCTGCTACACTATCGCACTTCCCAATGTTTTGAGTCATGATCCACCTGTCTGCTTTCACATGCTTTCACCCTGGCCTCCCAGGAACTCCTTTGATCACTCAAGCTAGTGGAAATGGCTTGGAGCGAGGTCAAGACTGTGTAACTCCCGGCCGAATTCCTGTAACGTGAAAGTGGTGCTGGTGAATGATTCCCACAGACTTGCATGCTATTCAGGCATTCCACTCGTTCGTTTTTTGTGGAAACAACTGCATCATTCATGAATGTACGACCCTTTTTAAAACTTCAAATGTCTTTTTTACGCCTTCATTCATGAGTAGTTTCACAAGTCGTGGTTTGACTTGAACGCCCCTCATATATTCATGGAAGGAGTCTCCAGTGTGAACGTCAGAAGTAAAGTTCTAACTTTTAGTTTTCTTGTAGTATGAGAATGTTTTTAGGGTAAGAGCACTTTGATCACTGAAGTTGCGATTTCACAAAAAAGAAAAAGAAAAAAACAAGTCTGGTAAGAGAATAACAATATTTTATGCCTGCCAGAACGTCTATGCCAACAGGAAGTAACTGTAGATGCAACTAAAGACAGATAAAAAAAAAAAAATCATGTCGAGTGTTGGAAAACTGCTGTAATGCAGGAATTAAACACTTCAAGCTAGGAAAATAATCAACTTCAGGGTGGTAACTATAACGCCGTTTCATCACACCACGACGTTGTTGATTGTTTTGCTGCAACAGCACACCAGTGTTTTATCTCTTTTACACACAGGAAGAAATTAAGGGGCGTGGCAAAGGAGCAGGAACTGAGGCAAACTAGAAACAATTTTATGACAGCTTGCATTAAAAACAAACCAACTCCGTGTCTAGAGCTTGACATTTTATGAAAATGTCACAAATTAATCTAATGTTTAAAAAAGAATCGTAATGGTCAATATTTTACAGCGGTGAGTCAGTTTGCTTTGCATACGCAGCACTGAATTACAATTCTAAGCAAATAAATTGTAAATGTAACCAGGTTTTTTTGTCACGTAGACTATAGTGCTAAAGATTATAGTGCTAGTTTTTGTCTTTGTGTTCTTCATCATGCTTAAACAAAGCATGAATTTGCTATATTAAGGAAATATATAATAAGCGACAGTATAGAGTGCTGCAGCTACTGTACAAACCTGACAAAATTCGCACTAAAGTTATGTTCTCTTTCACAGCAACTTTCTTCTTCTACCCCAAGTTTTCTCACTGACTGTTACTTCCCACAGATTCTGACGAGAACTCTTTTATCACACGCCAGCGTATGGGAATCACCCTCATTTTCAGCAGTTCTAAATCCGAACTGTTTGAGAGCTGTGTGATATTTCCCAACGAATAAGGTGAAGGTGTTAAAGCTGCAGTGTGTCATTGTGACACTTGGCCTTGTCGATAAAAAAAGCACAGATTTACAATGCTGCCGTCTGCACTCGTCTACTAGACGTATTGATTTGCTGTAAAGCACGGTCGGACGTGCCCAGAGTGGACAGATTTCTTGCATTTTATTTTCTCCTCGATTAAGCCAATTCAAATAACGGAGAAACAGATTAGCCACAACATTATGGCCACTGACAGGTGAACTGAACGACGTCACCAAATATATACCAGATAACTGGTGGGCACTCAATATCCAGTCAAACAGAAAAGCCAATGCAGCACAAATCTTTTAAAAAAGTCAGTGCTGGGCCACGATAGAAAGGTACCAGAATACCGAAGTGCACCACCCTTCAGGCAAAGAGCCAGAGGCCGTCTGCCCGGCCTCCAAACTCCCCAGATCCCAATCCAATCAAGTTCCTACACAAACAATCCCGATCCACGCAGGCCCCACCGAGCAACCCACAGCACCCAAAGGATCCGCCGCCAATGTCCAGGTGCCAGGCACCACAGCACACCTTATTGTGGAGCCACACTCTGGGTTGGCACAAAGGGAACACGAAACCTAGGTGGATTTAATGTTAATGGTGTTAACGTTATGGCTGACCAGTGTCTATGTGAATTAGACTTCATATGTTTTATAATAAACTCTTAAAGCGTAATATTTATACTTTATAATATATAGCCCTATTTGCACAGGATTAAATTCACACAGGCGCCTGGAGTGATTCCATCATTTCCAGGTGCTACTTGACGATTGTATTTCGATCCGCTTCGGGCCATGTGCGTGTTCTTCCTCCATTCCCTCCTGGGAAAATTATAGTCTACTGCTTCCTCACTAAGTCTGTTATTGCATAATTGTTTTAACCTCAGCCTGATCTACACTGTAAATTTTGCACTTGGATGCTTTGTCTGTTGTTGAGGAGAAAAAATTGCTTTTTGATCATTTTCACTCACTGTACGGTACAGTATGTAGTCCATTTGATCCATATTAAACCGTTTGAGAATCGAGAAATCATTAGAGTGCAAGTTGTGGTTCTCAATAAAGTATATACACAGCATCTTTAAACTCCCATGACAAAACCTTTTAGTTTTCTGGATAGAAATAAATAAGCAGTTGTGTGATTGTGTGGTCCGGAACATCCAGCATTAGATGCGGGAAAATAAAGATGAAGATAAAGAAGAGAAAGAATATAATACAATAAATTAAATACCACAATGTGTGATGCAAACATCCAGATTTGTAGGAAGTAACAATCTGTGAGAACCACATGTTAAAAGGCTAACTGAGGGTCATATTTCATGGGTGAGTAGCGCTACTACTAAAATGAGTGTTATAAAACTAGAAAGAATTGGACGACAGATGAGTTTCATTTTTTGTTGTCAGGTCTAATTTTGGTGAACTTGGGGTGTACTTAAGAAATTGCACATGTGACAGAAAACACACTTCGCAAAGAGTCAAAAATTGATGGGACTCACGTCAGCCCTATTTACACTTGCTTGGTTCAGTTCATGCATCTGGGGTATCAAATAAAAATTATCTATATCGGGACATTGATCCGGATAGAGATCTGATCGCTCAAACCACTTCAGGAAGTCTGAGATGCTTTTAAGCGAAATTCTGTACAAGTGTAAATGTGAGTAATTATTTATTTATTTATTTATTAGTTTTTATGGTAACCATATAATTCATTATATTATATTATTTTATATTATTATAAAACAGCTACCATATTTCAGTCTATTATATCGTTACTCATTTCTAGTGTGTATGACGTAATGCAGTTGTACACCATTTATAGTGTCCCACATACTACAAACGGCATATTATCTAGAAATCGAGAAAATAATGTCACAAAAATCAATAACTCTAGTGAAGATTCAAATTAATACAGAATTATACACAATTTAAAATCTACTGATCGCTGAAAGTTTAGTGACGTACACATCCTGATCTAGAAAGGTATCACAGATAGGTGCATTTCCAGGGGAAATTTGCTAGCGTCTTACAGTAATGCCTCGGAACATATATTCAAATTAACATTGGGTGGGTGGGTGGGTGTGTGTGTTTGAGCGTGCTGTGTGGATATTTAGACATTCTGTAGATACTTAGGAATTAAACACCTTGCCACAACACTTCTTGCCACAGCATTACTGAAAAGTCAAGTAAAAAAGCATCAGTGTAACACTCAAATTCATATTATTAAACAATGTTATCGCTCATAAATCTAAGCTAGGTCCAAATGTCTGGATCCATAGGTATTGTTTCCTTACAGCACACTGACATGACATGTGTCCTTATGTCCCAGTTACTGTATGAAAAGCTGGGTCTTGACCCTAGAACGCAGGGTCAGTCACAGTATAGCACCCCTGGAGCAGAAGTGGTTAAGGGCCTTGCTCA
>JAQMYG010000015.1:3447236-3462711 GCA_030014215.1 Clariallabes teugelsi
TATATATATTATTTTTTTAGCTTCCTGAACTAAAATACGTTCCTGTGGTCAGCTGTGTACAGTATACTGGAATTATGTCCTGTATACTGTATGAACTAAAGTTTCTAGGCTAGAATTCCTTTGCTGTTCCTAGAATACATTTCCTGGGATTGATTGATTGACTGATTGATTGTGTGGGTTAAAGGGCTTAGGTTCCTGAAATTGTTAGGTTTCTGTACTAAAGTTCCTGGACTAAGGTTCCTGAACTGTTTGAGAGGTAAACTTGACTTCGGTTCCCGAGGTAAAGTTCCTGAATTAAAGTACATCTTCTAATATTTCTAAATTTATGTACTTGAAGTTTGCACAGTGGAATAGTGGTTAGCACTGTGGCCTTTGGCCTCCAGGTTGACCTCCAGGTTTTAATTTTCCGCCTAGGGTCTGTGAGCGTGGAGTTTGCATGTTCTCTCCATGCTTGGTGGGTTTACTCCGGGTACTCCATCTTCTTCTCACAATCCCAAAACAAGTAGATTAGGTAAATTGCCGTTCCCAAATTGCTCATTGTGGGGTTCATGTAAAACAGTGCTAAGGTCCATGTATAACAGTGCAAGTTCCAAAGATCCCAAATATTGTTGGCGGAAAGACTGATACTCTGATATAGACTGATAGTTCACGTTTTCTGAAGAAAAAACTTTATTCTCAGGTTCTAAATAAAACCTTGAATGGAATGTTAGAAGAAAAGACGAATACCTTTTTGGGGTAGTAAATAAAACCACATTAGGCTTTTTGTTGCCTTGTGATCAAACAAACAGGTTCCTAGAACCAATGTACATTAATCATTTCGTTTCGCAGCATTCACTGTTTGTCTCTGTCGCTTCCTGTTCTTTGTGGATGTTGCAATAGATTTTTTTCTTCTGACATAAAAGTCTTGCATACTAATACAACAGTATGGACAAATCTTACACCGTACAGTAGTCATATCTGACCACACAGATACACCATTAAAACTCCCATTACTGCCACTGGGATTGTACAATGTAGTACTCATTCACTAGCTTACAGTGTTGTGACCTGCACTGTGTCACTAGAGATGATTTAGTTGCATTTCATATGAATGAAGCTTTTTAACCTTTATACAAATGTGCTTGTTCAAATTCTCATGAATATGCAAACATGAACTTGTGCTGCTTTACAAGCGACACACTGCAATGTGACACTAAAACTTTCCAGTATTCCTGGCAAACTCATTACTTTGTGCTCAGATGGTAAATATTTTAGATAGTTATCAAGGAGAAAAGGAACATGAACTTTACATATAAACAAATATGATTATGTAAAAAAAATATATGATAATTCAAATAATAATTTATTTTATACATACTACAATGATTTTTTTTTTCATCATTTACATAATGTGCAAGCGATTACAATCTAGTCACTTAATCACGTAAACACAATAGAATCATCTAAAATGTCCATGTAAAATAATTGTAGGATTTCAGAATTCGTAATTTGGTTTCTCTGAATAAATGATGATTTTTATTTATGTATGCTGACAACATACTGACAACATACTGAATTTAAATTGCAATACTGTTTTTATGACACTGATTTATACATGCAATACCTCAGTCATTGACTGTGGAAACCCAACACACACACATACACATGTACAAAACATTAAATGGATACCTAAAAATGAAGTGTATATACAGTATCAATGCAGGAAAAAAGCGATTTTGCCCCAAAATTTTCTGAACATCCAGGATATTTATGGGAAGTAATTCTAGACTTATTAGGTACAGGTGGTTGTGATTAGATGTCTAATGGAACCAGAATGAGGTAGCGTTTGCGTGATGAGCCATGTGAGTAGGTAAGTTTACAGTTCATTGTTTCGCTGAGCATTCAGGGAAATGGAGTTTGTGTTTGTGTGTGATGCAGACATCCCAGTTTGGCCCATTATTCCCATTAAAGCTGCATGGATAAGAGAGAATCGTAACTTAAGGGAAATACTCAACAATTTCAAGATGGAACGCTTTGTATACAATGGGAGTGCAATCGATAAGATTAATGAGCTTAGCTTGTTGAACTTAAATTGCTCTTTCCAATTTCCTGAATTGAACTTTCTAGGCTAAAGATATTCGGCTAATGTTACTGAGTACAGTTTTTGGGGTACAGTTCCAGGCCATACTGTAGGTTCTTGTACTGATTTTCCTGGGCTAAGGTTCTAAGCTTAAGTTTCTGTGATAAGGTTCCTGAACTGAACTTCCTGGACGGTTCTTTAAAATAAGGTTGCTGGAATTGTTATACTGTAATTTGTTTTTATAGGGGTTAAACTTCCTGGATTTTGATTACTGACGTTTCTTAGAAGGCTTAGAATTCTAAGCTTTAGTTCCATGGTTCAGTTTCGGTTTTGTACAAAAACACCTCGGCTAAGGATCTTGAAGGATCTAGAAAGTTTCTTGATTAAGTTCATGTGCTACTAAAGTTCCTCCACTAAGATTTATGCACCTGAATTAAAATTCCAGTTCCAATTCTGGTGTGTGCTTTCTTGACTTACATTCCTAGACTAATGTTTCTGGGCTAAAAGTACTTAAAAATCACATTTTGGTTTTCCCAGACCAAGGATCCTTAGTGAAAGAGATAGTTGACTGATATCTTGTGTTTTTACCAGTTTTCCATCTCACTGAAAAAGTCAGTAATTTAATTTTGTGCAAGTACCATGCAAGCTGATTTGTTGATTTTCTTGGTTTACTTCTTGTCAGGAATTGCTCACAGTTTTGGAAGAGTATCCATTTTTTGTGCGGGACAGAGGCTGGTCTTCATGCAGTCCTCAGAGGAGCGCCGAGCTCTATGGCCTCCACTGCCGCCAGCTTAGTCCAGGAGACATCTGCCTGGCTTTGACCCCAACACCGTCTGCATTGCCTGCAACAACACATTTGTCACCAATGCCCAACTCACTGACACCAGTGGCCACCTTAGCCTCCTCAGCGACCTCAACGATGACCTCATTGACCCCATCGTTGTCCTCATTACCCCCACAGATGACCTCACCAATCCTGAAGCCCACCTCGCTGCAACAACACTCATGTAGTCGCATGTCTGCAGACTCGGAGACCAGCACACACAGACCTGACAGAACGGCTCCGCCCCTTGCGCCAACGCTTCTGTCTGATTCCCGGCGGGAGATCCAGGATAAGCCACGCTCCCGAAAGCGACGCTGGTCTGCCCCCGAGTTGCGTGAAGGAAATAGGAGCTGCACAGATTTACCTCAAGGATGTAAACGAATGAGACAGCAGTAAGTCCTCATTAGGAGTCTGAATTCATGACCAAGAATTGCTTTTATTTCATCACATATTAACAAATAATACATTATTCCTTAGTTTATTCAAATGATTTATTCAAAAATCAAATAAATTTTTAATCAATTGCAAATATTATGGCATTAATGGAAACACTTTTTCCTTTTTTTGTTTCAAGAGTAAATTTATTAAGAGCATCAAGAGGCATTAATATTATAAAATCAGCAAAATTAAGTTATGTACTGAAATTATATATAATTATTACCATAAAAAATTATGTGAGTTCAGGCTTTATCTGCGTTCAATCTCAGAATTTTGACTTGAATCTCAGAATTCCACCTTTTTTAAAATCAGAATTCTAACTTTAATCTTAGAATTTTTACTTTATTCTCAGAATTCCTCCTTCTTCTTTTTTTTTTTTTTTTTTTTAGAATTCTGACTTAAAACTAGAAATACTGACATTAATCTCAGAATTCTAACTTTCAGATTAAAGTCAGAATTCTGAGTGGAAAAAAAGGCAGAACTCAAATATTTTTTTATGGTGGTCCTAATCTTTCATTCATCTCTAATCAGTATGAAATCTGCAAAATGTTAATTCCACAGCAATTTCTCTTTTATGATTCAATAGGTGCTGATTAATTTTCTGTTGTCTAACAACACCCTAACAACAGTACAGCTACAAATCACAGCAAATCTTTACACTAATTATGCACTTGTTTATATTTCTGACATAAAAATATGAAATTTATTTTATGAATATTGCAAAACTGTCACTTATAGTATGTTATCTGTTTCCTTTGGTTTAAGTGAAATAAAACACTTTGTACATGTTGTTATTGGAAAATAATGAACTTCATTATGGTAGCAGAACTCCACCTCATCACACCACCATATTGTTGATTAATTTCCTATAACAAAATGCCTCTTATGCATTGCATGGTTACATTTTGAAGAAATTAAAATATGTGTGAAATTTTACACTGCATTCTTTATGCTTTAGATGATTGAGCAATGTATTGTAATATTAGTGGCTTTAAAAAAAAAGAGAGAGAGAGAGACAGATATGAAAATCACAAGAATTAGCTAATGAAAAAGTGTTTTTAAGTTAAATTTATTACCATTATAAGGAAGGTGTGAATAAAAATTCAAGTCAAGAAATTATGAAAAAAGAAAATTATCATTTTCTCTCTTTTTTTTGCCATAAAATTAACTAATTTGGACAGAAACAAAATGTTTTAAAATAGTTTCATACTATATAAATAAAAGGTTTATGGAATTTTTAAAAAATTAAAAACGATTGTGGTTAATATGTGATGAAATGCGAACACTTCTTGGTTGTACACTGAGACATTTGCACAGAGAGGTCACATGAGTCAGTCATGTGAGAACTTTAACTCAAACTGATCATTCATGACCTCATGGTTACTCTGGAAGAGCCATATGTGTTTTTGTGTTTTTTGGTTAAAACGGGTTTGGATGGAAGAACAGAAGAAAAAAGAACTACAATGCTAGTGATGCACAGTCAGACTTTATGTCTTTGGAGACAATCAAACTTGCCTGTCGTTGACGCCACGTCTGTTTTTGGTGTACTTTTTCTGCAGGGTATCTCTTTTCAGTCAGTATTATAAAGGAAATAATATTTAATGGAGATGAAAATACATATATAATTATATGAATAGTTATATATTATACAGGTGTTACATATGCTAAAAAGAAAAAAACAACATGACAAATATGATGACGAACATTATGGTTACTTTTTTTTCTTTTTTTTTTGCAATGCAGTTTTATTTCATGCTTCTTAACTGAGCTTTGGCTCTCAAGGTGAATGTATACAGATTTTAGCTTCAGAATATATATGAGGTCCAAATGCAAATTCACCTCAGCATTACGCTCCAATGTGTGGGTAAAAATGGGAAAGACACTAAAGAAGGATAGAAAAAAAAGAAGATCCCTGTCGATAAAGGGACATTCGTTGGTGTTTTTTCATAAGGAAGGGGATTAAAGGTGCTAATAACACATTGGAAGGTGATGCTTTGTGAGTGCACTTGACCTTGCAATGTGCTTTCTTTTATATGATTATTTTTTCCCCTCCATATTTTTCCACCCTTTTTATTTTTGTGTACAAGATGAAAACAGGAGAAAAATGTTTAATAAATAAATAAATAAATATAATTAATTAATTAATAAATAAACATAAATATATATGGAAAGTATTTTGAACTCAGATACGGGTATTCATTCTTGATCAAGCACACTTTTTCTGATTTATTTTATTTTATTTTTAAAGATTTTATTTCTTTTTTTGTGGTGTTATTATTTTTCTTTCCTAAAAAAAGAGAGGATTGTTATTTTTTTTTCTTTATAAATGTATAGCTATAAAATTGTATATTTTTGAAACTTGTGAGACTGTAAAACAGTGTTCGCTAGAAAATAAAAGAATGCTTTATAGATTTACACAGAGTCAGATTTTATTATTTGATAAACCTGATTACCCAGATTATTGAGGTAACACAAATGACTAATTGAATAAATACAGAAGATTACATTGGCATTTAGAAAAATAAGATCAGGTTGCCATGTTAGCCGAAGATTTTTCACAGTTCTTAGTTTGCACAAAATTATAAATAAAAACAAACAAACAAACAAACAAACAAACAAACAAACAAAATTAATCTAGGCTGCATTTCCCAAAAGCTGCATGTTTGATCAATTTTACATTCTAAATTGTAAAACAAAACAAATAAAAAGCCAAACAGAATAGATATGAGGTAAGACTGGCACTTTTGGCACTCTAGCATGAGTAACATGCTAATATGGCTAAACACTATTTAAAATTAGCAATATTAGCATGATGCAGGTTTGCTAATGGTTCAGTTAAATGCTGCATTCACATCATGTTTAAGAGCTCATCAAGACAAAGAGAAATATATAAAAAATTAACATTATTCTGTTCTATCCCATTATTCCAACATGAAAGTGCTTGTTGTTTACTGGAGAAAAATGGAGACTGTAGGTTTTATCTTACATTAGCTAGTAGTGCTAGCTGTGATAGCTGGTTATGCTCTTATTCTATAAAATTACTGAGTCAGTTTATTAGCTGTGGTTGATCATAAACCCAAAATTAACTAATTCAAGAATATATGCATTATTTCAGAAAGCTAAGTTAGTGCTGACTGAAAATTCCCCAAATTCCCTCCCGAAAAAAGTATAAGTTACATTCAAATTAAACTGTGACTTGTGATAAACTTGATGTGATAATGTTATGAAGGCATAAAACTGAAGACATAAACATTTACAGATGTGGCTCAGAGTCCGCTACAAGCAAGTAAAAGACCTGATCCTTGAAAATCAAAGCATAACTTGTCACCAAATTGCAGAAGAGACACATTGTGTGTGGGAACTGTACACACAATCATTTACCAGCCCCACTTGCACATTACAGGAACTCGTCTGGGAGTTATTGCTATATCCTCCATACAGTCCTGAACTTGATCGAAGCCATTTCCATATTTGAGCCGTTGAAGGAGTTTCTGGAAGGCCAGGGTTTTCAGGCCAGTGTGTTCTGTTATTCAGTGCAATCAAAAGTCCCGGTTTGATTTGAACGTCCTATGTATTTTCTTCTTAGAGGTTTCTGTTGCAAAGAAGGTTTTCTCTAATGCATTAATACAACACTGCTATTAGCAAAATTGTGACCAAAATTGGGGCTTATCAAGATAAGCAAGATAATCAAGGTAATTCTATGAAGTATTAGTCGAAATTAGTATGATAATAGAAATTATGAGTCTTTATTATACTGTTATATATGTATTAAATTTTTATATGGTTTGTAATATATATACACAACAAAGATATATACAGTATATATTTATATCACCTATGCTGCTATTTAGCTAATTGTATGCTAGCGGCCATAATTAGCTTACAATTTGCCTAGCACAAATTGTTTCCATCAAACCTTTTTAAGCAAAAGAGTGAAGTTAATTCCAGCCAGTTAACATAGATAAATAGTCTTAAGATTTTATTATCCACACAATGTATTTTGTATAGTTTTCAACATATTTCATTTTTAACTTATTCACTATGTAGCAGTTTTTAAATATTTACAATCATAAAAAGCTTTCTCTGAGGCGCTTTTTAAACGAAGGAAAAATAGAAAAACAAAAGTAATGAAAACAAGTCCTCAACAAAATGAACATGCTAACAATAAATGGCTAGCAATAAATAGAAACTAATCCTCAGTTAGAATTAACTGCTAAAAATCATAAAAATTTTATTGTTAGCCTACAGAGTAACAAATCCAAGTATGCCCTGGTGAAGCCAGAGCTCACTAGCATTTCTTTTATGAAACACTCCTTTAATTAGCATAATTAATTCTATGGAGTTAAAAAAAAAAAAAAACATGCTAACACAGTTAACGACCAATCAAAGCTAGTACTCACAATTAGCATGATTTCCTGGTGTCCACTTTTAGATAATGTTGGCACTTTTATTTATTTATTTATTTTTTTCCACCAAAATACTGTACATGGTAATTCCCTAAAATCACATTTACTTTTCACTGGGTGTAAAAAAAAAAAAAAAATAAATAAAAAAAGTGAAAATTTAAATAATATCAAGGTATTTCATTGACTTTTAATCTGATAACTTTTAACCAAGTATAGGACAACATATACATGCTAACAATCACCAGAGGCTAGCATAGGTTCTGAGATCGAAGTCCTCTTTTATGAGCAGCGTGTTTTTAGCTAATAAGTTTTTTGTTTTGTTTTATTTTTATCTACAGTACTAAGGAAACTTGACTGCTGGTAACTTTGTGGTTAATTAAGCTCAGTGTTGCTGGTAAATTCTATAATATTTTGATAGCAACATTTAGCACAGCATGTAGCATGGTTTATCCTGTGGTAACGCATTCCAACATGCTAACATGACTAGCCAGATTAGCTACTATTTTGCATGATGCTGTCATTTGGTTAAGCTTTCAAAAGATTTACTCTTAAACTTAACAAAATTTTTAAAAGGAAAAAAAAAAAACTTTTTGTGCTGCAGTGTGTAGGTTGTGTTTATATCTACGTGAGATGGAGGGAGGGATGGAGGAGTGGATTTCAGTTCTGTGCTTCTGATTTTGGACTGAGTTTCAGTTCAGCATCATGCTTTTGGAGACTCTCAAGAAGGTCCTTAGCGAACAGGGGCACCACCTACCACACACACACACACACACACACACACACACACACACACACACACACACACTTATAATTTAAGGACATGGATGGATGGATGAATGGATGGATGGATAAGGAAAAAACAGAAACAGACAAGATACAAAGTTAATGTAGAAATTGAAGAAGACGAATGAGAGGAATTGAAAAAATATAAGGAAAGACTTTAGAAAAAAAACGTTAGATTATTGAACAAGAAAAAGAGAAGGGAAACAGAATGATGGCCAGTGGGTGGAGAAACTAAGGAAAGAACAAAAACAATGATGGATGGATGGATGGATGGATGGATGGATGGATGGATGGAAAAATTAAAAGAGTGGGATCTGGAACAGATAACGAGAAAGTAAAAAAAGAATGATGTGTGGATGGATGAATAGAAAATATGCAAAGAAAAAGATAAAGATTTAATCAAGAGAAAGAAATGAGACAAATGCATGTCTGGGTGGATGGACATCCCATCATGAGTGATTAATGAAAACAAAAAATTAATGATGGACAAATAAGTTTAGGAAGAATAAACATGATAAAAAATGAGAATGTAGATAAAGTAAAGATGACAATGTGGAGGAATATTCAAAGAGAGATACAGTGTGTGTGTGTGTGTGTGTGTGTGTGTGTGTGTGTGTTGGTTCAGTTGCTCTCTCTGTGCTTTGTCTCCCTCTACTGCTCATAGCATTTAATTACACAGTACACAGACTTAGAAAGAGATACTGCTGCAAAAACACACACAATAAGAAGCACACACACACATACACACTCACACACAGTGAAAGCCTACCTGTGCTGTTATGAGTTTTTTGCTCTTGGGTTGATTATTGTCAGGAAACTCCTCGCCAAAGCACAGGTCAATAACGTAGCGTGGCCTCGGTCCCCCAGCCTGCAGGTGCTGATGTAACTCTATACATATACATACAAAAAGAAAGAGAGAGAGAGAGAGACAGAGAGTTTGTCAGGTGGCAAGGCTTTGAGTGTTTCACTGAACAGAATCGAGGTTTGGGGATTTTTGTAGTTCTACAGTAGATCTTGCAGTTGTTTCTTCATCTGAAAAAAAAAATCCTTAATTTCCCACCAATGTCTCTGATATTAGGTGTCTATATTGACTCCTGTGGGAGTAAGGCTGGGTATGTCTGCATTGGAAACATCATCAGCTTTGTTATAAGTTTGCTAGCTGAGGCTTTTCTAGTGTCACCAGAAATGTGTCTTATTCACGATCCAAAATGAAAAAAAAATAATAATAAAATAAAGTTTAAATGCAGATTATATCACAGCCACTCATAGCTGGGAGTCCTAGGGAGCAAAATCTTTCTGCTCTTTCATAGAGAATGGCTGAATAGTGGTTAATGCATAGTGCTTTGGAAGCAGCAGTTTCAAAAAGTACATTCAACTAGCTTTACTTAGAGGAAGCATGCGATTGCCTTCACCCTTCCTGAGCTGTTCCTTGATTGAGGAGAGCGCTAAAATGGCTGGGAAGTGGCCATGAATAAAGATTAGGGAGAGAATCAGAGGAAATACTCTTCCTGAAAAACATGCAACCTTTGTATCAGAGTTTTGGTTTGCTTTTTGATCAGTGCTATGCTCTGTGTCTCTACATTAAAAGAGAGACAGATAAAAATAGAAAAAGCATGACAGAGAGGAGAGAGAAAGAAAAAGAAAGAGCTTTGGTTCTTCATCCTCACCCTGCACGAAGACACCGATGTCAAGCAGTTTGCACGTCTTTTCTCTGTCCAGTTTGTTGGGTTGGCGCGTGTGTTGGGCGAGCGGCCCGTCCCAGTACACTCGTCCCTGACAGAAGCGTTTGATAAAGACTCCATCCGGGGCGACCCACACTAACACCCCTTTCTCCAGGTGAGGCAGCAGACGACTCATGGCCTCTGCGATGCCCGGTGGGAGGGACAGAGTTTCCAGACGAGGGAAGGACAGAGTGTGAGCTGCACACGGCCCGTAAATACGCTCGTTCCCAACCGGAGCTGTACCCTGAAGGATAAAACATCCCTCTGCAGATGAGGTGATCAATTCCTGAACCATCTGGCCATGATAGAACAGACGCACAAGGAGTCGGAAGTCTGGAAACACACAGACACGATTTTAACTTTATTAAGTAAGATAGTTATTAAGTAATTGATTGTAGTACGAGGGGCGTTGATGTCAAACCAGGACTAACAGGAATAGCAGGACAAGGTTATGAGTGTTTAAACCTCCCTTTATTTCTCTATATAATCCCCTGATACACTAATGCACTTCACAGTGTTTCCCAGTGTTTCACTAGTGCTGGGACACCATCAAGGTAGAAAGTTTTCTCAGTACGCCTGATCTTAATGCCTGCTTTACATCTGAAACACTGGCCTCCCAGGAACTCCTTTAATGGCGCAAACATATGGAAATGTCTTGGAATGAGGTCAGGACTATGGATGTGGCAATAACTCCCAGCCAAGTTCCTGTAATGTGCAAGTGGTGTTGGTGAATGATTGTGTGTACAGTTCCCATGGACACATGTGTCTCTTCCTCAAGTTGGCGGCGACAAGCTATCGGCCAGTTTTCAAAGGATCAGGCGTCCCGCTCGCTCTCCATAATCATTACTCTCGGACCATTCAAATGTTTGAGTCCTGGTTTGACTGGAACTTGTCGGGTATGAAATAGCATGGCACATGTGAAAGCTAACATTTACAATTTTGATTCATTTTTGAGCAGTGCCATCCTCTTTATAGTATATAGACATATTCTTACTGTTTGCGCGTGTGTATGTGTATGTGTATGTGTGTGCATGTGTGATGTAGCACTGAATGAAACGTGTGAAATATATTTACCTGAAATGGGGCACCATGAGGGAAACAGAGTGACAGAAACATTCACAGGTCTGTCATACGCGACAACGTTGTTATTGCTGTAGAAATTCAACTTGCCGCCTAAACACACATACACACACACACACACAGACGTACACACCACATAAACATACCATGTTAAAAAAAACTGTTGAACTTCTTCTTTCACTATGCATGATTGTTTACGAAATTTACAAGATTTAGAGGAAAGTCCACACACATGCATGGTTTATTCTCTTCATTTTTTGGCTACATACTACTCTTAAGAATTTTAAACTACTTTCACCCTTGTTATTTATTCTAACCGTTGGTCACCAGCAATGCCAGTTGCAGTTAGTTAGTTCTGCCAGGCTTAGAAGAATATGTGTTGGCAGAGCAAAATAGCTGCTGGTTAAATAAACCAACAAATCATAATCTGGTTATAATGAATAATGTGCGTGGAAATGTTGTATAAGGACAATATTACGCTCAGGGTTGTGCTGAATATCAGTGAGTGTGATGTTGTTAATTAAATGTTAAACACACCTACACAGATTATTCATGGTTCCACATCAATCAGCCATAACATTGTGACCACCCATCTAATATTACGTATTACCCCAACCTGACCCAGTTGTCTAGCCATTATAAAATGGTGGCTGTAAGTGGGTACAGTATTAGGCAGCAAGTGAATCTTTTTTCCTAAAGTTGATGTGTTGGAAGCAGAAAAAATGAGTAAGGATTAGTGCGTACTGTAAGTCCTTACGCAATCCTTAAAATGCGTAAGGATTTAGGTGACTTTGACATGGGCCAAATTAAGATAACTAGAGGACTGGATCAGAGCAACTCCATACACTGCAGCTCTTGTGGGATGTTCCTGGTCTGCAATGGTCAGGAACATACCAAAAGTAATCCAAGGAAGAAGAACTGGTGACAGGGTCATGGAGGTCAGGGTTTACTGATGCACTTGGGGAGTGAATAGAAGCGCTAGTGTACTGTAGATCAAATTGATGAAAAAGGTTCATGCTGATTGTGATAGAAAGGTGTCAGAACACACAGTGCATTACTTTTATGGTGGCAAAATAGGACCTATTTAATATTAGGCAGGTTGTCATAATGTTATGGCTGATCAGTGTATACAGTATACAGAGGATTTAAAAAATGTAAACACACTTTAATATGAAAAACATATCTTATTACATCTTTATTCATAACTCTGGAATGCATTTTTGGTGAGTTTGTCCTTGATTACTCATATTGTACTTGTCCTTCTGGTGATCCACCAATGGTAAAGTGGCCTGAGAGTCTCATCAGATCTGAGAATTTTGTTTCTCATGGTCTGAGAGTCCTTCAGGTGCCTTTTGACAAACTCCAGGCGGGCTGCCATGTGCCTTTTACTAAGGAGTGGCTTCCGTCTGGCCACTCTACCATATAGGCCTGATTGGTGGATTGCTGCAGAGACGGTTGTCCTTCTGGAAGGTTCTCCTCTCTCCACAGAGGTCCTACAGACAATTCCTTTGACATCATGCTTGGTTGGTGCTCTGACATGAACTGTCAACTGCGGGACCTTATATAGACAGGTGTGTGCCTTTCCAAATTATGTCCAATCAACTGAATTTACCACAAGTGGACTCCAATTAAGCTGCAGAAACATCTCAAGGATGTTCAGGGGAAACAGGATGCACCTGAGCTCAATTTTGAGCTTCATGGCAAAGGCTGTGAATACGTATGTATATGTGCTTTCTCAATTTTTTTATTTTCAATAAATTTGCAAAAAATCTCAAGTAAACTTTTTTCATGTTGTCATTATGGGGTGTTGTGTTTAGAATTCTGAGGAAAAACATGAATTTAATACATTTTAGAATAAGACTGTGACATAACAAAATGTGGAAAAAGTGATGCGCTGTGAATACTTTCCGGATGCACTGTAGGCACGTGAATCTTTGAAAAGCATGTGATTTGAGACTGAGCTCTAATTGGATTTTTTAAAAATTATCCTTGGGGTGCAGCACTGTGCGCCCTGAACCCACCCACTTTTGTTCTTAGCGAATCAATATTGTTTTTCAATATTTGGGCTCATGTGATTGGACCATTCTCAACAAGTCTTATTAACGGTCAGCAGATTGTTAGTTCATGTATTGAATAGTGATTGACGTGGAAGCAGCTAAATATGAGAGAAAATTCTGTAATTTCTTTGCTAAAATACTCCTTCGCAAGGCGATCGGACAAAGAAAGAAAACAAGTTAAAGAGCTTGAAGCAGATCGACCTGATCTTCTAATTAAGCAGCAATCAAGTGATCGTGGCCGAGCTTACATTCGGTGCTTTTCCAGCACTTCTTATGGCTATTTACAGGCGATTATTAAAAGTTTAATTTTAATTTTGTTTGCGCCCCCCCAAACAAATTTTGCACCAGCCGCCACTGTTTGAATCCTTCCGAATCACTGAACAGATTCGGGTCTCACGAGTCCTTTGAGTCCTTTAGAGTCAGTAGGGATTCTAGTGCACTAGGAGCACTCACCAAATCCCTAGAATCCACTACGTCCAATCACACAATCTTTTAAAAGGTGAAGCTGAGGTTAGTTGTGTCACTGTGATTCACAGGATTCTGCCTGCTTTTGCCATGGTTCCTCCACTAGGGGGCACTCTACGAATCCTGAGAATTCAGCGAATCCTTGGACTCATGAACACACGCTGGGGCCCTCGGATGCAAATGTTCACACAAAATATATATAAACAAAACCTCTCCAGTGTGTGTGTGTGTGTGCGTGTGTGTATGTGTTTTCTACTAACCGTCTGATACTCTGCTGTTATTTGAGATGTCATGTACTGCATCCTAAAAATAAATAAATAAATAAAAATCACACAGAGTTAATGAGCTATTTTTTTCCATTATGTCTCCAAGAAAGCTGTGTGTACAAATAACTGCTTATCTGAATATAAACCTTAGCACAAAACTCATTTTCTTTTCACTTTGCAATTCAAACCTAATTAAATTGCAGTTAAAAAAAAAAAAAAAACATTAAAGTTCAGCTCATGAAATCATGTGTGACATTTTATGTAATTTTACAAATAACCGACATAGACGCATCTGCATCCCCTCAGTCAAGCTACCAAAGTATTCTACTGTACAGTACAGCAGTTAACATTTTTGTTAATCAGTTACATGATTGCGGTCTTACCACAAGTCTTAATCTAAACTAGGAGTTTTACACTTTTTCAATAAAATACTCATAATACGTGCTTTTGCCAAATTTTTTATTCTAATACAACTCATTAATACAGATCATACTGTACCACGCTTAAGTCTGGATTTACTATAATTCAGGAATTACTATAACATTTAAACATCAAATGTCAGGACATGATTGTTAAGTGTGCTGTCATGTTTCAGTGCATCATTCACCACCATTCCTGTAAATCCATATCCATTAAAGAGATTTATGATGAGAGCGAGAGACAAGCAGAGAGATACTTGTGATGACAGAAACAAGAAAAGAGAAGGAGAGAGGACACTTATGATAAGAGACTATGGTAGAGAAAGACCAAGGTAAAGAGCAAGGGAGAGACAGGCAGAGACAGAGAGAGAGTGAGAGTTGAGGAGAGACCTTTGATGAGAGAAAGATGGACAGAGAAAGAGACATATGATGGAAGACTGAGAGACAGTCAGAGAGAGAATGAGAGACTTGTGAAGGGAAAGAGGGAGACAGGGGCAAAGAAAAAGACTCATGATATGAGAGAGACAGGAAAAGAAAGACTCATGATGAGAGCGAGGCAAAGAGACTTATGATGCAAGAGACATCAAAAAAGCAAACAGAGTCATATCGTCTTTCTGTCTGTCTTTCCTTTTATCTTTCTGTACAGACAGATGTGTTCGATTTTCAGTACAGTGGACAAAGTTCTATACGGTGGCCCTGAAGTGCAAAACAAATTAACAAAACTGAAAACAAAAAAACAAAACCCAAAACAAAATAACAAATTCAAAGCCAAATTAACAAAATGGAAAACAAAATAACCAATTCAAAAACAAAATATCAAAACCCAAAACAAAATAACAAAACCCAAAACTAATTTGTTTTTTTGTTTTCGGATTTGTTAATTTGTTTTCTGTTTTGTTAATTTGTATTGCACTTCTCGGCCGGTCAGGTACAAACCGGAAAAGGTAGGTATAGTTTG
>JAQMYG010000015.1:3462811-3485907 GCA_030014215.1 Clariallabes teugelsi
TTTGTTATTTTGTTTTCAGTTTTGTTTTTTTGTTTTCAGTTTTGTTAATTTGTTTTGCACTTCAGGGCCACCGTACACACAGACTACAGTCTTAACTGAAGTCAATCTGTTGGCTGAGAATGTACACCAGTTTATCCACCAGGGGGCAGTAAAACACTTTAGACCTTCTCACACTTTCAGTTTCACAGGCAGGGTGTTAGTGTCATATTTTAATTATAGTCTACTGGCTGGGGATTTCCAAAACCCTGTAATGTGTGTGTGTGTGTGTGTGTGTGTGTGTGTGTGTGGTTTTTACCTGGCCATGAAATTCAGAGTATGCTTTGCTCTTTATTGAACTGACGACAGGTTCTGAAAGACAGGGAGACACAAGAGAGAGATGAGACTCATGATGAAAGAGAAAACGAGAGAGAGAGAGAATCATTTCTTTCTTTCTTTCTTTCTTCCTTTCTTTCTTTCTTTTTCTTTCCAACCCGTTTGTCTGGTTTTCTTTCTGTCACTTCCTCTCTCACTCCCCAACCTGCATCATGCATTCCTTCCTTTTTATCTATCTTCCTTTTCTTATTACTTTTTGTAAAATGTAATCTTAACTTTCTTTTTAGCAAATGTAACATTTTTTTGTAAATCACTTTCTTTTCAAGCTTTCGTCCATGACATCATTTCAATGCTTTTGAATTCTTTCCCATTTTGTTTTCTCGATCTTTAGTATTTCCTATAAATCTGTACTTTTTTTTCTTTCCTCCTCTCCACGTCTTACGCACGAACAGGATTTCCTTCGGGACGTTCACTGTTCTTAAGGAAATGATAAATGATCTGATAAATGAACTGTGTGATGTCACTTACTGGGTGTGAGCGAGTCTCAGAGATGAGATTTGAAGTTACACACTGGTGCTTTCAGCTTATGTACTGTGTGTTTGTTAATCCGTGTTGTATGTACAATATGAAGCACCTTCATCCTGGAGGAATGTTGTTTCGATGTAACTGTATATGGATGAAATGACAACAAAAGCCTCTACTTGACTTGACTTGACTTGATGTGTATTCACCTGTGTGTGTATCCTCCACTATCCTGTACACTTTATACGGTGCCGAGATGTCCAGTTGGCTGCGTTCTGAAACTTCCTGGAACTCGGAGCTCTTGTTGAGGGCGCAGCGTAGCCGAGTCTTCCACGCCGAGGGGTCGGCTCTGTCACGGCCCTCGCAGTATTTCCCTTTATACACCGCCCACGCCTACACACATACATTTAGTCATTAAAATATAAACATAGCCATAAGGAGACACACACACACACATACACAGACACGATTCTAGACTGAAAGCCAAAAATTGCAGGGGGCCTCGCCAACACCATTCATCAGCATTATCTTAAATAACTAGCGTAAGAACCCGTCATTGACGATAAACAGTTTGTTCTTAAAAGGTTAAAGCTAAAAAATAATCTGATGAGCTTTAATGTAATCTATTATATAATATAGTGATATTATTATTATTATTATTATTTCAGGTTGAAGTCCACGTACATGTCTGTGTGTCTTTCTGTACAGCAGAACTCTCTGTCCAACTTATTAATACAAAGAAATGACATTCTGTAAGGTTGAGTATCTTACGCCTTGTTTACACTAAGTTGTCCTTCTTTTGTTGTCAGACAAATACACTCCCTGTTCGGTAATCGGAGAGAGAATCACAGATGAGAAATGGAAAAAGTCGATCGGATAAAGATGAAGCTTCGTCTTGAAATGACTCCAATTTACTTATACCACTTCAGAAAATATACTGAAAATATTAACTACTACCAGAAATAATATTCAGTTTCGATTTTCTAATTAATATCTATTGGTTCAGATGTTTGTTTACATTGAGACAGTAGCGCATTAGTAACTTATTTAAAGGTAGATTATTGTCATCCCCAACTGGTCTGAGGCCCCAAGCAATTGCCTGCTTTGCCTGTTGGCAAGCATCAAACATATTCATAGCCATAGAGACACACACACACACACACACACACACACACACACACACACAGAGACACAGACTAAAGTACACATAGTCAAAAGGAAAAACACACACAGTCATACAGCAAAAAATAAACACATATGAAAATGTGAAAATACACACACATACATACAGTTAAATATTCACAATTACTGTACTGTATGTATACACACACACACACACACACACACACACACACACACACAATAGGCAAAATGGCTCATACATTCAGAAGTGCAAGCACACACACTAGACTAAGCAATGTATATGGGCAGAGACAGTTTGGGACAGGATGGGTGGATAGATAGATAATTAGATAGATACTTATAGTATTTATCTACAGTATAGATAGTATTTATTGTATAATCTACTTTTTTGTGTTATTACAACAACGAATTAAAATAGTTATCTTTGTGTATTCAGAAGATCAGGTATTGTTTACATTGCGTAATAACGGCATTGTATAAAAGTTGATCTAGTACTGTCATGGGTGATGTTCGGTGTTAAAGTATTAATTTTAATCTTTTTTAAATCTGCTCCAGTGAAATGTTTTCAACATTTAAAGTAAAGCCAAAGTTAGTCTTATGATGTAGAGGAATTTTTAAGGAGCCAAGAAAAAATTTGCGTAAAAATTATCTTACAAAGTTTTTAGTTCAGTATGCTAGATGCTAATTTTGAATGATTGACTTTAATAATATTTTAACTTGACTTTGCCGCAAAAGTGTTACACATCAAGTGTAATCTGTAGTACAAATTTTTCATTTTGATTTTTGTTTTCCCCAGGCTACCGATATGCAATGCGATACCTTCTCATGACTCTGGGTGGCAGCAGAGAGACGAAAGTGCCTAGCTAGCTCCTTCATCACGAGGATAAACACTTTACCGATACTTTACAGTGTACTCCGTTACAAGCATTTTTTGGCGATATTTCATTACATCAGGATAGATGATTTCTCACAACAGTGGGATAAGCGTTCTGAACATTTTTAAGCTAGGCTAGGCTAAGCTATGACATTCGTCAGGTCAGTTGTACAGTATTGTCAGTTGTACCGCCGTAACAGATAATTGAACACATTAAAATGTGCCTATCCTGTTTAAGGGTTGAAGGAACATATTGTAGGAGATTTTTAACAAAATTATGAGTTGATCCAACAATTTAGATTATTACAGTTCCTTATAATCTGCAGTGTAGAATGCTAGTTTAACACTGAATGAGTTTTCTTAATCTCTCACTCACTCATTCATAATCTATACCGCTTTATTCTGTATACAGGGTCGCGTGGGCCTGGAGCCTATCCCAGGAGACTTAGGGCATGAGGCGGGGTACACCCTGGACAGGGCGTCAATCCATCACAGGGTACACACCCATACCTCCGCTCACATACTCTTTCACACACTACAGGAAATTTGGGATTAATCTTTGGGCTGTGGGAGGAAACCGGAGTACCCAGAGGAAACCCTTCGAGCATGGCGAGAACATGCAGGAAACGAAGCCAGTCCCTGGCTTCGAGGCCACAGTGCTAACCACTACACCTCCATGCCTCCATACATTATTATTGGTGTTACTTAAAGAATATACTGCAGAATACAGTAAGTAAGAAAGGGTTAACTCGTGTCATTCTGACGCTTCAAATCCAAAGTTTATTTTTCACAGATTTTTTGGAACTCTTCCCTTGTTCCTGTATAAACATGAATCGATCTCACTAATCAGAATAATCGATTTTAACTCTAACGATAACTGGGACCTTGAAGAGCGCAGCGTCCTCGTTCTGTCTGTAGTCCTGCTTCGCTGCATGTTTCCACGGGATTTTAAATAAAGTTTTCTCCTCGTTCTCCCAGCTCAGCCCAGCATACTTCCCACTGTCGATCTGTGCGATCAGCCATTCCCTCAGACGCATCGGGCTCTCTTTCTGTTCCATCTGGTGAAAAGTAAGAAAATAAATCAAACCCCCTACAGTACATCAACAACACGCTGAACATTCTTCTACACCCAGCCAGAGAAGGATCCGAAAAACAAGCTGTCACATGACCTCAGACACAAAGCTCTACTTTTAGTCATTTTCCTTTGTGTTCACACTGAAAAGTAGTTAAACTGTGCAGTACAGTTAAATAAAAAAAATGTAAGAATGCAAGAAGCTTTTAAAGGGGACTTACAGTTGCTCTGAGATGAAGAGTGTGTGTTCACATGTGCACTGAAATGTGTGCGTTGAACTGCAGCTCAAAATGAAAGAGAAAGCAAGACAGGAAATACTTTCGCTTTCCTCTCTTATGTTACGCACACACACTCTTTCTCTCTCTCTCACACACACAAACGAGAACAGAAACTGTTTGAAGCAATTTTTTTGCGCTCAAAGAAGCAAATTAAACTCAATCAAAAGGAACTTTTTTTCTTTGCGAGCAATTAGATTAGACGTCTAACAGTTACTCCAACCTCCATGAACACTTTTCAACCCTATGGTGTTTTACTCAGACTGTGTGTTTAGCTAGAACACAAACCCTATTAAGTTGTTCATTTTAATCGTTAAATTTAAGGATGTAACTTTAATTTAATGCGGATGAATTTGGTAGAATTCACAAATTAATCATGATTCCAGAGTTACTTGGAGACAAAACGGACAAAATAGAGTCGAAACAGAGAAGTGTTTGTCGTGTCATCAGGAGAGCGCGCGGGGGATTCCTGGGGGATTCTACACTATAGCCATCTGTTGCTGGAAGTCTAGAGAGGAGATTGGATTGGTGCCATACTGGCAATCGTACCCGTATCCATCACAGGGACCCACAAACATCAAAGACAGAGAGCGCTTTGCATTGATTCTGATTGGCTTAGAGGAATCGCTTGTTAGACCTGAAGGCGGGGCAGTTTTAGCAACTCAGCAGGTTACTGATCAGAAGGTCAGCAGTTCAAGCCCCAGCTCCACCAACATGAGCAAAGCCCTAAACATACAGTACCAACATGCTTTTCCTTTGTGCATTCCATATAATTTATATAGTTTATACTCTTACATTTACATTTTATATGTTTCTTTTTATATTTTATTTTATTGTACAGTAACTGTATACATTTGTTTCTTTTTTTTAACCTTCTTATTGCATTTCATTTTTCCTTTTTTTGGTCACGAATAGTCGTAAAAGCATTGAACTTTTAACCCACAATAACTTACCGCATTTTTATGCCAACGCACAGATGAAGATGCAAATCTCATTAATTAAAAGTTTTTTTGTTGTTGTTCAAATATGGAGACAAATTCAGAACGTCGGACAAGACATTCACAGGAAACACACATGATGGACAAACAGGAGCTTTTCTAAGGAGAAACATGGAAACCAAAACAAGCACCATGTATCTAATAACAGTGATAAGACTGATACTTATGTGATAATGATAAGAAGATAAAAACTGGTGAGACCTGACGCTGTAATTACACACATGTCAACACCATTCGATTTACCGTGTGACTTCTGGTTAAGAACGGGTTACACCAGAATTAAATTGTGTTTTACAGCAGTGGGGGTGAATACTTATGCTTGTTTTATGTCAGTCATTTATAAATCATTTTCACTAACTTTCACCTTTATTGAATTCAGGTCAGGTTTTCATTTTTAACAATAGTCATAGTCACAAAGCTGCTTTGCAAAATCAAAAATAAATATGGAAATGAGTTTGAAAAGTACAAGGAAATATTTATAAATGATTATTATCAGAGTGTTCCTTATGAGCAAGCCTGTGCATAGGCAATGATGGCAAGGGAAACTTTCCTTGAGAGGAACCAGACTCAACAGGGAACCCATCCTCATAATGGATAGCAGGAATTGATCTGCAGTCATACTATGTGTTAGGAGGCTGGAAGGTCAGTATAACAGAAGAGCTGTTTAAGATAATATGAAGTCCAGTTTCAAGGCTCAGGAACAAAACTGCAGGTGGGAATTTCAGTCCTGAATTATTGAGCGACCGCAGCCACAAACCATCAGAGAAAATCAGCCGAGTTCAAGATAGTCTTCATGGTAAAGTGGAACCGTCTCCAGTTACCATGTGGGGTCACCAGATCTCTTACCAGAAGCAGGGCACCAGGCACCATTCTATCTCTATCATGGCAGCACAGGGGCGCCATGATAGAGAAAGAGAAAGAATAACAGTTATGAGAGTTAAAAACTCCCTTAATTTCTCTATATAATCCCCTGCTACACTAATGCACTTATCCCAGCGTTTCACTAGTGCTTGGACACCATCAAGGTATTTTTCTCAGTAGCTGGAGCCATGATCGGACTGCGTCTGAAATGCTGACGTCCCAGGAACTCCTTTAATGGCCCAAACATATGGAAATGGCTTGGAGCGAGGTCAGGACTGTACGGGGGACGTGGCAAAAACTCCCAGCTGAGTTCCTGTAATGTGCAAGTGGTGTTGGTGAATGATTGTGTGTACAGTTCACACGGACAGCTGCGTCTCTTCCGCACGATGGTGACAAGTTACCCATCGATTTTCAAGGATCAGGCGTTCCACTTACTGAATGTTGACGGTAGCGACTGCAGTGGACTCCAAGCCACCTCGAGCCGGGATCGCCATTCACAGCTATATGGCATTGTTTAAATTGTTTGCTCCATTCAAATGTTTTAGAGTCTCATCACTGTTCTGTGCTTGAAGTCTTCTGTAAATGTCAATCAGTTTAATGGCTTCATTTACCAGGAATTTCACAACTTTCGTTAATACTGTTGTTGTTTTTGTTCCTGTACTTTAGATAAATGTAACATTCGTTTAATTGTTGTTTCTGAATTCTAATGTATGAAATAAATAAATAAATAAATAAATAACTGACATGAGGCGACACCCGAATGACCAGACTTGTACACTGCACAGAGGGTTACCATCAATCTGATGGGCATCTAAAGAAAAGAGAACTGAAACTTATGTTTTTTCTTAACTGAAAGCATGTGTTTCTTTTCGAGGTGTCAGAGGACGTTTATGTGTGTTAATGTTTAATACACTAAGGAGCAGGAGGACTGTTTCAGTCTTACTCGTTTTCATTTCCCCACTTTTCACGTCTGACTCACACATGAAGGCGTCAAAAAGTGTCACTGATTCAAACTGACTCAAAAGCAGGGGTGGAAAACCAAACTATACTCTAAATCAGTAAGAAAGAATACTCTGATTAAAAGAATGTTCTGTAAGTAGAGTTAAAGAACTCCTCCTGCGAACTAATTAATAAAATACTAGCTAGTTTAAAGTGTTGTTTCTTTTTTTTTTAGAATTATTGTGAGAGATTACTTTATATGGCACTGGCTATTATAAAATCAGTTATATATAAGTGTTGCACACACACACACACACAGTATACAGTATATATAATCTTCTCAATAAATTAGAATATAATCAAAAAGTTGATTTATTTCAGTAATTCAATTTAAAATTGAAACTCATATATTATACAAATTCATTATACACAGACTGATATATTTCAAGTGTTCATTTCTTTTAATTTTGATGATTATGGCTCACAGCTAATGAAAACGTAAAATTCCGTATCTCAGAAAATTAGAATATTGTGAAAAAGTTCACTATTGAAGACTCATTGTGTCACACTTCAATCAGCTAATTTACTCAAAACACCTGCAAAGGTTTCCTGAGTCTCTCAGTCTGGTTCAGTAGGCTACACAATTAATGGAAAGTTGAATGGAAGGAAAACATGTGGAAGAAAAAGATGCACACGCAACAGGGATAACCGCAGCCTTGAGAAGATTGTGAAACAAAGCCCATTCAAGAATTTGGAGGAGATTCACAAGGAGAGGACTGAAGCAGGAGTCAGTGCTTCAAGAGCCACCACACACAGACGTATCCAGGACATGGGCTACAACTATCACATTCCTTGTGTCAAGCCACTCTTGAACCAGAGACAATGTCAGAGGTGTCTTTCCCGGGATAAGGACAAAAAGGACTGAAGTGTTGCTCAGTGGGCCAAAGTCCTCTTTTCAGATTTTGATTTGGAAATCAAAGTCCCGGAGTATGAAAGAACAGAGGAGAGGCACAGAATCCAAGTTGCTTGAGGTCCAGTGTAAAGTTTGCACAGTCAGTGGTGGTTTGGGGAGCCACGTCATCTGCTGGTGTTTGTCCACTGTGTTTTCTCAGGTCCAAGGTCAGCGCAGTCGTCTCCCAGGAAGTTGTAGAGCATTTCATTCTTCCCACTGCTGACCAGCTTTTTGGAAGTGCTGATTTCATTTTCCAGCAGGACTTGGCACCTGCCCACACTGACAAAAGTACTAATACCTGGTTTAAGGACTGTGCTTGATTGGCCAGGGAAGGTGCCTGACCTACAGTAAACCCCATAGAGAATCTCTGGGGTAATGTGAAGAGGAAGATGCAAGACACCAGACTCAACAACGAATAAGAGCTGAGGCCGCTATCAGAGCAACCTGGACTTCCATAACACCTCACCAGTGCCACAGACTGATCACCTCCATGCTACGCCGCATTGCCGCAAAGCCCCAACCAAGTACTGAGTGCTGTGTTAAAAAATCTTTTCTTTAATTGGTCTTAAGTAATATCCGAATTTTCTGAGATACTTCATTTCAGGTTTTCATTAGCTGTAAGCCATAATTATCTATAAGCCATATTATATATATAATTAATATTATATAATTAAAAGAAATAAACACTTGAAATATATCAATCTGTATGTAGTGAATCTATATGATATGAGTTTCACTTTTTGAATTGAATTACACAAATAAATCAACTTTTCGATGATATCCTAATTTATTGAGATGCATCTGCACAGTATATACAGTATATGTGTGTGTGTTATTCGCATCTAATTCAGGGACCAAAAAGGAACTGAAACAATTATAAAAGAATGCCTTCTAATACATACTTAAGTTACATAATCCTCACAAATTGAAGTTTTTTTTATTTTTTACGTAATTGTTTTCAGCTCTTCTGTAGCCATGACTCAATAGCATTCAGTAAACCCATTTGCAGGTGTAGGCTGTTGCATGTAAACTGTGTAAACACAGTCTGCTGCCACCTTCAGGTGAAATTATAAATTGCAACGTGGATATGGGAGTAGCTGCCAGGTAAGGGGCTACTGTATGTGGATTCACAAGAAATGTGTGATTTCTTTATGATTTTTTTTTTGTGTGTGTGTGTGTATACTATTATTTACAAATTAGAGCTATGTTTAATAGTGAAAGTAAGAGCATTTCCATACACACACACACACACAAGTGATGAGAACTCACAGGATTGGCATTAAACAGCCGATTGTCCATAAGAAAACCATTGTTGGTGAGACTAATCAGGAAAATGACATTTAATTTGCTAGGAAGCAAAGATCTGATGAGTCCAGATTGACCTAATCCAGAGCGATGGGCGTATTAGCGCACAAGGAATTAGCACCCTAAGTAATCATCATGTACAGTATAGTGTCCACTGTACACGCCTCTGGAGGCAGTGTTATGATCTGGAGTTGCTTCAGTTGCTCAGGTTTAGTCTTAGCAACGTTATGTGGCAATAAAATGAATTCAGCTGACGACCTGAATGTATTAAAATACCACATTATCACATCTATGGAGTTTATCTTCCCTGATAAAATAGATATATTCCAAGACCCAAAGCATGAGAGTGGTTCAGGCAACATGTGGAACCATTTAGCCACATGAACTGGACACCATGTTGGACTCCATAATAAACACTTGTGCAGTTAGGGATTGGGGATAAAGATAGTATGTAGTTGGTAAACATTTGGCCCTCATGCTAGACTTTGGACACAGATGATCCACTGTGAACCAACCCTCTTCTAGTTATTTCAGGCTTATGTTGTGGTGTTGTAAAAGTGATGCTAACACAATTGCTCCTCCACATCTCCCTATAGGACTTCATGATTTTTAGCAGTTGGTACCAGTTCTACTGGCACTTAATGTGGTTTAATATAACTGGCAGGAGAGCAATCCCAGATAGCACACTGCTGAAGGGACAACACAGTGCAGACATTGGGCCATTGTTGGCTCAATGTCATTTTGTCCATTGGCCCAACGTTGGGTCATTGGTGGGGCCAAAGATAGGTTGGCCCAATGTTGGTTCAGTAGATAATGGCAAAGTTGGCTCAGTGTTGGCACAACGTTGGTTCAGTAAATAAGGTGGCAAGGTTGAAAACTGGAAATTAAATTAGACTCTTTTCATCATTGTTAATAATACAAAAACAATCTTATACTATAATACAAAAACAAATTATATCTAAAGAAATTCATTTATTAATTTCATTTCTGATAAAATGATTACAAACTAAGAAAATATAACCATTATTATACCACATGCAGCATAATCGTTTTCTTTTTTTTTGTTGTTTTTTCTCTTACAGGTGTATGCATTGGTGATATGAACAGTTTTGTTTTTTTCAACTGCTGACAATATTTCTTCTCTTAAAATATAACTATTGTTATTTAGAGTGTATATTTAAAGGAACAGCATCACAACACATCAAAATAACCCAAGATCATGCAGTATTTGCAGAGCTTTTAATAACTCAAATAAAACAAAATTATTATTATATAAAAACAAATGTTTTTTTTTTCTTATTTTCCTTCTCCCTGTCTCAGTCCCTAAATCTGATGTGTGATCACTGCCCCAAATCTAGTGCTAGGCTGACTGTCTCCACCTCAATTTGAAAATAAGAGAAAAAAAAGTTGTAAACCTCATCAATGAGCAGACATAGACTTCTAAAAGGTAAAAATTGGAACAATAATGACTACATTATGACAAAATATTTTTGAAAAATAAGAGTTTAAATCAGACGAAAAAGAGGGGGAAAAAATCAGACTTTATGACTTATTTTTGTCCATGTCTGCACTATAGCTCTATTTTGTCTCCCTGCTCCCTTCCTACCGACAGTATATAAAAGAATGTGATATTTTGCGTCTGATAAAATACTCATGTAACTTTACAATTAATTATATTAATGTCTTTTAGCAAATAGTATTTTAAGTGATGATAGGATGACGCTACTGTACATCTAATATTTATTTGCAGTTCAAATGAAAAAACTTTTAAAGAAAAAGTTACAGTCATTTACAGATGAAACTGACTGCAACTGAAGCTCTGAATAAATCTGAAAGTGTGCAACATTTTGCTACTTCTTCGGGAAGTGCTTTCTTCTTGTGTGCCGTTTTCCTTTCTGCTCCACTTTCTCTCTCCTACAGAATATCTGGTTAAACGCTTTGCCGCTCTGGAGAGACGCGGAGCGAACATAACATAACGGTCCCAGTCAAGACTAATAGAATCAGATTAATGAACAGATTAATATTGTTAAATACATCAATAATTTGAGTATTGTACATAAAACTGTACTTCAAAATATGTTCCTCGAAATATTTCTTTTCAACCAGCAAAATGATGAGAAAAACTAACATTTTCCAATTGGCTCAACTCAGTTCAACAACAGTTCCAGGTTTCGAGCACACATATTTTTCTCCAAATGAAACAAAGTAAACACAGCAATTCAAACAGTGAATAACTTAGCAAAATTGTCAAATGATATGTTTCACATGCCAACTACATTAGTACATGTACTCGACAACATACAAAAATGCTGTGCCCTAAAGCAAAACAATATGTAGTGTATATTAGCCATTTAACATTTCTGACACTATAACAATCCCTGTGGTTCTAACCTCACTATGGTGCGTATGCTACTGTATTCACTGGCAACAAGTCGATTAGCCTAGCATAATAGTGCATATGTAACAAAGTGTAAAAAAGATTCAATTAATGCATAAATGGGGATTAATGCGCCATCTGTTGGGTCGTGATGGTATTTGATCTGTGGAATAAGGATCGCCCACAGCAGAGGTGATGGTTAAAACTATTAGAGTTGTAGGCAGATTTTAGCAGAATTAGCAGAGTTGCATGTTTAAACCTATTAGAGAAATATCAGTTAAAAAGTTATTAAAAACACAATCTTTTTTTGTGGATTCATCCCTTTGTGAACTTGTTGGGTAACCGTTATTACTCATTTGGCGTTGAATGCGTTATTTTATATTGAGTTATTTTGACTTTATTTTTGATTTGTAGTTAATCTGTGTGTTATCTTGTGTTTTATGTAGAGCTGATTCATTTCTCATGCAACAAAATCCTTATTTCCACATTATATCCTCATTGTGCAGATATGTTATAGAAAATGTTGTTTTACAGTGTTTAATGGATTAATTGGTTAATTTGTCGAGAGTTGTGCGTGTTCACCACTAGGGGATATTATCCCTTAAAATCTGAATGTTAGAGATTTAGTTCTTTCAATGTTATTTATGTACTAGATTACCAACCCTCATATGAGCTCCTGATATAATGGCATCATTGAGAGAGACTGCTGCACACAGCTAAAGCAATATAATTTAATTTCCATTTTTCAACCGTGCCATTACCTACTGAACCAATGTTGGGGGCCGATCTATCTTTGGCCCCACCAATAGGGCAACAGTGGGCGCATGGACACAATGACATTGGGCCAAACACTGATGTCAACATGGGTCCAATGTATGCACTGCTGTTTTCCCAACTTTGGCCCGACATCGGAGCACTGACAAAAGGTTACCATAATTTTGAGGACGTTGGGCCAACAAAGCAGTGCTATCTGGGATCCAGTTACCATCGACAAAAAATAAGAAAGGGGAAAGTAAAAAATTTATTCTTTTAAATTAGAGTATTAATAGGTAGAATGTAATTTTTACCTAATGAAATTATGTTAGTGTCATAATTCCATGTGATATGTCATTCTTACTACTTAAAAGATAAAAGGGTTATTTAAAAGAAACCACACTGTTTTGCCTGAAAATGTCAAACCTTAAAACAGACTAAAGCAACAGTACGTATATGCAGTGTGGACAATTAGTTAGATTTTGACTTGCGGCAAATTATGGTTATTGTCGCTTTTAGTGAGGGTCAGTGAATGCCACGTTTTATTCAAGTCTTTGCTGACCCCAGCGTTATGAAACATTTTTACTGTGGTCGGGCCAGACACACTCCTTGTCAAATTCCACACAGCGATCTTGTGGCCTATGCCTATAGCTAACTACCTTACCTACAGCATGAGAAGATTCTTACGTACAATACAGCTAAATATTTATTATAGTGAATCTTTTGTGTGTATATATTTTATTTGCAGATTGTTCTTATTAGTGGTCACAATTTCGCAAGTATGCATTTTAAGTTTGGGCAGTTGCTGCTGTTGCTGTGGTTTTGTTGTTTTTAGTCTGGTTTAACCAGCAGGTGGAGCTGTTTTACAAGATTTAATCTCCATGCACCATCTCCAGTCTGATGCTGAAGTTTTCAAACTCCACTGAGTGTCAGAAGCGAATATTTGTACAACTGCAGATTTATTTTAATAAATTGCCAAATCTTACACCAGTTCACACCACAAGCAGCCAAGCACCATACAGTACAAGCTGATGAAGCTGTTTCGATGAACATTGAACCGCTTGTCACTATCGTCCTTATAAACATTTTTTCATTTATATTTATGTATTTATTTTATTTCATTTATTTAATTTACTGTACAAAATATGTTCAGTGTTTATAGTTTATTATGGAGTCTGGTCAGTCAGATTCATTACTAGTATAAGGTGTACTGTACATGAGTCACTAAGCTGTACAACAATGTGCTAGTCTAATAGTAAATTGTAAAGTATGAAAAGTAGAATTTTCCTAAAGAAAAAACAACAAAATACAATTCAGGCAAAGCAAGAGTTTGTAGCTAGTCATGACTAGCTAGCTAACATTAGCTGCTAACTCGCCCCTGCTAAAAGCAGCAACGTTGGCGCCATTGATGCCAACATCTCAAGCGGTCTCAATAGCGTTGTCAGCATCGATCAGTGTTTCAGTAATATTGAGCCAGAGCACACTAGAAACAGGTCGATATCACTGATACATTAGCCCATGCTTTTTACTCTTAGCAGATCCGCTACTCTACTTTTGCTGCATTTTCACATTAGCAATTCATCACACAAATGTCTTCTTCGCTAACGAGTAGATGCCTGAATGCATGTCTGCATTGTATGAGTGGTCTAAATGCAGAGGTGGATAGTAACTAAGAACATTTCTAATTTGTTCCCGTAATTAAGTACAGTTTCCACGTGTATGTATTTTCCCCTTTGTGATTTTCTTACCGTTTGCATTCTCCAACAAATATCTGTACTTTCTATTTCACTACTATTCTGCATGGCATTGTGTGACATAACCAGACTGGTGTGTAGTATTTGAAATGGTAATATCGCCACCTGCTGGCTATTATACAGTACGTGACAGTGTAAAACATTGTGTCAAATCAGACGACAAAAACGTTGGTTCACCTAATTGGCCGAGCTTTCTTAGAGGGGAGGGATGAGAGGTACTTTGCGCTCTCACATCAATCATGTCTCTACATCTAGTCATGGGCGTCTGTGAGCTCACGCAAGCGTAAGGAGCGGATAGCGCTGTCCTCCGAGTGTGTTACGCCGCCCGCAACGGTGTGTGAGCAAGCAGTTCGAAAAAATGCGGCTGGCAGGCGTCACATGGTTCGGAGGAAACCAGTGAGAGCCTTTGGCCCTCTCGACTAGTAGTGGAGAACTTCTACTTTTACTTGAATAATATTTTACCTGGGAAATTTCTACTATTTCTCAAGTACAGGTTTTGTGTACTTTGCCCACTACAGTCTAAATGTCATAACTATGAAAATGAAAGCTAATAATGATCTGTTGAAACTGGAGCTTTGCTCATTTGTATAATAATTATAAATTGTTCCTTTGCTCCTTTAATAGCAGCCCAGTCGACCCAATGTTTAATCCATGACTGACGTGATGTGAGTTTCATCTCTGCTACTGTAATGGGGTTAAAGATGAGATAGACCACCTGGAATAAATCTCCTGGTATAAACAAGAGTATTGGTCATGATTTTGTTTTTCAAAATCATGTTTCCTCAAACAAAAAAAAAACATACTTCAGTGACCATCGAAGCTGTCCAACATTACATTTTTGCACTTCAAATTCGAGCCAAATAAGGCAAATCTCATTTAAATCCACATTTACACTTGAACGTGTTGTATAAACTGTACAGCCAGTGATTAATTTGAGCTTTTCTGAGGTATAGGGTTGTTTATGCCGTGTTTATCTGCGGTGTAAACATGTGCAGGTCTTCAGTGTGTTGCTTGGAAGCAGTAAAGGGGCATGCAGAGGACACGGCCAGGGATTCTACAGAAACACATCGACATGTCATTGACCCTGATCAGAGCAGTCAGTCACACAGAGCAAGAGCTGAACAGATTGCATGTAAAAACACAGAAACGGAAATACAAATGTAGTCGCAGTTACTATCACGGGCAATGATCAAGTAAACAGTCTAGCAAATACATAAAAATGGCCTTTAAACTTGTTAGTTTCCATTTTGCGATGGACACAGTTCTCTCTCTCTCTCTCTCTCTTTCTCTTTTTTTTGAAGACAGGCAGAATCGATCACCCGGCCCTGCTCCTCTTACGTTAACTGAATTACTCGGCTAAACGGACTGAGGGAGGAGAAGGAGAGACAGGGTCAGGCACTGACATAACGTCAGCCTGATGGAGCATGTAAATCTAATTCAGGAGTGCACGGGGATGAGGATGAGGATGAAAATGAGGATGAGTCACAACATGGAGGGCACACACCAGAGAATTCCACACTAACCTTCCTCTTATCCAAATCAATCATTTATATCTGATTTCCATCCAGTCAAGTCAAAAAACATAATGTTTATAATCTCTCTCTCTCTCTCTCTCTCTCTCTCTCTCTTTCTATGTGTGTGTGTGTATAAATGTGCTCAGAAATAAGCAATCATTCAAAGCCATGTTCAGGAGTAATTCTTATTCACCTTTCATTAATGATTCAGACAGAGACCAGCTGAGTTTCTGGAGGACTCAATGAAAATGATTTTGATACAAGCTACTCTCTCTCTCTCTCCCTCTCTCTCTCTATCTATCTATCTATCTATCTATCTATCTATATATATATCTATTTCTTTGATTTATTTAAATTTAATTTAATAAAAAAAAATTTTTTAGTTGATTTATTTTCCTGTTTTATTTTTTCTGTGTAATTATTTCATTTTATTTTTTCCCATCCATCCATCCATAAAACCTGTTCTTTCTTTCTTTCTTTCTTTCCATCTATCTATCTATCTACATACTGATTTTATGTGTTTCTTTTCTACATTTTATTTCTTTTGCGGTTTTCATTTTTCTTCATTTCTTCCTGCCTTCCTTTCTTTCTTTCTGTCTTTCTTTCTGTCTTTCTTCCTTCATGAGAACTGCAGTGTCATCAGAGGAATATGGAAGCAGCCACTAGACTGTAATAGTATTTCTGCTTCACTGGTTAACACTGAGCTCTGACCCTGCACTCGTTCACTCCATCTCACACCCACAACAGTCACCATCACCCCTCACCACGCACACACACACACACACACACATATACATAACCCGGCACACTCCCTCCCTCTGCCCATCTGTCTTTATTGGACACAGTGTTAAAGTGGAGGGGGTAAAGACCTTCCCCATGTAAATGTTTTTTTTATTCTTTCTTTTTTTTTTTTTGCGAAATCTCTACTTTTGCTGTATACAGAAAAGACGTTTCATATTTTACTGTTTAGTGTAATATTGTGAGAACTGCAAGGATTGTGTTGTTTGTTTGTTTGTTTGTTTGTTTGTTTGGCCGTTGTCATCTTCAATCAGTACTGCAGTTCTTCAGACTGATCACTATGTTCCTGTCCTGATGTTCCTGATGTGAGTGTTTTTTTTCCAGGATGACTCCACCCACTTTGTCAACCACTACTGTACACACAGCCCCGCCCCACCAAACTTTGCTCCTAGTGTTTAACAAATCTCTTGATGCATTAGACTACTGTCAAGAGCAAGTAATGTTGATCATCAGATCATCAGCACTTGTCAAAACAACACCTTTAAATGAGTTATTATTTCTCGATTGATCTAATTACAGATATATTCATTTGTTAAATGTCTAACACTGGCTAAACAGTAAGGAGGAAAGAATTTTTTTTATTGTTAATGGACAAACATGGAGGTTTTTCCCACTTTGCAGCTTAATTAGTTCAAAATATGCATAAATATACATATGCAAGTTCAGACCTCCCACTTCCAAGTTCAATCGGATGTAGCATTAGCAGGCAGGAGAATCACCTGGCTGTGTTAGCGCTGTGTTAGCGGCTGTGTTGGTTTCTGTTTTCTGAAGAGTCTGAGATGGGGCGGAGTTACTGGGGAACCTCGGAATTATGATTGACAAGATGTCTATCGACTGTAAGCAAAACCAGCAAGCATTCAAACTGACATTCTCAGTCAGATGATGCACATGTGCTGGGATCATGACATAAATATTACTATGTTTATTTGTTTGTTTGTTTTTTGCTGTACATATATTTCAGCCAACAAAACTTCATGGTCATGAGCACGTCCACACCCACCGACACCAAATCCTCCACAGATCACATGCATGAGATAAGGCACTGAAGAAGAACAACAACAGCGATTCAGCTTCACCTTCATGATTTTAGCTTTGCAACATTTTTTCATGAATAATAAACCAATAAATACCTTTAAATAATATATTTTTTAAACTTACAAATGACAAAGAGCATGTATGCAGTAAAATAAGGAGAAAAATACAGGTGCAATAAATGCATTTAAAAATATAATTATAAATATAAAACATAATCTTACTACTTTCATTTCAGTATAAAAAATCTAAATAAGGAATAATATAATATAAAAAATCTAATATTTGTTTGGAAAAACATTAAGATTAAATTGTATACTTTTATTTGCATATATTCTTAGTTTTATATAAAAAATATACACCTATATAACAATTTTTTCAATATACTTTTTCATTTAAATGAAGATTTTTAAATATATAATAAATAAATAAATAAATAAATATGAATTAAATGATTAGTATTCTTCAAATTAATATCTGTATTTGAAAAAGAAGGAAGAATATAATAAAAGAAAACCACTGGAGCTACACAGAGATGGAGAAAAGGGAGGGGCTCGGTAATACAAAGAGCAAGAGAGTGAGAGAGAGAGAGAGAGAGAGCTGTGAAGGAAGAACTGATGATGTCATATATATACGGGAAGCGAGTGAGAAATATGGGACGAGTAGGAGGGAAGAAAAAGGGAGGGGGAAGGGAGGACTGAGATAGGGGGGCTGGAGTGAAGAGAGAGAGAGAGAGAGAGAGAGGAGGGTGGATTTTTTCCATCACTGCAGCATCACGGCAGAAGGTGTGAACCACCCAGTGGGCTGAAGAAGTAAGGAGAACCAGCGCGAGAGAGAGAGAGAGAGAGAGAGAGAGAGAAAGGTGTGTCACTGTAGTTGAGAGGAACAGGAGAAAGCAGCTCGACCTCATCGTTACCTGTAAAGGTAGGACGTGTTACTGTCCATGCATCAGTGAGATGAACAATAGATTATGAGGTGTGGTGTGTGTTTAAGCAAAACAGAATGTATCGGATACATGATGGTGTCTGTATCTGTGTGTGTGTGTGTGTCTGAGACAGACACTGGTGTCTTACATGAAGGCGTGGTGCTCCATGCAGATCCTTTATACTGTATATATTTATTTATATGCACTCTTTATGTGCTTCATACGATCCGTCTGCTGTATGTGTGCACAACCTGGATATACAACCTGGTTTAGTATTTTTTATATCATCTAATAATTTATCACAATTTACAATAATGTCACATTATCATACTTTCTTACATAATATAATTTATTCTAAAATTGTCGTCTGTGTAGCTGGTCTGGTCTCATCTTTACAGGAAGCAGTGTGAGCTTTATGTCATTAGGAGCAATAATGTACAGTGATTACAGTAATAGGGATTATTGTCTTATATTTATTAAAGCATTTATAGTTATTCATTTTAATATATATATTGTATGTATGTATAATGTATTTATTTGGACTGTATGTATGTAAGTGTTTTAACACTTAATTTTTAACACTTGAATTCAATTTTGCAAACAATTTAAAATCCTGATTCTAAAGCATATTACGACACACAGTATAAAATGTAGTTTTAAATAAGAATTATTTTTTAAATACAAAACTGAGATATGAAAATAAAATAAATATTAAAATAATATATTTTATGTATTGTTTATATAATTGCCTTAAAAAGTATCATTTCCATTTGATATATAGATATAATAGAAATATAAATAAAATAAAGATATAAGTACCTTCATGTTGAATATAATTTTTAACATTATTTAAAATATATTATTTAGATTTATTTTACTTTTTTTTCTTATTTAAAAAATACATTCCATACTGTATGTCCTTGACACATGCTTTAGAATCAATATAAGAAAAGGGGTGATGGTGGCTCAATGTGTCAAGACTCTGAGTTACTGATTGGAAAGTTAGTGATTTGAGCCCTAGCTCTGCCAAGTTGCCGCTGTTGGGCCCTTGAGAAAGGCCCTTAACCCTGTCTGCTCCAGGGACGCTGTATAATGGCTGACCCTGCTCTCTGACCCCAGCCTACTAACAGGACGCTGGGATATGTGAAGAATAAATAATTTCACTGTGCAGGCTGACCATTTTAAAATGTCAATCCTACAATCCCACCATTATGCATTAAATGATCAGGCTGGATTAAATATACGCCATGATTAATATAAGTATAAATAGATAAGGTATGAATAATGAGTTAGCCCGCTTCTCCATAGCAGTATTATAGGATTCTGTCACACAGTACAGTAAGCTGTAATATACACAGCATGTGGTGTAGTGGTTAGTTCTGTCGCCTGAACCTTCAGGATTCTCCACAACAATCTGTGTGCTATGTTCTGTACGTGCTTGTTGGGTTTCCTCCTGGTACCCCAGTTTCCTCCTGCAATCCAAGATGTGCAGTGTCTCCAAATAGTGTATGATTGGATGTGTGTGTGTGCTTGTGCCATGTGAAGGATTGGTCTGCTTGGAAGTTCCTTGGGATAGGCTTCAGAACCCTTGTGACCCTACACAGGCGCTAGGGAAAACTGATGGACGGATATAGAGACGTGAAGATACACACTCCACATAGTCACAACACATCTTTCAAAAGAGCATGATACAGTATAAGCCGCAAAAAAAGATCAGGTGATTATTGCTTTGAGGAAGAAGCTGATGAGTATGTTCAGTATATCACGTGTCACTGATGTCACTGGTGCTTTAAAGATGGCTGTGCTCGTGGGCGAGTGGGGCTGCGGTCCTGTGATGCTCTGTGGTTAAAGGTCATTAAAGCCTTTTGATTCCTCAAATATTAAAGGTCCATCCATTTGGTGTTTATTTCCTGTCTCTCTCTCTCTCTCTGTCTCATTCTCTCTCTCCCTGTCTCTTTCTCAGCATATCATACAGGCATGATTCTGTATCCCGTCACTTACTTTGTTGCAAATAAATGTCACAGCCCAGATAGAGAAAAAAAAGAGTGAATTCCCCTCATAATTTAGAATAAAGACCTCATTCTGCTCTGAGAAGAAAGATACAGTAGAAGGAGGGGAGGGGAGGACAGCTGAAAAACAGCTGCGTGAAAAAAGACACACTCGGATATTTACCCACACTGTGTATTATAAAATAAAAACCGTGATGATATTGAGTTCTCACAAACCATTATACCAGAATAAGGAATAAATAAATTGCTTTTAAAATGGAATGTAAATATTAATGAATATTATACATCTATATTAAATAGTTTCATTAAATGCCCAAATGTTTGGAATAAACTGTACACCTATCTATCCAATTTTAGTTTCCCTTAGGCTTCTCATGGTCCCCACTTTGGATTGTTTAATCCACAATTTATTAGTACATTGTTTTTCTTTTTTGTTTGTTTGTTTGTTTGTTTGTTTGATTCACTGGCTGCCCACCCATTTCTCCAAGCTTGGGCCTGGCACTGAGGATGCCCTGTATCTTAATTGTTCCAACAGTGCCTTTGCACCCCTGACCTTCCAATCTGCAACCCAGTGCCTCAACCGCCTGAGCCACTATCTATCTATCTATCTATCTATCTATCTATCTATCTATCTATCTATCCATCCATCCATCCATCCATCCATCCATCCATCCATCCATATATATATAGTAAGTCCCCGACATACAAACATTCGGATTCTGAACTTTCTAAGATACAGTATGGACAAGCATTTGCGTTTATATCTATTATCATATATATATATTTGAGAATATATCAACAGCATAACATTAAACACACTCACAGGTGAATTGATTATCACATTACAAAAGCATCTTCCTTTAAGGGCTGGAATCTTTTAGCCAGCAAAGTGAACAATACGTTTCTTGAAGTTGGTGGGTTGGAAACAGAAAAATATTTCAATGAGTAACTTTGGAAAGGGCCAAATTGTGACGTAGAACTTTCTGGTATGCAGTGGTTAGAGCCTGCCAAAAGTGGTCCAAGGAGGGGGTAAGCGATCAACCGGTGATTTGGTCCTGGTTTCCCAGGGGTCACTGATGAATCAGTATAAAGAGCAAAGGCTAGCTATACATACCAGGTCTGTCCAGCAGCATCCTTACTGTAGCTACAGTATCTCAGCAACCTGAATCTATACCCTTTAAACCTTAACAGAATAGATTTACATGCATGTCGTAAATAGCATAGCCAACTCTATCTCCTAACAGGAAGCTTAGAAACAATCCTCATGTCTACTTTGTGCGAGTTTTGCTGATCATCTATAACTTTGCTCCAACTTTTCCTCCAAACGTATACCCTAATGCAAGCTGAGAGCTTTCCGAACGAAAACAGAGTAAGAATAAAAGCATTCTAAATAATCTAACGCTAAAGCTCTTAACCTCTAAATGCTTTATAGTGTATACAGATCATAAATAATGAATGACTTGTGGTTTCTGGTAGCCTTGCTGGGATTCATAATTGAGTCCTCATCCTGCTACTGTACAGGCTTTTTTTTTTTTTTTTTTTTTTTTTTTTTTTACAATATGTCCCTGTTAATTTATGAAATAAAACCTTTATACTTTATACATACTGATTTACCAGCTTCATAAAAACAGTATACTAACACTGTAGTGTTTAATATACATACCTGGAACAAAATACTGTATATTGATTCTTAGTGAGAAGAAATTATGATAAAATATAGATTTTTTTTTTTTATGTTAAAAATATCATTGGAAACCAACAGCCAGCAGGACACCAGAACACTGCTAAATACTGAGCACTCCAGGAGGTCTGTGGATGTCTAGGACATGTTCATTAGTGCTAATTTAGCTTAATGAGAGGGAATTAGTGGCATTATTGAAAACACACACACACACACACACACACACACACACACTTGACGCAAAAGTAATCCTATTAAACACACCAGATCATGCTTTTGTTTGTGGAATTAAATGACAGTCCCGGATCCCAGAATTCCAATTTGTCCGAAGGTGTGCAACACAACAATGTGCAACACAAAGCATGAAAATATGCTGGTGTTCAGCAAAGAGATACAATCACAATCACTGATGGTCAATAATTAATAATAATTATAAATAAGCTATTCTGTATGAAAAAAAGTTGATGTGTGTATTAGAATGAGGCGTGGGTAATGAGGTTCACACTACAATGAGGTATACAGTGTGAGATGAAGATTATGGCAAAAATAATGTGGAATCCTTGCCATAAAATCCACAGTAGTTTGCTGAGATGATAGAGAAGGCATGACGTAATGGGGTGACATCATGATAATGTATATGGGAAAGTAAGATATACAGGGATAGGTTGTTATGAGATATACTGTATATGTTGAAATATGGTATATTATACAGTATACGGTACTATGCTGCACTTTTGTAATATGATGCAATGAGATATTTTGTGAAATGAGGTATACAGTACATTATGTTGAGATGAGTTACAGCAGGCGTGCCCAACCAGTGGATCGCGAGAGTAAACTGCCTTCTGGTTTGTCCTTTCTCTTTCTTCACTTTTTCCACGCCTCAGACCTCAAATACATAAAATATTAACCTTTATAGACATAGTATTTCTTGAGTAAAGAAACCCTGTACTTGTTTTAAAAAACAGTTCTTTATTTTCCCTTACAAGATCACTGATTA
>JAQMYG010000015.1:3488989-3502421 GCA_030014215.1 Clariallabes teugelsi
ATTTCTAGTAACGATGATCTGATGTAAATTCCGAAATTTGGATTTGAAATCACTGCACCTGTAATTAAGTCTATGAGTTCTGACTCCACCCCTTAAATTAACCCCACCCTCATCCTAACCTTACCCATCTAGAAAGCACGGGGCAGACGATAAGAGAACGAGTGTGAGACAGAGGTGTGGACAAGTGGGGGATGGGACAATGGGGGTGGAAATGGGGGAAAAAGGAAAAACTGCTGTGTGCTGCAGGAGTCAGGCGGTTGCTATGGCGACTGGATTTGGAGGGAGCGGCATCTTACTTATGCACACACTCACACCCGCACGTAATCTCTCGCTCGCTCTCTCTCTCTCTCTCTCTCTCACACACACACATACATACACACAGCATAATATTAAAATTTGGCGGATTTACATAGACCCAATTAAATCCTGATAAAATCTACATACATCACACACTGACAATTAAAGCATAAACACTTCAGTGAGTTGTTTGTATATCAGTTAATTCAATCATGTACCCTTTGTTCATTTTTCCATATTTTGGAAAAAAAGTTAATATGCAAACATGCAAACTCCACACACACAGACCGAAGATGCAGGACCACGGGTTCTAGTGTACGGTTAGCCACAAATGTACAGGTATATGGTTTCTGAAGGATAATTATTGTCTCACAGACATATTTTAGTATAAGATTAAGAATTCAACATATATTACCAATCAGGTTATTTGTACACAATGTCAGAAAAAGATTTAGATTTAGATATTTATGCAACAGTTTCATCTGGGACAACAGCAACAACCTGATAAAATACTATATATATATATGTATGTATGTATGTATGTATGTGTGTGTGTGTGTGTGTGTTTTAAATATTGTTTCATTTATTTATTAAATTAACATGATCTCCAGCTGGCCGCATGTAATAAAAAAAAAAAAAAAAGTAATTACCCCCTCAGCTTTACAATCGACTTATTGACCAAGAGCGATTGATGATAACATTTAATTATTAGACTGGACAAACCAAGGCTTGATATTGAACTACATCAGTCTGCAAAGGATAACAAAGTCATTTCTAATGCTCTGGGACACCAACAAATCAATGAATTACCCCCTTAAGATATCTTCTCAGGAGCACCAATCCTACCAAAATTCCTTGAAATTATTCAGGAAGTTACAACCATATATGGATCTGCAGATTTTCCTTACCTCAGATGAGTTTATTGTTTATGATTCCACTATTACACAGTACTGGGTAGAAATGAAATAAAGCCTTATCACACATTTGACCCCAAAAGCTTTTTTGGTATAATATACTGTTTACTGAGGAGTCAAGAGCTTTTTAAACCACATTGCTTTCAGTATATTTGGTGTAAAGCTAAAAACACTCTACCAAGAACATCATACAGTACATGCAGTCATACATGGTGGTGGTAGTACGAACAGACAGTGTTCGACTGTATCAATCCATGAAACCTATAATAATAACCTATAATAATCCCTACATGCAAAGAACGACAAGCCTCGGAATTGTTTCATTCATTATGTTGATTATGTACTGGAAGCATTATTTGATAGGGATATTTTTTATTAGAATATGCTACACATAATTTTCCCAATTAATATGTTATAATAAATTATCAAACTAGGCTCCACTTACTGTTATGGTTCATTTACCGCAATAGCATTTTCAATTTTTTTTTTAAAGGCTAGCACAAATCTATAATCTCTCTGCAATCAGTCCACATTGTAGTAGCATTTTTTGACAAGATAGCACAAATTAGCAGGACGAGATAGGAAAATGTAAATTTAAAATTTATATAGCCTTTGCTGGAAATTTTGGATTATACTTACACAAACTAACTGTACTATAACATATATTTATTTGTTATTTTGTTTTCGTCCCAAATGAACAAACACTGCCATAAACATGCAGTAATACATTTATACAAATAAACATTGTCATGAAAATTTTAAATTAACAAACAAAGCAAGAAAACAAGCAATTTAGGAAGGTAAATGCAAAGAGGTAAATTAAAGCACTTGAAGCATCTCGAGTGACCTCTTGAGTGCATCCTTGACCTTGCATGCGTTCTTGAGTGGGAGATCTCTCCTCCTCTCTTATTTTGTTAGTGGAATTGCTCGCTCGCTCTCTCTCTCTCTCTCTCTCTCTCTCACTCAGAGTACTGTATTAAAATACCAGTCAAACGTTTGGACACACCTTCTAACTCCATGGTCTTTCCAGATTTTTCTCTCTTTCTACACTGTAAAACCACAATGCTGAATGAATGCATCCAAAATATACAATAATCTCCTTTGAACAGTTGATATTGAGATGTATATCTGCTTCTTATGTTCTGTAAATCCTTCATAACGGCTCTAATCTGAGGTGCTGTTTGTTAATTGGTGATTTCTGAGGCTGGTAACTCTAAATGAAGTGAAGTTTTGGTCTTGCTTTCCTGTGAAGGTCTTCATCAGAGCCAGTTTCATTATGGTACTTGATGGGTTTTGCAAATGCACCTGACAAGACTGTTCTTGCAAGAACTGTTCAAGAACAACTGACCTCCTTGTCTTAAAATAACTGACTGTTGTTGTTACTGTGAATCTAAAATAAGTGAAATGGTGGAGCTGAAGTCATTCGACAAGAAACACCTGTGACACGTTCAGAGTGTGACATCACAGTGTGTAACACATAACAGTCACTGGTGGAGCAAAAGTACAGGCACCGTCTGTGATGTAACTACAGTATGATGTGACAGTATAGGTTCAGTGTATAAAACAATGCGTGTAAATCAAGAGACTACATCAGTATACAAGTGAGACGGGCAAGCGTACCGGCTGCTGCTCATCTCAGGGACACTGACGGTATGATAAAACCGCTCTTTGCTTTTACAAAGGCCTGATTATCGCTTGAATCTGAGTTTTGACATTTGATTTAGTGCTCAATACAAGTGAGAAACAGTACCGTATGTTATTATATGATTGTTGTTTAAGTGTATTCTTAAACAACGATGTATTCACAAAAAGTGGAATGTGATGTTGTGTATTACATGTTTGCAAAACAGTTCATGGAAAAGTATGTGTTAAGCTTATTTAAATTATTAGTTGTTGTATTTGTTCACATTTTATTTAACTATTATTTTATCAGAAGTAGTGATTTAACTATTATTTATCAGAAGTAGTGCTGTACCTCTTTCTTTGTGGTTTTTAGAATGCGATCGTTCAATGTAACCACGTTTATGTTTCCTGTTTTCTAATAAAAATATGTTACACTCAGTAATTACCAGGGGTGGTGATGGTGGCTCAGTGGCTCATAGCTATGACTATGATGCCACGGCAAGCACCACTCACATTTTCTTCAGGAAATGTGCCTCTCTAGATAAGTGTGCCTAGGCGCACTTATTATTCTTCCCCCAGAAATCCATTTATTATTCGTCCGCCTAAAACTTTGCAGCGTTTCTCGTCCCGCAGCTTTGAGAAAACCCTCACGTATGTTACACCGTTCCGGGGGTCGTCACACAGTTCTCCCAAAATCCCCCAAACACCGCCCCAAAAAGTCCCATAGACTGAACATTGAGCCCGGGCCTCTGCTATGACATCACGGCTGTGACTATGATGCATTATATCCTTTTCCGCCTAAAATGTTGCAGCGTTTCTCGTCCTGCAGCTTTGAGAAAACCCTCACGTATGTTACACTATTTCGTGCGGCTCAATCGGGAATGGTGTGCTATGACTTTTGGTAGGGATTTGTCGCACGGTTTTCACGAAATTCCCAAAAAACGACCCCATTTTTCCCCATTAATTTCTATGGGAATTTCTTCGGAAAGGACCCAAAAAAGGTGCCAACCCAGGCCACTTTGAAGGCCTACCGCTCAGCCATAGTTTGTCATTGAAACATCATTCAAACTTTAAACGGGTCATAAGCCTTGGGACTTTTATCGATCAAATCCATATATCTTGTTATCTTTTACGGTTGTTTCACAAGAGCAATTTAAGTTTTATGAAAATTTAGATTTTTCACGAAATTTGCGTGCCACTGTCAACTGTCATAGTCACAGAGCGTGGAGAATAATTTGGAAAAAAAGGTATTTCTCCTTCTTTGCTGCCCAAACCTTTTGCCCTACATATATAATTTATACATCAAAACGTAGCTATCGTTGTCTTCTTTCATGCTGTCCCTTTGTCCTTGAGCTCAGATTTACAGTTTTCTCGCAGCGCGGCCTCATCCCTCTCTTTCCCCATAGACGACCATTCTAAATCTGCTCTCAATTTTCGGCTCAAATTTACCATCGGAGGGTGTCTTTACACTGTCACCACGTCAGTGTAATACAGTCTACCGGCAAGGGAATTCAATATGTTGTAGTCTGGAAGTTCCTGCCACTCAGGTGGAAAGAATTTTTGCGATCAGACCTACACTGTTCTGTTGGGAAGCATTTGTTTGAGAGCTTAATTCCTGTTTGCCGTTCAAAACTGCTCAGTTTTCGGCTCGATTTTAACATCGGAGGGTGTCGGAGGGTGTCTTTACACTGTCGCCACGTCAGTATAATACAGTCTACCGGCAAGCGAATTCAATATGTTGTAGTCTGGAAGTTCCTGCCACTCACGTGGAAAGAATTTTTGCGATCGGACCTATTGTGTTATGTTGGGAAGCATTTGTTTGAGAGCTTAATTCCTGTTTGCCGGTCTTTGTGCCTGTCCCAGAGGAGTGTGTCTTTGTCATAGACCCATGAATGAGGTGTCAAATCGTGCGGCTTATTCGGGAATGGGGTGCAATGACTTTTCTAAGGGGTGAATGGCCGCAGGGGGCAATTAACCGCCCCAAAAAATCCCATAGACTTAACATTGAGACCAACATCAGCTATGACATCATAGCTATGACATCATAGCTATGTCTATGATGCCGCGGCAAGCACCACTCACATTTTCTTCAGGAATTGTGCCTCTCTAGTTTCCATTTATTGTCTTTGATCTCAGAATCCTATCAGACCCCTAATGGATGTGCAGTAATGTTGAATGATTTCATTAGACAACCATTGGCAGTCATGGTTAATCTTTATGTATGCTAATGACAGTAGCCTAATGTGTACCTCTATTATAGTGCAGTTTGTCTGCAATGCTGTGTTTAGTTCTGCTTGAGCGGTGGAGGCACACACAGATGGCGGCGAATAGACTGTGCTCATTAGGATATTAGGCCACACCCCTTCCCCCCCTCAAATTAGCAAGTTTTGCACCAAATGTAGAAGTGTGTGCGAGTATGCATGAGTGTATACACATTTGTACGAGTGTATACCAGTATGTAAGCGTGATGTACAAGATGTACAGTGGGCCAAAAAAGTATTTAGTCAGCCACCAATTGTGCAAGATCTCCTACTTAAAAAGATGAGAGAGGCCTGTAATTTTCATCATAGGTATACCTCAACTATAGCGACAAAGTAAGAAGAAAAAAAATCCAGAAAATCACATTGTAGGATTTTTATTTAATTAATTGGTGAATTCCTTGGTAAAATAAGTATTTGGTCACCTACAAACAAGCAAGATTTCTGACTCCACTGATAATCTCCATCGATCTGGGGCTCCACGCAAGATCTCACCCCGTGGGGTTAAAAAGATCTGTGAGCAAAATTCCCAGAACCACAAAGTACCAAAGGCTACCATCAGTAACACACTGTGAACTCAAATCCTGCAGTGCCAGACGTGTCCCCCTGCTTAAGACAGTACATGTCCAGGCCCGTCTGATGTTTGCTAGAGAGCATTTTGGTGATCCAGAAGAGAATTATGAGAATGTCATATGGTCAGATAAAACCAAAATAAAACTTCGTGCTTGGAGGAAAAAGAATGCTGAGTTGCATCTAAAGAACACCATACCTATTGTGAAGCATGGGGGTGGAAACATGCTTTGTGAAGCATGGGGGTGGAAACATCATGCTTTGGGGCTGTTTTTCTGCAAAGGGACCAGGACAACTGATCCATGTTTCGTGAGATTTTGAGTGAAAACCTCCTTCCATCAGCAGGGGTATTGAAGATGAAACATGACTGGGTCTTTCAGCATGACAATGATCCCAAACACACCGTCCGGGCAACGAAGGCGTGGTTCCGTAAGAAGCATTTCAAGGTCCTGGAGGGGCCTAGCCGGTCTCCAGACATCACTGCTCTAGAGGAGATCTGCATGGAGGAATGGGCCAAAATACCAACAGTGTGTAAAAACCTTGTGAAGACTTACAGAAAACATTTGACCTCTGTCATTGCCAACAAAGGTTATATAAGGGTTATTGAGATTAAATTTTGTTATTGGCCAAATACTTATTTTCCACCATAATTTGCAAATAAATTCTTTAAAAATCCCACAATGTGATTTTCTGGATTTCTTTTCTTCTTACTTTGTCGCTATAATTGAGGTATACCTATGAAAATTACAGACCTCTCTCGTCTTTTTAAGTAGGAGAACTTGCACAATTGGTGGCTGACTAAATACTTTTTTGGCCCACTGTATACACGTATGTGTGTGTATCTACCAGTATGTAAGAGTGTTTCAGTATATAGGAGTGTGTACCCGTGTGTGCGTGGGCGTGTGTGTGTGTGTGTGTGTGAGACAGTACATTCCATCTCCATAACAGTGTTTGAGAAAATGTCACACACAGACGGACACACACACAGCTGAAAGGGGTTTTCTTCCAAGTTTGCATTCTTTACTTGTTCCAGGAAATGTTCACAGGCTTTTGTCGGATCTCAAGCAGAATACGGCATGACACTCCAGATTCTTCTTAGGTCCTGTTTGTGTTTAGTGTTCGCTCAGTGTGTTAGTCACATGACGGTGTGTGAGGTGCAGACCGGTGACCTTCACCTGTTCACCACGTCAGCCCGTGTCTTCCTGCACAAACACAAACATCACACACCGAGCGTGAGCAGACTTAAACACAGACCGTTTGCAGAGTGTATATTTCAATCTTGGCTGCAATGTTCATTTAAATTCTTTCACATTGGCAATATAGACAGACTGTTGCCGTTTTTTTAGGCACACTGATTAACTCAGTGTATAAATCTAAGTCCGTGTTGTTAGTAGTTTGTTATAATTCTGTCGCATTTTATGCAGTTTCAAGGTGACATCATCAACACATAGTGTACTAATGCAGTGGGATTTATCGGTCAGAAGGTTGCATTTCATTGATTATTTCTGTGCAGATGTTTTTGTCTATCAAATTAAGGCTGTGTTTTTATATTTCAGGAAAATCTAAAATTAAAATCATGTCCAAATTAGTTGAAAGCATTGTTTTAATGAAGAATAAACGTCTCTAGCACCTTTTGTACGTCATTGTCGATCTGTAATGAAGTCAGAAGTCAAATTTATTTTTAAAGCACATTTAACATTAGCATTTAATTTGACCAAAGTGCTGTACAGCCCTAAAACAGCTGCAGATATAGAAACAGACAACAAAAACAATAATAATAAAATAAAATAAAATCCAAATAAAATAATACAACAATAAAAAGTCCACCCTCCTTGTATAAAATAAGCAAATTAAAACAGTAAAACAATAAATACATAATAAATACAAAAAAATAAAGTTAAATTAAATTTGCAAGGGGAAGATGAAAAATATATTTTTTTGCCTTTAGCATTACAAATTTTAGACTAGAATTATAACAGTTAATATTATAGATTAAAATATTGATTTGTTACTTTAGGTATATTCTTTTGGCCTTATTAATAATTCAGTTGCTTTTTACTTAAACAGAATTAAAATGCATATCTTGCAATTTGACGGTAAACAGAAATAAAAACGTAATCTTGTGGATTTTGAAGAAATAGAATTAGATGAGTGGATGTCTATGAATTAGGTTATGTATAAGGTATAAATACTGCAAAACTCAAGTTTTCTAGATTAAACCCTACAATGTTTTGTCTCATACTATTTTAAAAACAGGAAGCTGTACGCAGATAATGACATGATTTTTTTTTAAAAAGACATGCTGGGCTGGATGATAATCATCTCAAAGATTTATTACAGAAAGGAAATCATTAGTGTGTAGGACGTTATCAGTGCAGCGTGTGACAAAAAAAAAAAAGAGCGTGTTGTGACACGTCAAGAGCAAATGAGGCTGGAAATGTTTAGGTTGTCATAGAGAAGGACGTGGTAATGAAGATAGGGGAAAACAGACAGACACAAAAGAGAAGAAGAGGTTCCTCATTTCCCTCTCGTCTTTATTCAAAGGGCCTCTTTCAGGGGCACTAGATCACGGCTGGTTATTAAGTTATCATGGAAAACGTCCGCCGGGAATAGAGAGACTCATTAAAAATATAAGACGCGGGCGGTGCGTGTGAAATAATTGCGGCACACCGGGCCTAGCTGTCACGTCGGATCAGACGGAGTGCGGAATTACGCAACATACCGGCTTCACCATGTGGTGAATAATTAACACTTGGTGTTCAGATCAATTTCTGTATCTCTTTTAAGCTTTTCTAGCCTTAGTTATGGCATTTATGTTAAAAACATTGTAATCTCTGTAATAGCCGACCCCACACCAAGGCGCTAGGAGGAGAGACGCTAGGAGGAAGAAGAAGAATCTCTGTACTAATGAATGCGCAGTATGATAGCTGACCTTATTTATTGTCTCACGATGATGTCACACGATTAATTGTAATATAACTTTTATTTAACCGCCAAACAAAATGAAAGGAAATAGTCGGATGAGCTTCAAACGAGACGTCAGAAGATGGAGATTGATTTTCTGTAACAGAATCTCTAGGTAGGTAAATTACTGGGGCGTTCAAATCAAACTGGGACTTTTTGATTGATTGACATTTACAGAAGACTTCAAGCACAGTACAGTGATGATGCAAAAATTTAAAAAGAAAGTTGTACATCTATGAATGAGGATACTGATACGGCGCCCACTGCGGTCGTTCCTGTGAACATTCTGCATGTGGAACTCCTGCTTGATGAAAATGGATCGATAACTTGTCACCCACTTGCTAAAGAGACACATCTGGCTGTGGGAACTGTACACACAGTCATTCACCAACACCACTTGCACGTTACAGGAACTCGGCTAGGAGTTATCGCCACATCTCCCATACAGTCCTGACTTCGCTCCAAGCCATTTCCATATACTTGGGCCATTAAAGGAGTTCCTGGGAGGCCGTTGTTTTAGACATGAAGCAGGCAGTCCGATCGTGTCTCCGTTGTCCTGTGAAAACTTTTTACCTTCTTGGTTTCCAAGCGCTAGTGATATGCTGCACAATCAAAAATCCTAGTTTGACCCGAACACCAAAGCAAGAGGGATGAAATGTTATCATTAAGCGCAGGGTTACCTTTCGTGTCTTCTCTTGAAACTTTATTGGATAAAACATGAATTTAAAAAGTATGTATCTTTAAAGACAGTATTTGTATTGTGTTTGCTGTTGAAGTCGACTTTAGATGGGGGTCTACAGTAGTTAATTAGCTGTGTCACTCAGTCAAGTACAACAAAGAGATGCTCTCTGTGCACACACACACACACACACACATACACTGCTTGAGCAGTTGCAGCTTCAGCACAGGAAGCAGACCGTTGTCCTGAGGTTCATTCCCTCTCCGTCTCCTGGGAAAAGGGGAGGAATACATTACCATCCCGTCAGGATTACTGACCTCCAGCAAGGTCACGCGAGGACGCGTTGAGAAGCAGTTTAGACAGATATCACGTTTCTACACAGAGCTGATAAACACATTTACTGAGAAACACACACTCACTTTCAGAGCTTTAGGCTAGTTTATACAATTATGTCTCTCTTCAAGTGTTCAAATCATTGTGTTTTAGATCAAATATACAGAAGGGTTCAGATCTCAGAAACCCTTGGCGTTAAATCAAACGCTGTTCGAACGAGAAGAATAATCATAAAAAATAATCATAAAAAACAACAAAGCTCACATTTACAGGCAACTTTGCATCATAAATAAAGGAATAAATAAAGCGGCATGTTCGTCCTTCACCTAAATCCACCGGGAGAGATTTCCTTTGCTTTTCGTTTAAAAGATTTTGATCGATTCTTGTTTTGTTTATTAGCTTACAAGAGAAAACTTGCATTTCTTTTCATCTTCAATATTGACTCGAGTGAATAATTAATATCCATAATAATCTCTTTAAATCTGAGTTAAAGTGGAGCCTTGATGACTTCTGGGAAACTAAGTAAGCCTTGGAAATTCTACAGAATTATTGGCGCCCTATATTAGCTTTTTCTTTTATACGCCAAAAAACTTAAACTGAACTGCATTCATTTTATGCAAACCTTACAAAATCATGTCTGACAATAAGTGGCACCCCAGGGCTTTTCATATAATTCTTCATGAGATCTTATTAGAGAATACCAAGTAATAAATCAGGACACTGATTCCCTGATCACTGACATGTAACATTTTGACTTTGTGGTCATTAAACTGTTTTTATTTGGATTTGGGTGGATGTTCGGGATCACCCTTCTGCTGAATGTTCCAGTCATGACCTAAACGTACTGTCGTGTTTAACTTGGGAGGAAAATGGGATGTTTGATCTTAGAGTTACTGTAGATCATTTCTGAGATGAGAATTTGCCTCCGTGAAAGGAGAAATCATGTGACTTGTTAGAAACAAGCTAGCCAGCTAATATTTAAGGCTAATGAGCTTATGATGAAGATATTTTTCTTTTACTGGCTGTATAATTCAATTTAAAATTCAACTTGATTGATTGATTTTAAGTAAATAATAGAATAATTATTGCTATAGAATAATATTTCCTCGTTTCTTTTCTGTTCCTGGTATGAACGGCTATTTTGGTACGACGTCATATGCAGAACTCAGGGCTGAGTTGTTAAGTGATTCAGTCAAACAGCTTGGGATTTTTATTTCACAGTGGCATCCAGATATACACAGTCCTGACAGCCCCACAACCTCCAACAGTCTTGGCAGTTTTATGTGTATCCACTGTTCTTTTCATTGCCAAACTCACTAGTTTTTGTAGCCAAAAAAGTTTTATCTTTGTCTCATCTCATTTAATCTCTTAAGACCCAGACTTTACTGTTGTGCATCTTGTAATTTCTAATTTAATCTTTTTATTTTCTAATTATAACAATGAACTGTGAACACAGAAACATGCCAAAACCTGCATTTCCTCAAATGACCACTAGGAACAAAAGTAAGTCAATCCCCAAAGTCTGGTACAAAAGATAAAACAATGATGACGTATGGTGGTGACGTATTATGTAACTCATCAGTTAAAACTATTAAGTCATAAAATTAAGCATAATTAGGGGCGTGGCTGATTGGAGTCACAGCTGCATTGTTGGTGTCAAACTGCTAGCTGTCTGCTATGCAACACTTTAGCTAACCAGCTAACTGGAATCGTTGAAGTTTAACTTATAAGCGCTGACACGTGACAGCATGTAGGTATGGATGATGGAGCTCAATCGAATGCAAAGTAATGCTAGCATATAAACCTTAAGCCACCCTAGTATTTTAGCTAAGCTAAAGCTCAGCTGGCTAGCTCGTGGTAACAGGGGTAAGTAGGCATGTTCCAACCAACAGCCAAGCTCTGTTTCGTTACGCCCATTTGCCCATTTATGGATTATCCAGGGTTTACTATACTGTATGTGGCATCAGCTCCAGCCAAGATGGCGAAGACCAGAACTCCCACATTTGAGGCTTTTTATACAGATGTAAAATTTAGTTGTATAACGTCTAATATACCCCATATTGTTGAAATGACTAACGGCATGACTCTGTCTTAGCATCCTATGTATAGCCCAGTGGAAGTCATGGGTAATAGAAGAGTCCCTAAATACTCCGTTAAAGTTAAACATGTCAAATATTAATAACAGCATGATTCAGTTACAGTTTGTTGTTTAGAATGTCTAGGGGTGCCAATAATTATGACACATCTGACATTTGTTTTATTCCTTAGACTTAGTTTTATTAAAGTAATTTCCTTAGTTCTGTGTGAACAGATATTAACGTGGAGGGAAAACAAGAGGATGATAAGAGCTTTACTGCTTCATCAATAAATAAATAAATAAATAAATAAATGCAAGGACGCAAACTGAAGGTTACACTAAAAGCAAAGTGAAGAGAAAGGGAGGGAGGGAGGGAGGAGACAGATGAACAAACAGACGGACTGTTTAAGGGAAGGATGGAGAAAGAAGATGAACAATAATTGAGGAGTGGAGAGGAAGATGGAGAGATAGAGGCTGAGTCATGTAGAGAGATGGAGACAAAATGGATAAACATAAAGAGAGGAAAGGGAGGGGTGAAAAGGACAGTAACGCTGTATTGCTGAAAGACAATTAAGGGTTAAAAAAGAGCAGGCTTTAAGGACAGAGATAGACAGATTGAAAGAGAGAGAGAGAGAGAGAGAGAGAGATGGAACAGGATATTGATGAAAAACAGAAAAAGAGAGAAAGATGGATAGACTGAGAAATATAAATAAAGTAAAAGTGCTGTAAATCAGAAAAATGAAAAGCTGAAGTGATGGACAGATCTATAGACTATGAGACATGATGGTAAGAAATATGGAAAAAAACAGATGGAAGAAAAAAGAATGAGGGAGATGATAAAAATAAGAGAATGAATATGAGAGAGAGAGAGAGAGAGAGAGAGAGAGAGAGAGAGGAATATAGAAAGAAACATAGGGGAGGAAGGAAGGAAGGATAGCAAAAAGAAAAATGAAAATAAACAGACAAAAAGACAGAGGCAGAAAAAGAGATAGAAACAGAGAGAGAGACTGAAGGTCATTCTTCATGATCTTTAATGCAATAAGCTTATGATGTCTTGGTTCCGCTCTGTCGCTCCAGATGGCCGTTCAAGGGAAAGAGTCATCAATATTTCACTTTTACTGGCTTCGATTGAAGGTGTGTGCTGATGTGTACGTGTGTGTGTGTGCGCGTGTGTATTGTTCAGAAGAATGACCGAACACTTGTTTCTTTTCTGTCATTCGACCCTCCATTACGAGGACAGAGCTCAGAGCCGCGAGCATCTCCACACATTCCGCACGTGTCATATTGAAGGTGTGTGTTAACATCAAAGCAAGTAAAAAAGGGGAGGAGCCTTTCTCTTCAGGGAGCAAAGCCTATCATAACCCACAATATGTACCCACACACACACACACACACACACAGTAGAGATCTGTTTGTAATATCAAGGCTAACAATGTTAGTACTTGACCTAGCATGTGCATGTCTAGTTAGTATCAAGAAGCTTAATAGAAATTAGCCATGACATCATTTCCTCCCTGGTGGTGATGGTGGTGGTGCTGATGGTGGTGGTGCTGATGGTGGTGATGGTGGTGGTGATGGTGCTGATGGTGGTGGTGCTGATGGTGGTGATGGTGGTGGTGGTGGTGGTGATGGTGGTGGTGGTGGTGGTGGTGATGGTGGTGGTGGTGATGATGGTGGTGGTGGTGGTGATGATGGTGATGGTGATGATGGTGATGGT
>JAQMYG010000015.1:3505178-3517652 GCA_030014215.1 Clariallabes teugelsi
TTCAATTCAATTCAATTCAATTTTATTTGTATAGCGCTTTTAGCAATTGTCATTGCCTCCATTAAATGGGCGGGGCTGTTGAATAATAAATTACAACACTGTAGCTCCGCCCCTTCCATTCCACCCACTGATCCAGCGGATGTGAATGAATAATTGATCAGGAGGAGAACACACACACACACACACACCTATACACACATCTACACACAGACAGAGGCAAGCACGTGCACTTAGATTAATCATAGTCAGATAGAGTATGTAACGTTTCACCCACACACACACACACACATGTCTACCCTGTTTCAGGTGTCATATGTCAGCCAGTTGTTAAAGATCTCCCCAGAGCACAGTGACAGATGTGTGTGTGTGTGTGTGTGTGTGTGTGTAATACCCTAAGGCAAAACAGGCAGGTGATTTTTGAGTGATGCAGCGGCGGGTTCACATGGTCCACTTAACACTCTGATACGACATTGTGTGTGTGTGTGTGTGTGTGTGTGTGTGTGTGTGTGTGTATCTGAGCATGACTCCATTTTCTAAATGAGCATCCATATTAAAATGTGACGCAAACAGAAGTAAATCTTTCGCATGGATGATTAATGTGTGTGTGTGTGTGTGTGTGTGTGTGTGTGTGTGCGCTGTACCACGCTATCCCATATGCTTTTTAGGAATTTAATTGAAATTTTGCAAAGTGTGTACGTTCCTGAAAAAGTTGCATACAGGAGAAGATTCAGTGTGTGTGTGTGTGTGTGTGTGTGACAGCATGCTGAACGAAATGGGAATTGACTAAAGTAGAAGGGCGGGTCTGCGGGTGACAGCAGGGGACACAAAGGGTAATTACAGCGCCTGGGGTGTGTGTGTGTGTGTGCGTGTGTGTGTGTGTGTGAGGCCCAGCTGTCAGTATGGTCCTCCATTATTCAGCTCACCGGGCTTCTTTCTCTTCACTGTCATTTTAAAATAACAGTTTGTTCACAGCAGTCTGTGCTTTCAGACACACACACACACACACACACACACACACACACACACTGTAACTTCACTGGAACCAGCCGAGTGGTTCATGAGGACGAGTGTGATGTGTGTGTGTGTGTTTTTTTTTTTCCAAAAGTTTTTTTCTTTGAGTTTAAAAATGTTAAGAGCATTTATTAACATTTTATTAATTATTTATTAAATTCCCACAAATAAAGTTTATTTTTAGTTCATACTGACATCATGGCTTTTTCCGTTTTCCCTTCGTTATTTCATCTTTCTTTCCTGCTTATTCTTTGTTTATTTTATTGTTCTTTCTTCTTTTTTTGTGTTTTTGTGTTTCTATAATTTTGTTCTTTTTTTCTTTCTTTCTTCCCTTTTTCTTTTTTCTTTGTAATCTGGAAATTTTTCTTTGAGAATTTTTGCTCATTTCTTCTATTTCTTTTTTCTTCATTTCTTTGTTTTCCTTCCTACTTATTTATTTATTCGTTTATTTATTTATCCATTCATTCATTCATTCATTCACTCGGGTCTTCCTTTCTTGCTTCTTTTTTCTTTTGTCTTTCTTTTTTTGTTTCTTAAATTTTTCTTTCTTTTTCTTATTTATTCTTTTATTTATTTATTTGTTTGTTTGTTTATTTGATCTTTCTTTCTTCCTTTTTTTTAAACAAATGTTTGTTAATTTCTTCTTTTCCTTCCTTCTTTGTTCTTTATTTTCATTTCCCCGCTACCTGTGTGTGTGTGTGTGTGTGTGTGTGTGTGTGTGTGTGTGTGTGTGTGTGTGTGTGTGTGTGAGTGAGTGAGTGTGTGAGTAAGTGTGTTTCATGTATCTTATTAAATGCTTAATTGGAGCTTTATCTCTGAAGCCCCAGACTTGACTGCATCTGTACTTCACACACTCTGATTCAGAAAAGATTAGAAAAGCACTAATCTCTGGATTTGAGAGAGACAGACAGACAGACAGACAGACAGACAGACAGACTGAGAGAGACAGAAGGTTAAGGGGTTTTTATTTTACATAAATTAATAGTTATTCATTATTTAAATAAATAATAAATAAGTTATTAATAGTTAATGACATTTCATAATTTGCAGTGATTGTTATTGTTATTATTGTTGTTGTTGTTGTTGTTGTTGATATTGTCGTTGTGGTTGTTGTTATTGTTGTTTTTGTCGTTGTTTTTCTGCATTTAACTTCAGTCAGAGGCAGCGCACCAGCCTTGAATCTGTTCTCAGAGCAAACCTCAAACACCACGAATGAGATATTTATTATAATGGAGGAAAAACAAATATAAAATCAATTAGTATATAGAGAGAAGACACAGAGAGAGAACTATAAAGAAGGAGAGATAGAAGGGGAGAGAGAGAGAATCAGGAAGGCAGAGAACAATAGAAGGAGAGGAGAGAGAGAGAGAGACCAAAGAGATAGAAAGAGAGAGCAAGTATGAGAAAAGAAAGAAGGGGAGAAGACTTGAAGAGAAAGATAGAGAGATAAAGTTAGAGAAACAGAGAGAAGAAGAAAAATGAGAGAAATGGATAGAGACAGATGGAGGTGGAGAGATACAACTCTCTCAGCTTCATTAGCTTTTCCCCGGAGTCGTTTTGTGTGTGTGTGTGTGTGTGTGTGTGTGTGTGTGTGTGTGTGTGTGTGTGTTTTCTGCTTACACAAAGATTAAATGTGCATATTCTTCTGCTTATTATTATTATTATTATTGTGTTATTATAGTTATTATTATGTTGTTGTTGTTATTATCAAGAGATAAACAAATTTAAAAAGCAAATAAGTGACATTTCCTTCTTATTTTCTTTTACATCCATTTCCCCCTTTTTCTCTCATCTTTCCCTCTTTCATATTTCTTACTTCTCACTTCTTCTTTCTCTTCCCCCCTTTTTCTCTTTTCATTTACCACAATTTCTTTATCCTCTTTCTTTATTGACTGACCCCCACCTCTTTTTCATTTCTTCTTCTCCTTCTTCCATCCATTCCACACATCGCACTCTTTATAACTGACCCAATATTATTTCTGCCTTGTCTTCTTCTTCACCCCTACCTCATCCTTTTAATCCTTTTTTTTTTTTTACTTCATATGGGACCTGTTCTGTTTTTCTGACCCAATATCATTAATCTTTTTTTTCTTCCTCTCATCTCTCTGCCTCTCTCTCTCTCTCTCTCTCTCTGCAGGAAAGAGAGTGTGTGTTTGTATCTCTATGGGACGGTGAACAATGTCTCGCATGAAGTGTCACTCATCGGCCACTAGAGGGAAAAGCAGATGTGCACAGCTGCTGTTTCTTCTTGTCTGGTTTGGGAAAACCTTTGGATCCGTTCAAATCCCTACACAATGTGAGTCTCCGTCTTGTTGTTGTTAAAATGAGCAATTAATTTTCTTAGCAAGCAAACCTACAGAGGAGGAGAAAAAAATCTGTAGAGGAAATAATAACACAACATTGTTAACTAAACTGTGCTAATAACAAAGTCCCGCCTTCGTGCTCTGTGATTGGCTCGGATTTCACGCTCAGCGAGGATCTAACCAATCGTAGATGAGACCGAAGGCTTGTAACCTAATAATAAAACAGAAAGCGGGATTTCAGAAACTAGATACCAGGAACAACATGGTGAATGAATATCAGATCGTGTAACAAATGGCTAAGATTGGAATTGGAATTGGGGAATCTTTTAATTTTCTTTTTTTTAGTTTTGTGACATTAATACTTAAGCAAGATCAAGTTGGTCTCATGGTTGTGCGCTTATATCAGCACGGCTGTGATGCGGTTGTAGGCATGAGGAAGCAGCCTACTGTAAGTACTGAAGATATCACATCCGTGCTGATATTCAGCACAACAGCACAACATTAAGTGTGATATTGCTTTTATACAACAGTTCCAGTATTACTAATAACACTATTTATTAACACCACCAGTTTATGATTTGGGGTAGGGGCAGCTCAGTGGTTAAGCTTCAAACCCCAGCACCACCAAATTCTAACTGTTGGGCCCTTGAGTGAGGCGCTTAACCCTCAACTGCTCCAATGTGCTCCAAACTGCTGGCTGCGATGTATAATGAGATAAAAATGGAAGTCACTCTGGATGAGTGCATCTGCCAAATCCCAAACATTTAAATTAGTTTAATTTTAACCAGTTATTTTGTCCTGTGCCTAGCAGAACTAACTAACACACCACAGTTAGTGTAATTAACAGGGGTGTACTGTAAGTAGTACTAAAACCTTTACGGGAACTACAGTGCATCCGGAAAGTATTCACAGCGCATCAAAAGTGGTTCTGGGTTCAATCCAGGTTCTGGGTTTGAACCCCAAATAGCGTTAAATGGGAAGCTAGTGTGCTATGAGTGGTGCGCAATCCTACAGTATGTTCTACAAACCAAGTAGTGCGCTTGATCAGATCTCGAGAGGGATTTGGGATTCAGCCTTGTGTTAGAAGCTAGTTAACTTTGTAGCTTGCAAACAAAACAGCACGGACAATTCAGACGCGATTTGGAACGATTTAGAAGCGAGACAGCATGTAGGTTAAGATGACTTAATGATATATAACAATGTATTTTCTTGCTGAAAGTTATAATTAACGATTATTAGAACACCTGTGATGCATACATATGATTAAACATCACCGTGCTGTTAGGCTCTATTATTACTAATCATGGGAAATCTCTTGTCCAATTCATATTTTATAATATTTACTATATTTCTCTCTAACACAGAATTTTGTCCCATTTGTGTTAGAAAGAAAGATGTCTCAAAATGTATTGTAATTAAACAATTAACCATTAACCAACTTAATCATTAACAAGCTGCTGTGGTTTATTTGAGTTAATATAACATTAAAATTATATTAAAACTAATTGTGATATGAGAGTGTAATAATTACAAGTGTCTTATTAATGCTTAATGATTAATATCTCATACTGATTCCATCCCTGCAGTCGACTCGTCTGTGTGGTTTAAATGTTGTAGTCCCTTCTGCTCAGGTGCATGGTACAGGAATGATTTATGTGTGTAATCTCTTCTTTCTTTATTTCTTCCTTCTGGCATCCACTGGCCTGACAGATAACATTTCTGACCGTGAGTGTATTCCTTTCTCTTTTTTCTTTTTCTCTGTCTCATTTGTTTTTTGAATCGAACTGTCCAGCATAGTGTTGGGCGATATGACGATATGACCAATATTATGATAAATAAATAAAAAAAAGATACCAAATAGGTTGAGGTTTAAAAAAAAGTGATATAATACAGTGAAACTTATTCTACATTGAAGCATAAATAAACAGCAAGAATATATGGTGTTCAATTTTTGGCACTTCATTGAAAAATGTAACAATAATTAATGACATTTATTTTGACTACAAATACACATAAATGAATAAAATTAATAAAAGATTTAAATGGTAAAAATATTTTTTTCAAATCTTATTATATATGTTTTTACTACTAATTATTAAATATACTATTATTATTAATGTTATTGTTATTATTATGAATCATCATATCGCCCTCCTCTACACCAACAATGTTTTCATAAGATTTAACAAAAGCCAAAGTGTTTCTATTCTAAAATGTGCTTGTCTGGTGTGTGTGTGTGTGTGTGTAGTGGGAGAGCCTCCTCTGATCACTCAACAGTCGCAGTCGTACACAGTCTTCTACATAGACGACCTGTCTCTGCGGTGTGAAGCTAGCGGCAACCCCAAACCCACGTGAGTCCTCACGCACAGACATCAGCCCTTCACCAGAGTACGAAGAACAATGAGCACTTGCTCGTAGCTCCTTCTGACCCCACCCTCTGTTGAAGGGTGGGGTCAGAAGGACTGTATATCTGTTTTATATGTCAGCAATTTTATGATTGCGTTAAGAAAGAGCATGATGTCGTGGTGGGAGGAGCCAGTGATGGGCAGATAGTGCATCCCTCCAAGTGTGTGATTATTACATAAGCATCTAAGGTTCATGTCGCTCCTGTTTGGTGGATTTTTATTCCTCTTTTTCTTCTCTTGTCTGTTCTTCCCATTCTCTTCATTTGTTCGAATCTAGTCTCTTTTCTTTTCCATTATTTGTTTTTTTTTAATCATCTAATCACCTTTTTCCTTCACTTTCCTTTTCTTCTAATGTCACCTCATGATTTAAGAAATGTTGTCTGTTTTATTTGCTCTTTTCTTCCCATTCTTTTCCTTCACTTCTCTTTATTTCTCCTCTTCTTATCTCTTCTCTTGTCCCCTCATTTCTTCTTTTTCTTCTTCTTTCTTCACTTGCATTCTCATCGCATTTCATTCCTTTATTTTATGTTCTCTGCACTTTTCAATTCTTTTCTTTAATTCTTCTACTTTCTTCTTTTTCCTTTATCCTCTTTATTCTCATTTCCTCTTGTTCATTTTTTTTGTTTTGTCTCTTATCTAATCTTCTCATTTTTCACCTATTTTTTTTTAAACTCATGTCTCTTGACAAAAGACATTATTTCTTGTCTTCCATTTTCTTCTCGTTTCATTTCTCGTCTCCTCTTCCCCATCTGTCTCAGTTCTTCTAATTATTTCTCTTCCCTTTTTCTTCTCATTTTGTTTCTTTTCCTCATTCCTCTCATTTTCTGTTCTGTCCTCTTCTCACGTCTCCATCTTTTTATATCTCTCCTTTTTTTTCTCGTCTGTTCCATTTCCATCTCCATTTCCACATGTCCTCTTGTCTCTCCTTCTCTTCTCTCATTTCCTTGTTGTATCTCTTCTTTTCTTTTTTTCTTGTCTAGTCTTCTACTCTATTCTCTTTTACTCTCTTCTAATTCCATGTTTTGTCATCTCCTCTTCCTCATTTACTTCTTTTTACTTCTACTTCCATTTCTTATTTTTTTCTTATCTTCTCTTTACCCTTTTCCAGAATAAAGATTGTTTAAATCAGCAGTGCCAGTGCAGAAATACCAGCCATTTAAAAAAAATAAATAAATAAATTTTTTTATATCACCCACCGTTATTTATTCGTACTCACATGATTAAGGTGAAGTTACTTTAGATAAAAGCATCTGGCAAAGAGAAGGAATTAATTTCTGCTGTGTAATGCAGCTAAAAGCTTTGACTCATGATGAAGTAGATTCATGTAAAAAGGACAAACGACCGTCGGAAAGCTTCTCAGCCGAAAAACAGTAGCTTTATTTACTGTTGCCGTCTCCTCTCGTGCGTCTGAATTTCCTTATCAGAGAGCGAGCCGAGCCAAACGGACGCATGGAGGGACTTTTATTAAATTAAACAGCCGGCTATTAATCTTGAACGAACTGCTCTGAACCTCCAGACTTCCCAGGCCCACTGATACCAACGCAGATCATTTCCGTGCAACAGATACGCCATTGTGTGTTGTGTGAACTGCGGTTCATGCATGGCTTTACCATTTCATGGAAAAACAGATTCTTATGAAATACAGTACTGTGGAAAATTCTTGAGCCACGCCTCATTTCTTTATATTTCGCTTCCAAAGAGCCAGACTTTCTTTTGCACAAATACTGTAAAAAATAAAAGTAAATAGCTTTGAGTTTAGCTTTTCGCAAATTTACTGCCATTTAACAGATCATTAAACATTACCCATGCCAGTTTAAATAGAATTCAACTCTTAGATTTGGTAAATTAATAAACATTGTTTGTTCTGTTTCCCAAAAAAAGTAAATAAATTTGTTGTTTAAACTACAGCAAACCTAACCCTATATAAACCCTATAGCAAATGACAATGCAACCATCAATTTCTATTTATCTGCTAAACACTAAACAGTCATTTCCATTCCATAAAAAATAAAAAAAATACATAAAACAAGCAACAGAGTCTTGTGTCTGTAAACTGAGAGTTTTTACATTTTATGGAATTTCGAAACTAGGGATGACCCAATAAATATAAATAAGTTCCGCACTCACCACTTTTGTTCATCCCTATAACTAGTTCCTCTTTACATGTCTACACATACAATGCTGGCCAAAATCAATGAGACAAAAGTGAAATTCTGTATTTTATTGACATTTTCAATTTTTTACTGTGATGAAGATATTAAGAATAATTAGTTATTTCATGCAATAAGATTGTTATGCAACAATCAATATTTAGTATGTTGGTAAATTTTATTCCTGCCACATATTTGTTCCGTCTATTAACTAAAGCAGCTGATTCAAATTAAAAACCCTTTAAGAGCCAGATAGACTCAAAATAATTAGTGAAATGGCATATGACAAAAAGCATAGGTTAGGAGGGGATATACTCTGTCATACGTGTCAATCATGGCAACACGAACCAATTGTGATCATCTGGAAAATGGCATGTGGAAAACGGCGGATAGCACTTTCACCTGAGACACAGTTGGTTGACTTCACTTGTCTTGGAGGGAGCATTCATTAGCTTTTACACTTCTCGGTTGGTGGGTGTTGTATAAGAGGGAAATAAATAGTGGGTGGGATTTGAGAGGTGACCAAATTGGAAAGCGACATGGATAAAAATGAGAAAATGTTGAATACCTTAAGTATTCATCATTTCAGGTTCTTCACTGTTTCTAGGTCACTGTTTAAATTTAGATTTAGGCAATTTATCATATCGACAATGCTAGTGCCTTTTTCATAAAGTCAGATTTTCAGATTTTGAGTGCACTCTGTCCTTAACGCAAAAGTAAAGAAATCCTGAAAACAAAGTAAACATTGTACAAAACGGTATCATTTAATGGTTTCAGGGTTTTGGATCCTGTAGTTATTTTGTATGCATATATTTAAGTTCTTAGACTTTGCATTGGCAAAACTAAAAACATATGAAGTTAATGTTCCTTCCTTACACGTTGCCCATGTGTTTAGTTTTCGATGGGAGAAGGATGGCGAACAGTTCATGAATGAAACAGACGATTCAGGAATTCTTTCAGCTGACGAAGATGACGAACTGAAATCTTACCAGGGGACATATCGCTGCTATGCGGAAAACGATTACGGGACAGCTGTATCGGGCCTGATACATGTCACCACTGAGCGTAAGTTTTTTCTTTTTGAGTTTAATTTCTCTTTTTCCTTTACGCAGGCTTTTTGCACCTGTTAGCGAGACGTGACGTAGCATCTAACACACTTATTGTATTTCCCCACTTTATTATTCAATGTGAAAGTCAAACAAACATATTTCAAATATATTATAAAACATTATATTATGATATTTAGCGTGCAGTGTAAAGCTTTAAACCTAAATTCTTGAATAGTCTTCATGTAGCTAGCCTTGTCCACGTAGTTTACGATTACTTGCTGGCTCATCTAATAGCTTTAGGCAGCATGAAAATAGTTGATAGATCTCTATCGTAATCATATTCACTAAATGGAGATGTAAGAGCTTATTCATTTATCATGAGCAAATGTTACCTTAATGCTAGAAAGATGTATTATTATTGTTAGCATTAGTACTTGAACAAATACCATTGGGTTGTTGAATTTTAGATTCTGATTGTTCTAAGGATATTAAATAATTTGAATTATTGTTTAAATAGAACTTCTATAGCAAAAACTAATGAATGATGCCTTGTAAATTTTACTTCTTGCATTCTTTTAATATTCTTATAATATTTAATAGTTTGAGAAAAATATTTTAAGAATAATGCTATTTAATAGTTTAATAATATTTAATTCTTATAATATTTAATATTTAATCTTGGTAATTAAAAAGGTTTTGTGTGCACTGAATTTTAAGACTTTTTGTCTTGTTCCAATTTGCTTCCATGAGTTCTATGAGTTTGCTGTAGTTTTTTATTCTGTTTCTTTCTTTTGGATTTTCTGTTGATATCAAACTAATTTATCAATTGTCAGAAAACTGTGGAAGGTAAAAAAAAATAAATCACACTGATTTAACCCAAAGAATTTTGACGAAACTTTCTCGCATTTTTAACACCTTTGTGACATAAAGGAATCAGACACAAAATATGGTATATCAGTTTGGAAAACTTTTGCATCATTTGCGATACGAATTCTCAACCCTGCCAGAATGGAAATATCTCATTTTGCAGTCAAACCATTCAAATGTTGTTTTTAAGTTTTATACAAAGCACCCATAAATATATGGATCACAGTATGTATATTTATATATATATAGAGCAAATAATATAGAAGAATATATATCTTTTTTACTCCTGCAGCCATTCCAGTCTCAGTGAAAGAAAAGAGAGTGGAGAAGACCGCGAATGAAGGTGACAGCATGGTTCTACAGTGTAATATTCCAGAGAGCTCAGTGAAGCCTCACATCCACTGGATGGACAAGAGTGAGTCATTTACATCATTTCCAGTCGAACTGTTAGAGCACATTATTGTCTCTGCACTCCTGTTGAATGCTATAGTTCAGCCAGGTTGTGGGTATCACCATGTTAGCGTAACAGTCTTGTTTTTTCTTTTTCCCGCAGAATTGATGCATATTAAGCAAAGTGAACGCATCACCATTGGCTTGAACGGTAATCTGTACTTCGCCAACGTCCTGACCAGCAACACCAGAACCGATTACACCTGCTACACCCAGTACATCGAAGCCAGGACCATTTTATCTACAGATCCGATCTCTCTCACTGTTAATCCCAGTGAGTAACACTTCATAAACTACCATAGAAAACTAACAACTAAACGCCAAAATTTGTTCTTGAAACGATAAATTTAATATGGACCACCAACTAATAAATTATTATAATTATTTCAATTATTAGGTTAGCTGAAATAAGTGTTAAGCTTGTAGAATTTTGGCTTAAAGTTTATTTTCGACCCTAATAGATGGCAACTGCTCACATTGCAATTTTTATTTTATTTTTTTTCCTTTTTTAAGCCAACGAGGTGGTGAACAGAAAGCCTGAACTCTACCAACCTAAGGGCAAGCACACTGAATATGTTGCCCTCCGAGGCCAGACTCTCATCCTGGAGTGTATTCCACATGGATGGTAAGTATGAAATGTTATGCTAGCGTTCCTTGTGTTACTTTTTCGTTTGTTGTTATTTCCTGTTTCTATCATAGTTTCCTCAATGAAAATGACAAACTGACAAACTTCCCCCTTGTTTTGTGATTTTTGTGCTCTAGGCCCACTCCATCGGTCAAATGGGAAAGAAAAGATGCTCCACTTTCCTCCAGTCAAGCAACTAAGGAGCGCTTCGACCGCTGGCTGGAGTTTGAGTCCATCTTGGAGAGTGACGATGGAGAGTACACCTGCACGGCCTCTAATATTATAGGAGAAGTGACACACTCGTACACAGTCACCGTAGAGGGTAATCACACACACTTACATACACACCGTATGGATAAATAATCTATATTTAATGAAAAATGTGAATAGAATTTGTAAAAGAGAAATAAAAATACATACAAATGATTTGTGTCCAGCTGCTCCTCATTGGAAGAAGAAGCCTGTGAGCGCTCGATACTCCCCAGGAGAGACGGTCAGACTGGACTGTGATGCTGATGGCATTCCTACACCACACATACACTGGATGATTAATGGGACGCCCATCAATGGTGAACACACACACACACACACACACTTCTTTCTTAAATAACTACTTTATACCACTTAAATTCCCAATTCAGCTTGGTCATAAGGTGTTGATTTAGCAAATTACAGGTTTATCTGTGTAAATGTTTCTCCTTCACGTGGTGCTTAGCGATGGATCCAGAGCCGAGACGCACTGCACACGGAGGGACGTTAATCCTGACTGATGTTACGGTTAACGACACGGCCGTCTATCAGTGCGAGGCCTCCAATAAGCACGGCACTGCCCTCCTGAACACCTATATCCACGTTGTCGGTTAGTCGTCACGCTTTCTGTTTTTTTAGTTATTTTTTCTCTTTGATAATTTGATGCTTTAACCCATGTAATGTGTTTTTTGTCCTGAATTAAATTCTTCTTTCCTTTATTTTTTTCTTTTTGCACTTTGGTTTTAATTTTTTTTTTTTTTTTTTTTATAATTTTACATTTTAACTCATCTAACAAAATGTTTTATATCTAATTGAAGTCTTGATTTCTCATCATGTTTGCCCCATTTTCTTTTTGTCTAGATAACTGTTAAAATCTGTCTTTAAAGAATGTCTTTACCTTATAGACGTCTCTCTCGCTCTCTCTTTCAGACCTGCCTCCTCAGATTCTGACTGAAGATGGTCGAGTGTATCGGTTGATCGAGGGATCCACGTTGTCGCTCGACTGCAGTGCTTTCGGTTCTCCACGACCCCAAATTAGCTGGTCAGTTTTCTGTCTCTCTGTTGTCTGTCCTTCAGTATCAGTATCTGGACATCTTTGCTCCTGACAGAACAAGACTGACATGGTCTTGTATACGTATGTAAAACTGGATAAATAGATCCAAGAAAACCAAATTGTAACCGAGTCTGTACACTGACAGTCAGATGAGACTCAGCACAAACCAAAAGCCACCAAGGCGGCCTCCGAAGCATCCATTAAGCCAGTGTTTTTCAACCAGTGTGCCGCGGTACACTAGTGTGCCGTGAGAGATCGTCAGATGTGCCGTGGGAAATTATTCAATTTCACCTAATTGGTCTAAAACATTT
>JAQMYG010000015.1:3517832-3531362 GCA_030014215.1 Clariallabes teugelsi
ATGATGATCAGGGTTATACATAGGCTGTTTATATATTTGGGCCCAGGGGCCAACAAGTTATGTGTTAAAAGTGCGTTGCATACATAGTACCCCCACCCCTACTCACCTCGGGGGCAAGGGAAAAAAAGTTCAGGCTCAGGAATTTTTTCCACTATCAGCCCTGGTAATGGTGTTTATTATTTATTCACATGTTGTTATATTCTCCAGGGAGGGGACGGCATTCATTGAGCTTCTGTCCGACCCGAGAGTGTCTCAGATGACCAACGGCACGTTACACATCACCGACGTGAACCACGAGGACGCGGGAACGTACCTGTGTAGAGCCACAAACAAAATGAAAAACACCAGTGTGTCCATTACTGCACTGCTGGTGGTGCTGAGTAAGTTTTACATACACACGCGTGCGCGCGCACACACACACACACACACACACACACACACACACACACACACACACACACACACAAAGCTTGATCTGTCAGGTCTATTTATACAAGACTTTTATATGGTCACAGATATGGATGTGGGTTTTGCTTTTTTTTCTTCTATCCTTCCGTCCTTCCTTCATTATCTTGCTTTTTTATTCCTTCTTTGTTTCTTTCCTTCATTTTTTTTCAATTTACTGGATTTTATCCCTTTCTCTTTTATCCGTCAACAATTTTAATTTACTTGTTTTTTTCTTTAATCCATTTATTTTTATTACTTTACATCATTGCCTAATTTTTTGTCTTTTTTCTATTTGTATATATTTTTTGTTGGATTTGTCTCTCTTCTTCTATTGTATTTTGTCTCACCCCATTTCTACTCATCATCTCATCCCTCTCATTTGTTTAATTTTTGCTTTCCTTCCGAAGACAAGACTCGGATCGTGGCCCCTCTTTCTGACCACCATGTGAAACGTGGAAGTTCGATGCTGTGGCCGTGCAGGTACGAGGTGGACACTCGACTCCCTAAGCCTTTGATCCAGTGGAGGAAAAATGGACAGAAGATCACAACGTCATCTACAGATGACAAGTAAACACTCTCACTTTGTCTCAGTCCCTCGCTTATTCTCTTCTTTCACAGGAATAAAATGTTTGGTGTTTATTCTTTTATTTGGAAAATTTATTGTGTTTCTGTTTTATGCCGCTCATGAAAATGCAACATCCCTTTCATATGTGTTAATTAATAACTCCAGGCCTAATAAATAGATCTTCAGTGCTGTTATTGACCCACTTGGTTTTGTAATCGGCAGATACACAGTTTTTGAAAATGGATCGCTGAGAATCACTGACATCGATATTGACGATGGCGGACACTACACGTGTGAGGTCATCTCCAGATTGGATGTAGATATGAGCACCGGTACACTGACTGTGATGGGTAAGAATCTCCCTAAATCATTTCATCTAAATCAATTAAACGTGAGTGAGTGAGTGAGTGAGTGAGTGAATACATAAGTGAGTGAGGGAGAGAGAGAGGGGGTACGAGTGAGTGAGAGATTGAGTGAGTGAGAGATTGAGTGAGTGAGTGAGTGAATTTGTGAGTGAGTGAGGGAGGGAGGAAGTAAGTACATGAGTGAGTGAGGGATTGAGTGAGTGAGTGAATTTGTGAGTGAGTGAGTGAGTGAATGAAACATGAGTAAGTGAGGGAGTGAGTGAGTGAGTACATGAGTGAGTGAGTAAGTGAGTGAATTTGTGAGTGATTAAGTGAGTGAGTGAGTGAGTGAGTGAGGAAGTAAGTATATGAGTGAGTGAGTGAATGTGAGCGAGTGAGTAAGGGAGTGAGTAAGTGAGTACATGATTAAGTAAGTGAATACATGAGTGAGTGAATACATAAGTGAGTGAGTGAGTACATTAATGAGTACATGAGTGAGTGAGTGAGTACATGAGTGAGTACATTAATGAATACATGAGTGAGTGAGTGAGTGAGTGAGGAAGTAAGTATATGAGTGAGTGAGTGAGTGAGTGAATGTGAGCGAGTGAGTAAGGGAGTGAGTAAGTGAATACATGATTAAGTAAGTGAATACATGAGTGAGTGAATGAGTAAGTGAGTACATGATTAATATATGAGTGAGTGACTGAGTGAATTTGTGAGCGAGTGAGTAAGGGAGTGAGTAAGTGAGTACATGATTAAGTAGGGAATCGAACCCGGGTCTTCCGCATGGCGGGCGGATCGAGTGAGTGAATACATAAGTGAGTGAGTGAGTACATTAATGAGTACATGAATGAGTACATGAGTGAGTGAGTGAGTGAGTGAGTACATTAATGAGTACATGAGTGAGTGAGTGAGCACATCTGTGTGTGAGTGAGTGCATGAAGCAAATGCACATGTATGTGGAGAAGCAAATGAATAATAAGTTTTGTAATGGAAAATCTCATCGTAACCGTGTCTGAAATGCGCCACTGTAGAAGCTGTAAAACTTGCCTGTTACATACAGTACATTGTACTGTAGAAGGACACGGCCTGAGACAAAATAGAAACAAACTGTAGTTGCCCCTGAATGATAAATAAGGTGAAGACATCTGTTCTGGAAATCAACTCCTTGTATGTGAGAACACGATGTACGGGCGTAGATTATGTTGTATGAGACTGGTCCTCCTGCAGACGTTTTGATAAGCTGTTGTTACTTTGCTCTTACACAATGATTGATTTACATGTCTTTATAGTGTGTGATGAGATTTCTGAAAACTATAAAGACAAGTATGCTATTCACCTCCAGAGCTATTCACCGCCTTGCACCTCCAGAGTCTGGGTTTGATGGGAATAAATGCAATAGTAATCACCATTGGCCTCCTCGAAGTCCTCGAAGTCATTCGAGCAAAGTAGACCAGTCTCATACCGCAACAGTTGCAACATGAGGAAGGTGATTTCTTTCTCTCAGCAGTTACATTTTATACAAAAACGTAATAATCTACGTCCCTTACATCGTGTTCTCACATACAGTACAAGGAGTTGGTTCCTCTATCTGTCTCAGAGCAGATGTTCTTTCTTATCATTCAGTGGCGGCCACAATCAGTTCGTTTCTATTCTATCTCAGGCCATGTCCTTCTACAATACAACAGGCAAGTTTTAAAGCGTCTACAGCCTACGTGGTGACACATTTAGAATGTGAAGAAATGACTGAGTGAGTGTAAAGTGAATGATTAAATCATTGTATATGAGGGTGTGGATAAGCAAGTAAGTGATTGGGTGAAACATGAATACATGTGTATGAGAAAAAAAATATGTGGATGAGTGTTTGGGTACGAGACTGAGTGAATGGATAAGTGTGTAGGTAGGCCAATGAGTGAATGAGTAGGGGTATGGGTAAGTGGATAAGTGAATAAATAAATATATAGGTGTAACTGAATAAGTGAGCGATTGAGTGAATGTAAGGATAGGAGACTGAGTGAATGAGTGAGTATGTGGGTACGTGAATAAGTGAATGAGTGTGTGTATGAGTAGGAGACTGTAAATGAGTGAATGAGCGAGTATATGGGTAAGAGGGTAAGTAAATGAGTGAGTATATGGGTAAGTGAATGAGTGAATGTATGGGTAAGTGAATGAGTGAATGAGTAAGTGTATGGGTAGGAGACTGTGAATGAGTGAGTGTATGGATAGGAGACTGTGAATGAGTGAGTCTATGGGTAAGTGAATGAGTGAATGAATGAGTGTATGGGCAGGTGAATATGTTAATGAGCGAGTATATGGCTAAATAAATATGTGAATGAGTGAAAGTATGGGTAGGAGACTGTGAGTGAGTGAGTGTATGGGTAAGAGGGTAAGTGAATGAGTGAGTGTATGGGTAAGTGAATGAGTGAATGAGTAAGTGTATGGGTAGGAGACTGAGTGAGTGAGTGTATGGGTAGGAGACTGAATGAGTGAGTCTATGGGTAAGTGAATGAGTGAATGAGCGAGTATATGGGTAAGAGGGTAAGTAACTGAGTGAGTATATGGGTAAGTGAATGAGTGAGTGTATGGGTAAGTGAATGAGTGAATGAGTGTATGGGTAGGAGACTGTGAATGAGTGAGTGTATGGGTAGGAGACTGAGTGAGTGAGTGTATGGGTAGGAGACTGTGAATGAGTGAGTCTATGGGTAAATAAATATGTGAATGAATGAGAGTATGGGTAGGATACTGAGTGATGGAGTGAGTGTATGGGTAGGTGAATAAGTGAATAAGTTAGTGTATTTGTCTATCCTTCCTCCTTTAGATAAGCCCGACCCTCCACACTCACTGAAGCTGAAAGAAGAGGCGGGTCGCAGCGCCACTCTTTCCTGGACCCCCGGAAACGACAACAACAACCCTGTGTTTGGTAATTCACATTTATACTGATATAATAAATTGTTTCTGTTTCTGATTAGACAAAAAGTGAAAAAGCTATTGTGTAGATTTCACTGTTCGTCGTGAGAACTTGGCAGGACATTCAGCTGATATGTGTAATTTGAAAAAATACTTTATACGCGTGTGAAGCCTGACGAGTCTCTCGCTCTGCTCCCGTAGAGTTTTTTGTTGAGACGCAAGAAGTTCTACAAACTGAGACGGAAAACCGGAAGACACTGAAGCGCGTTCTTGTTCCTGCTGAAATCCATCACCTGGAGGTTTCTCTCCTTCCCTTCTGCACATACCAGTTTAAAGTAGCGGCCATTAATAAAATCGGGGTCAGTAAATTGAGCCAGCCGTCTGAGCCGTACACCACACCTGCTGCAGGTAACACATTCATCACCATAACACGACCAATATGATTTCCTGTCTGAATGTGCAACAGTAATTAACTAAATGTAAACATAAGACCAACATGTGTTGATATAATACTATGAAATAGTACATTTTTAACATAGAACTCAGATTAGACATCAGGCATCTCAGCATGTTCTTATTCTCATGTTGATATAAGCTTGGTAATGGTAGCTGTCCACTGCCACACTTTTTGCAGCACCTGATATGACCCCGATGAACGTACGGAGTGAATCTACTGATCCAGATAGCATGATCATCACATGGGAGGTATGTAGCGATGGAATATTGTCTACGCTCAATTTATACAATTTAAGTTTCTTATTCAACCAGCCAATCATATGGCACGAATGCTTTTTCTAGCGCCTTAGCCTGTGTCCAATGTAGATCTTCCTGATCTCTCTTATCTCTGAGTTTTTTTGTTTGTTTGTTGGACAATTTCAAGAATAAGCAGGTATACAGATGTTCAAGTCAAACCAGGACTTCTGATTTAAAATAACAGAACACAGTTCTGAGAGTAAAAAACTCCCATTATTTCTCTATATAACCCCCTGCTACACTAATGCACTTATCCCAGTGTTTCACTAGTGCTTGGAAGGTAGAAGGTTTTCTCAGTGAGTCATGATTGGACTGCCTGCTTCACGTCTGAAACTCTGGCCTCCCAGGAACTCCTTTAATGGCGGTGAATAATTCCATGTACAGTTCACACAGACGGATGCTTCTCTTCCGCAAGTTGGTGACGAGTTATCTGTTGATTTTTAAGGGTTTAAGGCCGGGATCATCATTCACGGATGTACAGCCTTCTTTAAAGCGTTTGCGCTGTTCAAATGTTTTACTGCGGCTAAGAGTCTCATCGCTGTCTGTGCTTGAAGACTTCCGTAAATGTCAATCGCCTGCTTTTACGCCTTTTCTGCACTTCACCAGACATTTGATCACTAGTCCCGGTTTGACTTGACCACCCATTGTGTTTCTATCTATATTTTAATTTATTTGAATTTAACCCCCCCGAGTGTGTATTGTTCTTGTTCTCTCTGTCTTTAGGAGCTGGAGCCGAAGCATTTTAACGGCCCAGATTTTGGGTATAAAGTGTTTTGGCGTGACGGAAGTGACCCTGAGAAGCCCTGGCAGTCTGCAAATGTTTCTCGTCCTCCATTTATAGTGAACAAAACAGGTACCTTCACACCCTTCGACATCAAAGTGCAGGCTTTCAATGGAGAAGGTGAAGGACCGAGTCCAGAGGCTGCAATCGGCTACTCGGGAGAAGACAGTAAGCTGCTTTAATTATTTACTCTTAAATGAAATGAACATGTGGCACGTACTGTAAATCTTCTAACATGCTTATTGCACCGTTTTTCGAATAAGTCTTTTTTTTTTTTCTTGACTGTGTTACTATCCTTAAGACATGAGGAAACTGAGAGGATGGTGGGGGAACTGTTTATAACGGTTGTAACACCCCCACTGGTGATAATTAGTTACAGGATGATGATGCATAATATCATAAATGTCATATACTGTGTATTAGGTGTTTAAGATATAAACGTATTACAAGTCCAACAAACCAACAATATTTAAAATTGTTCTTAAGGTTTTTTTTTTTTTTTTTTTTTTTTAAATAGGGGCTTAGTGTTAAAATTAGTATCTACATTAATTAATACCATAGGAGGGATTATGGTAGATATTTATTTCTGAAACAAAATGATGGTAATACCTTCTATGTTCAATTACTTATGAGTATATTTGTGTGATGATGCACTTAGGTATTATACACATTGTTATTATTCAAGGAGAGGCATTACGGATTATGGCAATATTCATCAGGCATTTATTAATAGTTGTCAGAATGCATTTTAAAGCATTTTTATTTCAAATTTTTTTGAGGATGGCTGATTTAAGGTCAGGTTTCTTCATAAATTAGTGATCTAAATAGTTATGAGCACTACATACAGTATAATGCACCATATTGAAATTTAACTATGCATGATAACGATGGATATCATTGATGTGATGCATTTTCAACAAAGTACCCCTGAATTCTAACATGATATAAACATATTCAGTGTTAATTATAAATAGATTGGAAGTTTTACAAAAAAAAAAAAATATTGCTTATTATTTATTTATGAGTAAAAGTGCCATGTAGAAGTAAAAGTAAAATTTCCACCATGAATACTGTTCTTCCATTCATTGTTATTCCAAAATAGGATTAATGGCAGTAAATTATAATGATAAATGATAATAAATAAATTAATGAAAACACCTCCTACAATGAGACGGTGTGTACGATCTTTTGAGTGCTGCATAACTTAATCAGTGCTAGAGATTGAGGAACCTCATCCATGTTTCTTTCTCTCTCTGTCTATCTCTCTCTCTGTTTCTGTCTCTGTATCTTCCAGTCCCACTGGAGGCCCCAACAGAAATAGAAGTAAAACTGCTTAACGCCACAACAGTGTCCGTCACATGGGAGCCTGTCAGTAGAGAGTCTGTGCGTGGACATCTTCATGGCTACGTGGTACGTTTAAACGAAGCTGACTCAGAGCTAGATGAGTATTTGGATGTATGAGATTAATGGAATCTCTTTATGACGGAGAATCCCCGGATGGTGTATAAAGACTGAATTGTATTCTCACTTAGTCTAATAAACTACAAACATTCATTCTCAATCGATCCTCAATCAAATGAAACAAGTTTATTGCTAAACAACTGCTACTGTATAACAAGACTGAGCCCTGGGAATGGGACATATGTTGTCTTGCAAAGAAAAACTGTGAAGATTTCCCCAAATATGGATCATCACATAATAAAAAGTAAAAACGGACCATGGAGGCCAATGGGGACCATTGTGTTTATTCCCATTTTATAACCGTGGTAGGACCTCTGTGGTAGGTAAAACCTCTTAAGCCCCCCATTTCTTCATATTTTGCTTTAGCCAGAATTTCTTGTATTATTTAATGTAGTCTTAAGGAATAGTTCTCCAGGCTTCTTGAAGGACTATTATTTGCTTCCTATTTTCAGTGTGTGTGTATATTTGTGTGTCCCCTGTGATGAATTGGCACCCCATCAGGGTGAACCCCACCTCCTGCCCTAAGTCTCCTGGGATAAGCTCCAGCCTAGTGATGGGAAGTTTGAATCATTTTAGTGACTCGGTTCTTTGAATCTCGGTCATCAAAATGAACGAATCTTTGTTTGAGTCATTTAGTTCATTTCATTCTTTTGATCAGAAATAAAATAAAATTTCAATAAACAGACCCCCAATACGTCTACATACACAAATTTTGGCTATAGATCCAGTAATGAAAATATTACAATGCAGCTAAGGACATATTATAATAAACAGAATGAGTAGTTCACCTCTTATATCTTCTAGTCCGAGTCGTTCGTTCTTTTGAATCCATTGCACCGCATTGCGTCAATGGGAGTCACGTGACAAAAGAACGAACGACTCGTAGTAGAAGAGTCATTGAGAAAGAATCGCTCAATTTTGTTTCCTGTACATAACCTACGGAGGTTTTGCGATGATTTGCGCATGCGCGTCCAGTGGAAAACGAACGAATCACTCTCCGAGATTAAAGAACGAATCGTTCATGAACGACCCATCACTATGCCTCCCCACCCTGTATATAGGATAAAGTGATATAGGCGATGAGTTAGTAAATAACTTAAGGAATGAACCAGTGAGAAACAGGTACAGATGATGACAGATGATCAGGCCAGTGATGAGTATACTGCTGATGCTGAATGCTGTGAGGTTGGAACAGACAGGAGAATAAATGAGGTCACTGCTGATGTTGTTACATTAACAACCTATTTTTAATTTACCGTTATGACAATAAATATTTGTTCCTTTTTCATTTCATTCAATGTAATATGAAGAAATGTGGCGGTGCCCCAGACTTTTGCACAGTCCTGTATGTAGGGGAATGTAGAGGAGCCCCTACACTGCTTTATATATAACAATTTAGGGCCTTCCGGGTACAGTCATGCACACATCGAAGGACCTATTTTTCACATTGAGGTTTGACACCGAGTGTATGTGTCTCTGTGTGTGTTTATGTATAAAGATGTACATGAAGAGGCTGGGTTCCAGAGAGGACCATGTCCACAAAAGGAAAGAGAAGCGAGAGCTAGCTACAGTGATAGAGATGGTGCAAGACATGGGACAAGTCACCGAGAACGAGGAGGAAAGACGAATAGTTATCGACAAAGAGGACGCGGTTGTGAGCGGACTGGAGTTCTATTCCCACTATGAGCTGTCAATCACAGCCTACAACAGCAAAGGGGAGGGGCCTCGGTCTAGTCCCACCAATTTCATCACAACAGAAGGAGGTGAGACAAGACATGATCAAGACATGATGACTGACTGTCTGTTTCTTATGTCATTTAGCTTATCAAGCCTAGATTATGATGACTTTTTAAACGACATCTCTCAGTTTTATGTAAATTTACTATTCCCGACTGTGAAATTGGGATATATTTGGACAATTTTGTTCTATTCTATTCTATGGATTAAGCTGGATCAAAACGTAAGTGGCCTATAATTATCTCTTCTCCTGCTTTCAGTACCTGGCCGTCCTTCAGACCTGAGAGTTGACAGCCCTTCGGAGACCGAGCTGACGCTGTTCTGGAAAAAACCCCACAAAAGAAACGGGGTCCTTAAAGGATACATCTTAATGTACCAAGAGTGTAAGTCAGATTTACAGTTCTGCTCAATTTTTTGGTTAGAGCACATCTTATTGAAAAATGCCTATTGTCTACCTAAAAAGCTTTCTCTACCACTCGGTTGAGGTACATTATGCCAAAAAACATCCGATAGTCATGCTCTATGTTTAAATAGTATGTCTTTTTATTCGCACAGAAAAATAAAGTCGATGGAATGCCCAAAAACATTTGTTCCACAAATGTTTATGTTTTAAGTTTCTGGTATTTGTAAATACATTGATACTTTTACCATGAAGCGTCACCTCAACCGTTTGGTAAAGGCCTGTACTGGGGTCTGTAAAAAAGGCATTTATTGTTATTATTACTTCCTTGTCATTCCTGTTATTACTGCTAAAAATGCATTTTAGTGAGAATGTCATAGGGTTAAGTGGTAATAGTGATTAAGGGTGTGGCCAGGAGGTAAAAAAGCAGGAACTGGTTAAAAAACAGAAAGTAAATCAAGAAACCTGTGAATTATTATTATTATTATTATTATTATGTTGTCTAGTTGTGGAGAACGGTCCCAGCACGCTACAGAGGGTGGAGATTGACGACCCGACAGCGATGCAGTACAACGTGGACAAACTGGATGCGAACAATTACTACATTTTCTCCCTGAAAGCTTTTACTGATGCCGGAGAAGGAGAAGCTATCCAAATTAACGCCACCACCCTACTGGATGGAGGTAATGACACACTTTCTGTTCTATTCAAAGTTCCAGTAATCCACTTTCAAAACTTTTATAAAATGAAAGCTCTTCTGGCACCATGGATCAGTCGCTTTAACTGAATCGTGATCATGTATGGACAGTAAATGCTTTTAGGGCTCCGTGCCAAGTTATGTTTCTTCCTGAGTGTACACCTGTGGAGCCAGGGAAAGACGGTAATTGATGTATATAAAACCAGACATTCATGGGACCGGATTACAGTAATTAGCTCACATTTGTGGTGGCAAAGCTTTGTTAAAAACAACCACAAAAAAAAACAGTGTTTACACAGGGTTCATTATCATTTAGGTAGAAAAAAAAACAAGCAAATGGACTTTATCGACATGATGCCAGTCATTTTGCAAAACCATGTGCTCAAAAGTGACGTATAGAACTTGTTATCATGGTGCTCTATGGGGATTGACTCAAAGTTGAAGGCGAACTAGTGGTCATTCGAGGAACTGCATGTTTTGGTACTTCCATGTTGAATGCATTTTTCAGAACTAGAGCGAATTGGGCTGGGATTGCGCAATCGATCCACAGTTCACAGCAGGAATTCCAGCCTCTTTAGGAAAAATAATCACCTAGGATCATTAGCTTCGCCTCTGAACAAACCTGGAATCAGCTCTGGGATGAGACGCAGAACGTTCAGAATGATTACAATTCCACAGGATATTCATATGACCTGGACACAGTTGTTAGGTTTTAAAATAAGAAAAATGTTCAGAGCATCCGTCCAGGAACTTGAAAGCCTGGATTGAACATCAGGAGGAGCTGATGCAGCGTCATCACAAACAATACTGCATTTCCCATAGTGAGGTCGAAGCAGAGTTTTAATCCAATTCAATTTAATTCCATTTGGCTTGTACAGTGCTTTTGAGAGTACTATATATATATACTGTACATTCTGGATATAAAGCTATGAACTTAGGTTTTATTTTCTTTAAATGATTATATCAAAATATCACACAGTGTAGTGTTTATTTCCACTATCTAGCAATTACGTTATATTTGATTAAACATCTATATATTTTTTTTTCTGTTGTTTTTTTCCCCCCTAGTTCCACCAAGCTCTGTAAACGCGACAGCTGGAGAAACATCTGTGAATCTGAGCTGGGTTCCAGGAGAACGAGAGCGAAACATCGAGTTTACAGTGCTTTACCGGAGCATGAACGGTCAGTGAGGGATTGTGGGAAATGAGGAGATTTATGATGGAGATTAGAGTTTAAACTTTGAGTTAGTATTCCTAATAAACCTGGAATTTGTAACTTCATGATCTCTGCTTCCTCTGGATCTCTGGATGCTACTTGCCTAATTTAATTTTTCAAATTTAGCTAATTTTTAATCAAGGAAACTTAATGTTCAATATCTTGCACATTTAACATTCAGGATTCTGCATTAGTCTCAAGATCTAAATGAAGGTGTGATATCTACTACGATAACTTCTTTGTCTGAAAGTCTAATCTCTTCCACCTAAGCATGTGATAAGATGACACACAGCTGGATTTGATCGAAAAACAGATCAGCTTTTATTTTTTATGCAAAAGTGGAGTGTGTGTCTGCTTAACCGCACCTGGTTGTAAAAGCAAAAATAAGATGTAAATCAAATTGAAGCATTGTCTGCGTATTTTAGCATAGCTAAACATTTTAGTGGCCCCCCCTGGTGGTCTGGAGGCTCTATGCGACTGTTACTACTGCGAAGAACTGTTCTGTTTCCAGTAGTGCAGGAAGCCAGAGTGTGTAAACATGTGTGTGTTTTAGGTCATTGGGAGGAATCAGAGCAGGTGAATTCGACGCAGACATTTTATCAGCTGCAGGGACTGAAAGCAGACACACCGTACCGCATCGAAATCCGACACAACAACATCACGTACTGGAAACAAGACATGATGACCAAACAATCAGGTGCAACTCCTTCTTCATCTGTAACCCTCTTGTCTTGTCTTGTTACTGTTCACTGCTTAGACAGGATGAAACTTTTCATACTTTCTAAACTTCCTCTTTGGCACCTCTTTACCTCTTTTTGGATTTCTGCGGCTCAGCTATAGTCGTGGTGCAGAACAGCTTTGCCACCCAGGGCTGGTTCATCGGCCTCATCAGCGCCTTGGTGCTGCTGCTGCTCCTCCTGCTCATCCTCTGCTTCGTCAAAAAAAGAAAAGGGGGAAAATATTCAGGTAAGACACACACACACACAGAGTAGCAACTTGCACAGGAAATGTTTATTCAAATAAAGAGTTTGTAGAAATAGTTAAAATGTGAAAGCTAAAACTAATCTGATCAGCTTTAATGTAATCAGAGATATTATTATTTCAGATGAGCCCTAATTTAAATTTAAAAAAGCTTAAAAACTGCACAGTATTTATTTCATTACCTGCACTAGACACGTCACCACAAGATGATAAAAGAGGTTAAACCTGGACGATTTGGCATCACAGCTCACGGTATTACAGCCTCTTTTTATAGCTTGTCGTAATTGGTTGGTTCTCTTTACGTACTACGCCTTAAGTAGCCAGTACGTCCGAATCATGTGCGTGCATATCCGTAAAATGTTTCCATTCAGTTCACGTTTGATCCAAGTTGAAAGTTATCCATGAACGTTACTGCCGTCGACCGAGTACAATTACTGGGTCAATTTTTATTGAGTTGAACCTGATTCCTTAAATGAAACCACGTTTCTCCAGGGCCAAGTTGCTACAGAAAACAAGACTATACATGATTAAAAGATTTACACTATGGATATTAAATACATAAAGTGCATGAGTGCAAGCATGTGCAAGTCAGAACACGAGACGACGTGCTAGACAGTCGGCACAATTAAAATCATTCTGATGAGTGTAAAACAGCAACACCAAGATACTGCAATTTATTGATCATAAATGTGATGAGTGTTAACAGGACACAGCCAACATGCAGATCGATATTTACTCAGTTTCATATTATTTCTCTAACATGAATCTGTAAATCTTCATCTTTATTACAGTGAAGGATAAAGAGGAAGGACAGATCGACTCTGATGTGAAACCCATGAAGGATGAAGGGTTTGGAGAGTACAGGTGACGATTTACTCCAAAGCACAACCATCACTTGTGTTATTTTATCAAACTGTGCTTCCTGATTGGCTGTGACTGGTATAGTGTGTTCTGATTCGCTCTGATCTACATAGCATATTCTGATTAGCTCTGATTGGTATAGTGTGTTTTGATTGGCTGTGAACGGTAATATGTGTTCTAATTGGCTCTGATCAGTATAGTCTAATCTGATTGGCTCTGATCGGTATAGCGTATTCTGATTGGCTGTGACTGGTATAGTGTGTTTTGATTGGCTCTGATCGGTATAGTGTGTTCTGATTCGCTCTGATTGGTATAGTGTGTTCTGATTGGTTTCCCATAAGTATGGTGTGTTCTGATTGGCCATAATCGGTATAGTGTGCT
>JAQMYG010000015.1:3582474-3610607 GCA_030014215.1 Clariallabes teugelsi
AAGACAATGCTCGTTTTTCAAGTCAAAATTTATTAAAAATCTTTGCTCGTCTTGCGGAACACTCGCAATCCGAGGTTTTACTGTACTTTGAATACTTTAATGGCCCAAACATTATACACTTTATTAGTAGTGAAACATTATATACTTTATTAACTTGAAATAAAGTAGCTAAATATAATTTAAGAGACATGGAAGTTGAAAAGAGAGATAAAGGGAGGAAGAAAACTCACAAGACAAACTTGTGTTGTAAATTTCCTTATTTTACAAAGTTCAGGTTTTCATTCCAATTACAAGCTGCTGATTTGCTTCGTCACCCCGGCTATGTCTTTGTCTCGCAGGAGGCGTCTCAGCTGCTGCAGATCCTTCAGGCTCTTCAGCCTCCACTGTCCATCGATGGGAAAAATGTGACTGTTGAGTTCGCCAAGGGCTCGAAACGGTACACAAAACAATCACAAGTACACGACAAACATTAGAATCTCAACAAAGCCTCTTAATCTGTATTGGCAAAATCTATACAAGGCAGAAAGAGACATTACCCCACGTCTCTGGTTTTATTTGCCTGGAGAAACTCCCTGATGAGACTGAAAAGTGTTATTAAACATAATGTAATATTAATAGGAAATGTATAGATTCCTACATATGGGTGGACTTGTAGTCGTTATCCTGCACTATGAATATATTTGATGATTAGCTGTGAGCTTTTCTCTTCACATCACACTTGGGCCATGTCCACACATATTTTTCTACTTAATTTTTTTTTATAATTCTGTCCACAAGACCTAGGTTTTAAAAATATCTTTGTCCACATGAAAATGGAAAAACGCCCTGTTTAGTGCTTTTAGGAGCCTCCATAATCAACAGGGGGCCAATCAGATGTCTAGAGAAACGCCATCACCGGTTGCGCTTTGTAGAAGTCAGATGGGGCTCGTTCAAAACCACAGTCGCTGTCTGCGGGGTCTTTGACACCATTGGCACTCAGGGTGACGTTACAAAAAGCCAAAATCTCTGTTTTCCCCGAGTTTTGGAACATCTTCACTTTGGACAGAGTTTTCCAAAAACTGTTTTTAACGACCAAAACTTTGTTTGCATGTAGACGAAAGACCAAAACCTCAGAGAAACACCTCAGTTTTTAAAAATACCCGGCTACATGTGAACATGGCCCTAGACAAAAAGTCGAGCTAAGGTTTTTTTTTTCCACAACATGTTAAACTACAAGGTGATTGCATGCTGTGCAAGTTGCTGTGAAGTTAATTCTACTCATGGTCTCTTATTGCACCTTTCATACCTGCCTGCGGTGGCCGAGAAGTGCAAAACAAATTGACAAAACCAGAAAACAAAATGACTAATCCGAAAAAAAAAAGCCTAATCCGAAAACAAAATAACAAAACGGGAAAAAAAAGCCTAATCCGAAAACAAAATAACAAAACGGAAAACAAAATAACAAAACGGAAAACAAAGTAACAGAATGGAAAACAAAATAACTAAACGGGAGACGAAATGTCTAAACGGGAGACGAAATGTCTAAACGGGAGACGAAATGTCTAAACGGGAGACAAAATGACTAAACCAGAAAACGCAAACTATACATACATTTTCCGGTTTGTCTGAATTATGTTTTCTGATTTGGTATTTAGTTTTTTGTGATTTGTAATTTAGTGTTTTTTTGGTTTTGTTGTTTTATTTTCGTTTTTATTGATTTTAAATTTGTCATTTTGTTTAGTTTTGTTATTTTGTTTTGCACTTCTCGGCCACCGTACCTGCCTGCTCCTGATTGTCAAGCTGTTTACCTTCCCTTATCTTCGTCTCTTTTACTTGGGTTCCTTTTCAGAGAGGCGAGTGTGACTGACAGCAGTCGTGTGAGTGCGGCTACAGTCGCAAGTACAGCCATTGCTGCAGCACAGTGGGCGGTTTCCCAGGTCTCTCTTTCTCTCTTTCACACAAACAGAAACACTACAGATTAATCATGGAGAAACTAAACTGCATCCAGTGAATCACTTGTATGGGTTGGATGTTCAGTTCTTGTAAATTTTGTAATTCCTAAATTACTGGATTTAGACACTTTAAAAATATTTTTTCTTCTATGTTTCATCTGTCAGTGCATATTTAAGAGTTAACTCAGTTTCCTGTTTCACACATCAGCTTTCTGCAGGAGGAGACGTGAGCTTGTACCAGCAGGGGGCAGCAACATCAGCGTTCACGCAACAGAGACCGGAAGGAGTTACTGCAGAAGCAGTTAGCTATCAAGGGGCCGGGGTGGTCATAGGGGCGGGGCCTGTGACGAACTCTGCTCCAGGATTAATCGGCACAAACGAAGGGGTGGGCGTGACTCCAGGTGAGATTCATAAGGGAAAAAACCTGGACACTAACGACAACTGTTTTAATTATCTTTACTAATTTGCTGTTTTACCTTTAGCTGCTCTGGTTCCCACGGTAACCGAAGGTGCTGCCATCAGTCCCGCACTCACACAGATACACTCGCAAGTTATCAGCGCAAGGCCGAACCAGGTAAAGCTCTCCACGCTTTAACACACAAGATTGTTATATTTCTGTAATAAAGAAGTGTGTGTGTTTTAGTAAGTGAAGTAAAAAAAAAAAGTGCGTGTGCACCTTCAAAATCCTAACTGATTATACAATCATTTAGCAAATTATTCACTTCTTCATTTACAGACATGACTGGCTTGAATAAACAAGTTATCGTTTTAGTGAATCATTTATCAGGAGACTCGCTTATTAATGTACTAAAGGTTTGCTCGAGTGAGCACGTGAGTCATTTAGAGAATCATTTGGCAAATGTTTTTGGTTGACTTACTTATTCAAGCAAATCTTTTACAGTCATTTGCTTAATGGTTCACTAAATCATTACTCAGGCAAACCTTTATAAACAAGTAAGTCATTTGCTAAATCATTAACTCGGTTTAACGTTTAAGCAAGCATCCCTTTTATAAACAAATAAATTAATCTTTTGCTAAGTGATTCTTCAGACTTTACTAAGTAAAAGTAAATCTAATTTGGTATATGAATAAATTAATAATGTGCTAAATGATTCTTTAACCAATTCACTTGTTTTCTCAATCAGACATTTTTTGTAAATGAGTAATTGAATATAATAAATTGAGTAATTTTAAACCGATTCTTTAACTGATTCTCTTGTTTATGCCATCAAACCTGTTGTAAATGAATACGTGAATCATTTATTAAATAATTCTCCAAACAATTCACTTTTTTACTAAAGTAATTGTTCCTTTGTGTATATATATATAAAAAAAAAAAAATATATATATATATATATATATATATATAATGTGCTAAATGATTCATTAATTGATTTGCTTGTATACTCAATCAAATGTTTTTGTAATTGAATAATTGAATAATTTGGAAATAATTCTTTAACTGATTCACTTGTTTATGCAAAAAAAAAAAAAAAACTGTTATAAATGAATAATTTTTAAATTATTCACTTCTTTATGTAAACAAACCTGTTTATAAATGAATAAGCGAGTCACTTGCTAAATGGTTCTCTAACTGATTCACTTGTCTACTCAGGCAGCTCTTTTGTAAACACATGAGTGAATCATTTGTCAAATGATTCACCAAGTGATTCACCTTTTTTTCCTGTAAAATAAACGAGTGAATCATCTGTAAAAAATTCTTTGAACGATTCACTTGTTTAGCTTTTGTGTGTGTGTGTGTGTGTGTGTGTGTGTGTGTGTGTGTGTGTGTGTGTGTGTGTGTAGGTTGAGATCGTTGGAAAGCCTCAGCCTGCTACCCCAGGAACACAGTATGAGCGTCAGCAGTACCGTGAGTTTTCACTTTATCTCCATCCATTCAGGGACGAATTTACAGGATTGTTTTTTTTTTTCTGAAGGAGAAATCCGAGGCAGCTTCACTTTATACCTTTTCTCAGAAAGTGAGGGTTATTTAAATGACTAGTTATGTTGTTGTTTCAGCTGAACCTGACGTGTCCACATATCAGTATGATGAAAGCTCAGGTTATTACTATGATCCTCTGACGGGACTTTACTACGATCCCAACTCACAGGTAAAATATCGGTTTTATTTCAGGTTTGATCGTGATGGCTTTATTATTTAAATTGACCCGATTTTAGCTATCTCTTAGAGTGTGTGGTTTATCTTTATAGACTGAGAAAACGCCAGATTTTACAGGATATTAATTACATTTTGCATAGCCTGGAAAATGTACGCAGCAGAAACCTTGTTGATGAATTTCCTATACATGTAGTCCCTAACTTGCGAACATTCGAGTTACGAATTTCCTCAGATACGAACGCACCGCAGGTCTACTTCCGGTTCAATCGCAGAAGTAGCTCACGTGTATTGTACAATTATATACAATATTTTCAGTGTGTAAGTGAATATATAAAATGTCTAAAGTCTGGTATATTGTGTGTGTGTGTGTGGGGGGGGGGGGGTTCAGGAGAAATGAGTCGACCTCACCGGTTTCAATTAATCAGTTCGGGAGCACAATGATAGAAAATGTCTGTCCTGTAAAGCTGATTTGATGGTAAATAATCCGAATTTCGACAAAAGACTTCACAGTCCGATACAGTGGAAAACAGCTCCGAGACAGAATTGCGTCCGGGATTCCACTCGCCATTTAAAGGCGCAGACGCAACACTGTCACTGTTCAATTCCTTAGGTGTGATTACGGTGTTTGTGGGGAAATGGGACAGAGATTTAGTCAAGTGGATAGATATGCTTTACATTATATATTCGTGTCAAAGGCCTACTTTGAAACAGAACTCGGTCACAAGTCTGGGACTACCTGTAATTACATTTCTTTAAAACTAATGATCTAATTTTTACCTAATTAACTAAAACTAATATCTGTGTAACAATGTGATTGAACTAGATGTGTCCCTCTTTGTGTTTTTTGTTTTGTTTTGTCCCCCCTCCCTCAGTACTACTACAACTTTCACACTCAGCAGTACATGTACTGGGACGGAGAAAAACACACCTACATTTCTGCCCCTAATGACGGCACTGATCCTGATTCCATGGCAGCAGCCTCCGACCTCTCCGCTTTGACAAAGGACAAGAAGGACAAACCCAAAACCAAGACTGCACAGCAGGTCGGCTGTATCACGTGCTGTTCATTGTACGCCGATATCTTTTAAAACAGTTTACAGTGCTTACGGTACGCGTATTTGCTTCAGATCGCTAAGGACATGGAACGCTGGGCTAAAAGCATGAACAGGCAGAAGGAGAGCGTTCGCTCGGCATCCTCCGCTCTCGCCCAGGCTCGACTCGCAGACGAGCGCAGAGAATCAGCCAGCGCTGACGCCGGATACGCTATTCTGAAGAAGAAGGTGTGGAGTTTTATCATGTCTATTAAAGCGGTGAAGTTAGTTCCTGTTAGCACTTACGTTATAGCAGCAGTAAACAGTTATTCTCTAGTCTTGCGTTATTTATTAAAAAATGTTTTATACATTATATGATTGTGTCAAACTGACATTGTCGAACTTGTGAACAAATCCGGCTTACGAACGTGCTCCTGGAAGGGAACTCGTTTATAAGTCGGGGACTTGCTGTAATCGTTATCAGAATAGTTTTTGAAATATTGTAAAGAAGGGTGTATGTGTTTTATTTTAATTGTTAAAGCAGATTTATTGTACACAGGGCGCTCTGTTGGAGCAGCTGCCGATTCTGGCGGAGCACATGCAGCATCTTGAAGAAAGAGAGGTGAGCTCGAGTTATTGTTTCTTTCTCACAGATTAAAAAGGAAATTACAAAGAAATGGTAAATAACCCTGACAGAATTACTATTTTAAACAGATTAAAGTTTTTGTTCGCCTTTGTCTAGAGGGTTTACACATTTTCTGTTTCATTTCATTTTTTATTAATTGCGTAATTGAATAAATACAAAATGAAATTGGTCACTATTTTAATTAACTTTTGTTTCCCCTTTTTTTTCTTTTTTTTTTTTTGTATTTTTACATTTTAAGCTTATTTTTCTCAGTCATGCGTTGCTGCGATTAGACTCATCATTTTGCCTGTGTGTGTATGGTTTTTTTTTTTTTTTCCTTTTTCCCCAGAGCTCTCCTCCTCTCAGTTCAGCACCGGTGCCCAGAGGAGAGATGGATTCACAGGATGTGGGAGGAGTAGAGAGAGAGGAGAGGATGACGGACTGGGCGAAACTGGCATGTTTACTCTGCAGGAGACAGTTTCCCAGTAAAGAGGCTTTAATCCGACACCAGCAGCTCTCAGAGCTCCACAAGGTAAAGATTTACTGTCGATTCACATGACGTCACTTCCACCCATAAGCTCAACTCTGTTCGCTGCATATACAGGTGTTCAGTACAGGTTTTTTTTTAAAGATAGTCTTCTGAGTCATACTTATTCTTAGAGCTGCATTTTAATGATCATAAACAGGGTGTGCAATATGTCAAAACGTCACCAGTACACTTTCTGGCCAATCATGATGTTTTATAACTTTTTGAATTTATGCTACTCGACAAACTTTACCTCATACATTCAGTTATAATGACTGAAACAGCAACAGGACACAAACACCCCAGATGGCTCGCACCCAGACCAATTGGCACACGTCAGCATTAACCATTGAATTAGACCAGCGTTATAGTGCTGTGAAAACCAGGACTTATGATGAAATTTCAATCAAATTTTATTTCTATAGCACTTTTGAACAATGGTCGTTGTCGCAGCTTTACAGAATTAAGATTTCTCCTGAATGAAGACGTAAAAGTGATCGACATTTACAGAAGACTTCAAACACAGTCAGCCTCTTAGTTTCAATAAAACATTTGAATGGTGCAAATATTTTGAAGAAGAAGTTTGATTCCGGCCGAGGTGGATCGCGGCCCAATGCAGTCGTATCGGTGAACATTAAACAAGTAGAACGCCTGATCCTTGAAAATCCACAGATAACTTGTCACTAACTTGCGCAGGAGGCGCATCTGTCCGTGGGAATCGTACACACCACCACTTGCACATTGCAGAAACTCGGCTGGGGGTTATTACCACATCGCCCACACGGTCCTGACCTCGCTCAAAGCCATTTCTACATGTTTGGATCATTAAAGGAGTTCCTGGGAGGCTGGCGTTTCAAACATGAAGCAGACGATCTGATCATGGCTCCGGCGCACTGAGAAAACTTTCTACCTTGATGGTATCCACGCACTAGTGAAACACTGGGATATGTGCATTGGTGTAGTACGGGATTGTGTAGAGAAATAAATGGAGTTTAGCTCTCATAACTGTTATGTTATTCTGCAAAATCAAAAGTCCCTGTTTTACTCGAACACCCCTTGTATTATTATTTTTGTATTTTGTGCGAAAACTGTGGTGTCCTGACAAGGAATTGGTCAATTACCATGTTATAGTTAAATTATTTTAAAAGTAGGAAAAAAACATTGAAGAAAAAAAGCAATTAACTTTCAAAATGGCTTTAATAGCACATGTCTTGTTTGGAATTAGATCTATCAAAAACCCCTAGTGTTTTGAATCTAAATGATTTTCCTTCACTGTTTAGCAAAACCTTGAGCAGAAAAGAGCTCGACAGGAGAGTACGGAGAACCAGGTGAGCAACACCCTAACCTCTTCTTTCTCTTCCAATCATTTAATTAGCATTTTGACTTTCTCTAACATAAACATGGGAATCATACTGGTCATCATGGTTTAATATTGTACACTAAATGTTCCATAGGTTCACCGTATCATAAAACTTAATATGAACATTTCTAAATTCTTTCTGAAATTACATCGAAAACAATCAGAAAAAGAATCGTCCGAAATCAAATGAGGTTTGTAAAAACACCCGAGGTGCCATTTTTATCAGTTATAGACCTCCAAGGTCGGTTAAAACGGCGACTTCCGTGTTTGGTCAGACTGAAGAGCTCACTGTAATAGTTCGAAAATAGTTGTGTAGCTGTTTCACCTATTATCCATGCTGTTGTGAAATCATCGGTCACTTCACAAGTAAAGATGGTTCCTGGTTCTGTGGCAGCCTCTCCAAGAAACATGACCAACGATCATGTGACCAACAACCTCTCTGTATATTTTACCTTTTGTGTTGTTTCATTCTGGTTGCATTAGATGAACCGAATTAATACAATTCTGATTTTCAACACTGTTAATCAGCACAACATGATGGACTCTGGGTGGGGGGCGACTGCAGGCCCCGTCTTCCCTACCAATCTCAGAAACATTATTCAATCATGTGCATCTCTGAGTTGTATGTGGAAGAGGGTGGATAGCACGTTCCTTTAAGTGTTACACCGTCATGTGATGCCTACGGAGGGACATGGGTTGAAAAAAAAATAAATAAATTTGAGGAAGAAAAAAAAAAGTGGGACATGGCACATGGGTGGAAAAAAAATTTTGGGGGGGGGAAAAAAAATCTGAGGAGGGGGGAAGAAAAAGGACATGGGACCCGAGTCGAGTTTTGCAAGATCTCTCAAACATTTTGCCAGATCTTGCAAAACTTGACCCTTTATCATCACCAATTTAGTTCAGCAGGTGGCAGTAATGCCAAACTTGATCCTTGACCCCGGAGGAGAACTGTTACTGATCCAGTCCAGTCCAGTCCAGTAAGTGTCAGTAACACACCTAAAAGCTGGCTGCCAACCACTAGAAAAAAATAAAGGAAGAAGCAAACATGCAAGATAATACTTGGATTAGTTGCACATGCACTGCTAAACAAGCATGGAGAAAATTACGGAGAAGTATGAATCACATAGTCTTGATTTTTTTTCCTCCTATGTCCTCTATTTTTTTTTTTTTTCCTTAGTATTTTTTTCTTCACCATAATTTTCCCCCACACCCATGTCCCTTTTGGGGCTTCGTAGATGCCCCATGTGTTGTAGAGAAAACATGTTAGCCTTCATCCTTCGGGTTGGTAGCTGTGGTACGCTAGGTGAGCGGGAACTGGTAGGTGAGCAAAATGGGGAGAAAAATAAAATGGATAATTTGGATGTGAGGCATGATCCAATCTAAGCAGAGCACAGGTAGTATTTTTTTAAATCCTGAGATTTAAATACAGAACTAATACCTCATACTAATACCAGTATTACATACATTGTAGTAATGATACCGATAAGAAAACAATTTCTACCAGAACAAGATTTGAAAAACATATTCTGCAAGACCAAACCAGAAAAACTTAAGAAAAAGAACCTAATGTAAAGTCTTGTTCTTCTGGCCAAGGCCATGCTATAATGTGATATTTATTTATTATTATTATTTTTTTTTTATTTACTTTTCTCACAACTCTTTAAATCCCTTATATTATAACATAATATTATATTGGTTGAATAAATCAGTTTAATGTTTGATATGTATCTGCCATGAAGTAGCCTGGGAAGCTGATATGGCAGTAAATCCTAATACAAACAAACAAACAAAATGATTCTCTTCACTATGAGAAACAAACAGGATTTTTTTTTTAATCTTTCTTCTGTAGATGAAATACAGGAGCGACACACCAGATGCCAAGAAGAGGAAATACAGCCCCATGTGATGTGTACACACACCGAACGCACTAACAGTCCACATCATGTCACACTGAGCCATAATTAACACCGAGTGTTAGGATTGTTATCAGTACAATTCTTCCTTCGATTATTTCGCACGCTGCATCTCTCTTAGTGTTAAGTAATGCCTTCTTCTGTAATATAAATCCACTGTGGAAAATGTCTTTGATGTCTTTGACAAAATCTTCACCACAGTGTGGTGTCTCACAGCCTTTACTTTCAGGAAAAAATTGCATATTGTCAAGAACAATCAAAAATAGTTTATTTTTTATTTTCAGTTATTTCTTTTTTATTATAAGAGTTATGTTTACTTTATACTTCACTGTCATGAATCATAGTCCTCGAAAGGACTGTGTGTGTGTGGAGGAGGTGTGTATGGATGTTGTTGATTCTTGTTGTAATAAGTGTAAAATATTAGACAGCATATAAGGGTTTGATCGTTTATTATGTTTTGTGAGGGACGGCAGATTATTCAGGATTAGATTAAAAACAAAAAAGGCTTTTTTATTATACAGAAAACATATAGCAATATTTTACCTGAATGATGTCATTACCTGTGACTGGAATCAAATAACAATGATTATGATTGTTATATAGTGTAAACCTGTTAATTCAGATTTCTCAAGATTTTGGTTGTAAAATTATCGACAAGGTGTGTCACTCTGTCAAACACTAGAGACGTTCAATCTCCGTTCTGTATTCGATTTCTTTGTGCCTGATGGTGTTCGCCTGATGGTGTGTGCATTAGTAGGGATTAGTTATATATTTCTTGTTCAAATCACGATCACTCGTTTAGCATGATTGATACTTAGCTATGTTTTACTGACCAATCCTTCAATTGTCCGTGCTTTATTTTTTTCTTAACATTATCTTAGCTAGTGAAACGATGAATCCTAGGCAACATGATTTGAGTCAAGGGTACGACGAGCTAGTTAGCTAGCTAAATAATGTGACTGTAGAATTATTCCGGAATCAAGCCGTGTGTGTTGTGTTAAATCCTGTTGCTACATATCAAAAAGTCAAAAGCCAACAGGAAATGGCGGCGTGTCTGGTTTCTGTCTGATGGACAAGATGGGTGGAAAAAAAAAAAAAGCGATGTATATACATTTTCTCTCCAGGGAAATATTTATATTTTTGTAAGTGAGGAGGCCTTTTAATGAACTGTTTTATGAGCAGAGATTTTAAAAGAAAAGAGCCAATGCCGTTAGAGTTACGTCGCTCCTGTATTGTTAATTGTTTGTAAATGTAAAATGTTATATAAATGACAAATAAAGCATTGGATAGCATTGTACACCGTACCAGAAGTAACAGATACTAGCTTGAGCTTCAGTCTCTCTTCGCTGTGCTTGTGTGACTGAATGTTAATCCAGGGTGATAAATCATGAGAATCCTCCTGAACCTTCTGCTTACACCACACAAATGTTGTTGCGTTCAACTTAAAATGAGAGAAAGCCGTTCTAATCAAATAAACTTTTTTGTCAGATTCAGCGAATGTCTCCTCTCCGTCCACTAGCTGTTAGTTGTGTGTGTGGGCTAAACAGAAATCTGTTTTTTCATACACAACTCCTGTTCTGTAAGTGAGACAAAAAAGATGTTGGTGCAGACATGACCCACTTCCAGCAGATCAGCAACAAGGAGACGTTCATGTCCATGCACAGGGCAGGCGGATGGGACGCCTGAGCAAAGGAACCTGAGCAAACTTTTCCATACTGTTTATTATAACACACACACAGCTTCTTTTATTCTCAACCACAATCAATCACACAAAATGTGGGCTGCATTTTTTTTTTATTATTATGTTTGTTTGAGATAAAAATCAACAATCACTGAGCAATGACCACGAAAGGTGGATGGAATTTAAAAAAAAAAAAAAAAAGGCATTTTAAAGTCCAGCATTTGTACAGCACATGCATTTTGACACAACACACGACGACAATACAGAAAAACACAATGCCATGGTGTTACATTCAGGTTTAAAAAATAATAATAATAATAAAAGGTCCATGTTTTCCAGCATGGAACGATCAGCCAGGATTGACTTTACAGGAACATTCCACAGTTTTTTCTTTTTCTTTAAATAAGAATAAAAAACTTTTTTTTTTTTTTTGTTTCACATTGTTTTAAGATGATTTTGTGAAGTTTGTGCTTGTAAAGCAAGATACAAAACAAAAATGACCTGTTGCATCGTGCTAAATTGGAGGCTCTCCATTTGCCTTACTTGTGGGCTACACTAGCCTTGTAGCTTCAGGGCAAAACTAAAAGAAAAAACTATGTTTGGAATACTGATTTTATTTCTGTATGATCCAGTTGCTTATTAAACACATCTGAATCACTTTTCTGTAGCTGGAAGAAGGACAGATTTTATATATATATTTTTTTTACTAGTAGATAATAAATAGTGCTATCAATATCTCTTATCTGTTAAACCACATTGCCATTAAAGTTTCTAATCTGATCAGTCAGAAGCCATTGATTAAATCTGATTAATTTTGATTAAATTAAGATCAATTGTTATTCTAAGCACATTTGTAGAATAAGATGGGTAAACGGCATGCTCTGGGATGTGCTGCTAATGAAAAATAATCTACTTAATGTGGTGGCAGTAGTAGTAGACTTAATCTATGACCTTTATGTGTTTAATATACACTCCCATGCTGTTCTGTAAGTCGCTCCAGATGAAGGTGTCTTCTTTAAACGTAATAAAAATAAGCAGCTTAAATTCAACAGTATATTACTGTTTAGTCAGTCGTATCAAAAATTCCATTTGTTTATCTACTTTTCATGAGTTTATTGTACTATAAACTTTTGCCCGGATTTATAAGAACTTAAGAAATCCTGAATTTCTTGTGTAAGTAAATCCATCCAGGTCATTTTTGTATTGCATGCTTTTCCTAATATAGACACTGAAGTCATTTTAAAACACTGAAACCTTTTTTTCTGAGGGGAAATTCACGGTTTTATAATGCAGTTCCTTGTAAAGAACATTGTCACACATTCAAATTTCAATATCACATTAATGAATCTTTTGCCATTCTTTATTTTGTTTTATATTTTTATTTTATATTGTATACAAGTTTAAGAAGAGAACAAGCTTCACTTGTTAAATTTTTCATCTTATTTTTTTTTTTCTCATTTAGGGTCTAAAGGTCTGAGTGCACAACCCAATCTGATTTTTAAAACTTTGCTAGTTTGAGTACTATGAATTAGCTACAGTATGTTACATTATATTACATTATATTACATAGTGTTTAATAACTGCCCATATTCGGTTGTTGTGCACTCAGAGTGTTGGACCGTTTTCATATTTATGTATGTTATGTTTTTTGTTTTTTTTTGTTTTTTAGACGTTAGTTTGCTTTCGTACATACAGTCAGGGGACGTTACTAATTCTCCTGACGTCTTAACATTCATTCATCTACAAAAACAGTGCTATAGGACTAAAACACAGACTGTAAAAAGGCAGCTTGATTTCATATGGCTAGATTTCATCATTTTCACCAAGAACAAAATCTCTGCACCGATAATCGTAACACGAGATACTATGGTAATCACCGAGGACTGTGATCTTAGCGTGGAGGCCGTCCCCGGGTAGCAGGCTGCCTAAGTAGCCCATGCCTTCTAAAGATGTTTGCAAGGCAATCCCATAACCCATGATAATGGTGATATTAAAGTTCTTCACGTGTCTTGTTTGACCTGCAAACACTTTATATCAGTACTTCGATGGGTTCTGAATCATAAACCTACATTTGGTTGATGGTAATATTATATTTTGGTGTTTTTACAAGATTCAATAATAATTAATACTAGTTCGTTTCAGCATTATTTTTCTAGTACTGGGCAAAAGTCTTGAACCCCCCTTTATTTCTTCATATTTTGCTTCCAAAGAGTCAGACATTCAGGTATTTTTAATATAATCTTTAGGACTGTCATGGGTCTCATTTCCAGTTCAGTCCCTGTACCCAACCAGTTTCAGAGGAATGCTTTTTATTTTTTAAGCCACACAGTGACCTATGAATTATTCAAGTCATTAAGAACAACAACTTAAGGCATGAACCAGTGAGAAACAGGTGCAGATGTTGACATATGATCAGGCCGGTAATTAGTATACTGGTGATGCTGAATGCGTGAGTGGGTGGAACAGATGAGAGGGGAAATGAGGTCGCTGCTGAGGTTGTTACATAAACAACCAATTTTTACATTGCATCTTTAGGCACTTTGCAGCCTGTCACAGTAAAATGTTTGATTGCATTTTTTTTTTAATTCAACGTTATTTATTTCATTTAATATGAAGAAGTGTGTGTGTATTGGGGGCACTCAAGACTTTTGCTCAGTGCAGTGTTTTTAGGATTAAAAAATTTAAACTTGTTGCTTTCATTACAGGCTCATTCTCAAATTGTGCTCTGTGCACTCTATGCCTACACTATACACTTTTCCATGGACTATCTAACGTCTGTGTGTTTGACGATAAGTAATCAAATCTATTATTGAGCCTCCAGAGGAAAAAAATGGCCACGCAAAAATCTTCCCCACCTAATTTGTGTCTATTTTGTTGCAACAGTCAGTATGTTGTCTGCCATTTTTGAAAGCCCTCTAATTTATCTGCTCGCTTCTGCTATATAGAGAGCACACTTCCTTTTCTATCCTGGGAATTCTAGTGCATTGTCTGCATATTAACCTCCTACAGAGCTCACAAAACGTAATATTTGAGACGCAGCTGTTGTCTCTTTCAGTCACCTTTTCTTTGTCTGGCTGCCAGCAGCCTACATTCAGAAACGATTGATATTAGCCAAATAAATCAGTTTTTAAAAAGAGGACGCGTGCTTACTACAGTCTTAGTTAAATACACAGCACAAGCATCACTGGATTATAACCCATACCGTTGATCGAACTTGGATTACTTGAAAGTTTTGAACATTTGTCATATAATATTTTATTTATCACCATTTTTCCATATCTTCAAGTTCTGATTAAAACCACTCTGACTGAACTTGTCATTCCAAGGCACGATAAAAAAAAAAAGAAATCGCTTTTCTACATTTTACAGGAAACAGGTGAAGACAGGTCACCCCATGCGTGCTGTGCTGCTGTGGTAGAGATTTGGTCCTCCTGTAAAACAAAAATGCTGCAATATAAACTGTACCATCCATGTACACTAGATATAAAACAAGCCAAAAAAATAGAAAACATCTAGGAGACATAGTTATGCTAAGAACTTACCCGTCATGTTGTGCTTCTTCTAATGGTCTGTATCATTGGTGAACACATCTCCACATTCTGAAGTGTGTGGGAGAGAATCGGTGCGCCTGGACGGACTGCCTTCAGTAGGAAACCTGACACACCGGCAAACACAAAACTTACTTATTAACCCAATTACCTGGTCAGATCCCCTATACACCAACCCCAAACCCTCACTAAAACCGAGACACCTGACCACTAACCCCCTACAAAAACCTCATTGAAACACAAATACCTGGCCAATTCCCTTACACACCAACCCCAACCCTTCACTAGAACCCACACATGTGACCAGTAACCCATACAAACCACTTTCAAACCTCATTGAAGCCCAAATCCTCACTAATACCTACACACCCGACCAATAACATTACAAACCACTCCAAAATATTAACTGAAACTCAAACACCTCACCAGCATCACTATCGGCCAACCCCGATTTGCTGGAACCAAAACACTTAATCAGTACTACTACACACAAATTCAAACACCTGACCAGCACCATTATCTTCTACTTCTACCCTTCTCTAGAACCAAAACAGTCAACCCCTAACACTACCTACCAACTCCAGCCCCCTAAATACCTACGCTAACCTTGGCTGAAACACAAACAGTTAAGTTAAGCACACTTGACCAGTACCACTAGAGACCAATCTTAAAGGCTTATGGAAAAACCAACCTAAAGCATCACTGAATCTCAAACACCTGACCAGCCCCACTACATACCAACCTTAAAGCCTTCCTGAAACCCAAGTAGTCTGCCAATATCACTATCAACAAACCCCCAACTTTTGCTGAAACCCAACACAAACATCAAACCATTACATTACACCCCCACCCCATAACTCTCCCTGAACCCATGCACCTGACCAGTACCTCTACTCGTTTAACTGCAAACCCTTGCTGAAACCCAAACACATGACCTTCCACTCTACACACCATCCCTAAACCCTCTCTGGAACCCAGGCACCCACCTCTTACAATCCGCCGTCAACCCTAAATCCTCGTTGAAACACCTAAGCACTCCAAGCATGCTGGAATGCTTTTTTTTTGCGCATTATGGTATGTCTTATTTCTTCCAGCAATTTTCACAAAGCACAATATACAGATGCGCAAGCTAATAAAATCTATATTTAGTGTTTGCGGAACATTTTCCCTCGCTGAACATTTTCCCTCACCTGCTGCGTGTGGGACTGTAGGCTCCAGCAAAGGACTTTTGGGATGTTGGGGTGATGTCTCCATCCACTTCACTCTCGCTCCGCCCCAAATCTGCATTCGTGTGCCAGTTTGTTCCTCCACTAGCTGTAGAGGACACTGCAACAGGACAAAGGTAGAACAGATGGTGTAATGGTGATGCAGGAAATCAGGTTGCATATATGGTGTATGGCAGGGGTCCTGAATTTAAAAAGTCAGGTATTTATAAGCCTTAATGTTTGCTCAAATGGCCAGTGTTTTGTCTCATAGTGGAGCTTTTTATTATCCCCATGGTTTCGGAAATATGAGACAAACTGGTCCTGCAGGAAGAATAAACATATATTGATTGACATTCATCTTTAAAGGTTCGGTTTTCATAGTCTACTTTCCTTTTTTTTTTTTGGAGTAAGCCATGCCTTATGGTGCTTTCCTTTCCGTTTTGTTGTAAGTTTAGTTTAGTGATGCATTGTATTTGGGATACAGCTGGATATGTGAATATTTAGCTATTTATGTTTAGATGTGCCAGGTCATCTGTATTAGCACCAATTTCACACCTGGTGTTAGCTTGCAAACTCAACTGTGTACAACCACAGTTCACACTTTCTTGACTCATTAGGTATGTAATGAAGCATTTTCTGAGATTCAGTTAAAGAGATTTTCTGTAGATATGCCGTTACCTGATGAATAAGAGCTGGTCCTACTGGATCTGCTAAATGGAGCTGGTAATGTTTGGTAGCCCAGATGTTGGTATCCTCGATCATATTCGTAGCCATAGACCGGCCTCCTTCCCGCAGTGTTGCGATTGTACCAGCCTCTTAGATGCTCCACCACTAATGCTTTTTGCATGGTTTTAGCCAACAGTTCATTCCTGCTTCTTGGAGGTCTCAGTGTTGCATACGGATTGTGCACCATCCCATAATTCTTGCTGCGCCCATTTCCATGGTAGCCATGCGCATGGTATGAGGGGTTGACATTATAGTGTCCTTCGAGTTCATTCTCGTATACGTAAGCACCATTAGCACTGGCATTAGCGTATGGCTCATAGTCAGAAGTGGCATAGCCGGGTACATAATATGCAGCAGGGCTATATGGTGTGCGTGGGTGAGTTTGTACGTGAGCATGAGTGTGTGTGTGGTGGGGCACCAGGTTTGGCATGCTGCCTGTGTTGGGTTGGTGATGGAGCGATGAAGGGATGAGGTACGGAGGAGTGGAAGGACAAGGAGGGCCAAAATCGGCACTGGACACACTTGTGCACGACGAACAATCATCCAGGATCTCACTGCTGTTGCTACGGCGACCTGGAAAAACGGATCTCTCCGAACCGGAATAACAAAGGAAATGAGACTGAGACTCCAAACTTCCACTGCGATGCCGGAACGCGTGGCCTGGACCGTCAGACCTGCCAGTTTAATAAAGAAATTATACAGAGAACTTGCTTTTAAAGGGAAATTAGCTGCTTAAGTCACAAATTTCACAATGTTTTTGTACCCGAGCTGGCTGCTGCTGTAGGCGTTACGGGTCAGGGCAAGGGTCTGTGCGACGTTTTGGAGCTCTGCCTGCCTGCGAGGGATGGTTTTATAGGGACTGCTGCTGGCTGAGGAGGCATCATGAGAGGTGTAATACAAACCAGACTGACCATCACACTCCAGTCTTCCGGTTACAAAGAGGAGACAAAGTACAGGAGACAAGGTCATAAATAGAGGACATATTAACAAAAGGTTGACATCATATTGAGGACACACACACCTGCTGAGTGTAGTGTCATGGTGTGTGTCGCTCTCAGAGGATCGTCTCTGTGTATCATAGTCCAGGCTGACCGTGGGAGGAGCGTTGAGTAACGGAGAGCATTGCAGGGAGCGAGACCGCCGACGCTGACTAACATCATCTACGCACGCATACACACATGACAGAAGACATTTCAAGATATTTCTATTGTACAATTATATTGTAAGTCTTGTGCTTAAAAACAAAATTTAACTTTTTGAAGCTGAATGAGTCTACTATTTAATTGAATAGGTGTTATATTTAATAAGCTGTTAAGCAATATTTAGCAAAAATGTGTAATAACTCGCTAACTTAATTTGTGCTTATGGTGTAGGTATATTGCTGCTAAACAGTATGCTAGTAGTAAAAATATACAGCATTTTGTTGTGTGACAAGTAAAAATGTTTTAGCGCAAATATTTAGCAATTTGCTAAAGCAGAAAAAAACTGTGGTTAACACAACAATTAAAGTAACACCTCTGTAGCAGCTAAAATTAGAGCAGTGGCTAGTCTGAAATTAAAATTACAGCAGTGGCTAGTCTGAATGTTTGTAACAGAAAAGCATGATTTAGCAAAAAATTTTGAACAGAATGTAGCAGAAATTTCTCAGCTAAACCTTTATATTTTTCCTCATAAAATAAACAAAAGCTGTGAACATGTTATCAAGGATAAAATTTATGTGGCTGTATTTAAGTGTTTTTAAATGAATATCTGCGAGGAAAAAATGTCGGCAGGCTGCTAATTTGAAAATGTTTTACATTGCTAGAGAGACTAGAGACACTGCTAAGTTTGTAGCAGAAATGTTTTGCTAGCTCCTTAGGAAAAGTTGATAAATCTAACATCTAAGATTTATCTTAGACACTTAAGAAAAAGCAAACATAGCATACATTTTGAGTTAACTATAGTTGAAGTATGTCAAGAATGCTTAGCAGGCTGCTAAAATGTTAGCAGAAATGATTAGCAAACTAATGAGGTAAATGTTTTCCTTATATAAAATAAACACAAACTTTGTGAGCCTTGCTCACATTTTCACTTGTCACCAAAAAATGAGCAAGGATTTTCAACTAAGTATCTGTTTAGAAAATGTTTACCAGGCTGCTAACATAAACAATGCTAGCATGAGAAAATGCTAAAATGCTTATGCTGCTAAAGTGAAAGTGCTGTAGCAGAAATCTTTTGCTAGCTGCATAGAAAAATTGGAAAGGTGTTGAATTTAGTTGAATGCTTAAAGGTTTTTTTTTTTGTGTGTGTGTTTATCTTTAACAAACTTAGCAACATAGTACACATTTTAAACTGAATGTATCAGGAAAAGGTCAAAGATGTTTAGCAGACTGCTGAAAATACTAGCAGGAATGTTTAGCAAATTGCTGAGGTAAATATTTTTTCCCCTTAAAATACACACAAGTTGTTTATGTAAACTGTACGCAAGCCTCACTTTATGTGGCAGAAAAATGAGCTTACATAAGTATCTGTGAGGAAAATGTTTAACTGGATGCTAATTTAAACCGTGTTGGTCTGAGAAAATAGTTCACACTGCTAAAGTGAAGTGAAATGTGATAAATCTAATGCTTAAAGCTAAAACGTTTTGCATTTAGCTGCTATGATAAACTATAAAGGTACTGAAATGACAGGTTTTTATCTTTATTTTCTCACATACTTTCATCCAGAGGGATGCTGTCAGAAAGGGAGCTGCATTCTGACTGACCCAGTTCTTCTGTAAAAAAAAAAAAAGAGAGAGAGAGAGAGAAAGATATTAGGTGTGTGTGTGTGTGTGTGTGTGTGTGTGTGTGTGTGTGTGTGTGTGTGAGCCTTTGTGGATTTATTAAACCTGACATGACATGTTAAGTACATAGGGTAGACACTTCAGAAGAACAAAATCAAAGAAACCTCCATGAGCACGCTTCAGGATAGATGATGATGGACGTTTGTGTGACATTTACTTTGCCTTAAGATGATTTTCTACGCCTCACAAAGCACACTGATTTTAATATACATTTATATTCATAACACAGCTCTCCATTCTGAGTGGTCTGAAGGAGCTGATTAGTTTTGAAAATGCTGAAAGTTGTTTGAACGTGTGTAATTCATTGCAGCATAAACAAAATTATAATTTTGCTAAAAGGTTACAGATAAACTGTTAATTGTACCCACTCTTAATGATAATAAAACCTTTGCAATTAAGACCAATGCTGCTTTCGATCCCTTTGAACTCGTACCTTTCTTTTCTAAACATACCTGCGATGATCCGCGAGGCTCTCTGAGTGGGTCTCTTGCCCTTCTTCACACGGTAACGGTTCATCTCATCCTCGATTTCCTGAAGTTTCTGCATGGCATCCAGGCAATTCCTCCTCCTCTTCTTCTTCACCGTTTTGCCGATATCGTGTTCTGAAGCTAGCTTTTTTGCTGCTTCTACGATCTTCCTCTGCAGAGCAAAACGACTCTCCAGGTTCCTTAGGTATGGATCCTGCGCAAAAACAGACACTTACAGACATCTACAGTACATTACTGTGCAAAAGTCTTGAGCCCCCTCTCATTTCTTCAGATTTTGTTTCCTAAGAGCCAGCTGTTCTTGTATTTTTAGTCTTGAGGAATAGTCTTTAGTCTCCAGGACTTTTTGGCTCATGGGATAATTTTCAGTCCAGACCTTGTACCTGACCAGTTTCAGAGGAATGTTTTTTGTTTGTTAAGCCACACAGAGACCTTCTAGTGACCTAAATCATTCAAGCATTAAAAGACCATATAATTTAAGGCTTGAACCAGTGAGAAACAGGTGCAGATGATACCAAAGGATCAGGCTGGTGATTAGTATACTGATGATGCTGAATGCTGAGTGGTTGGAACAGACAAGAAGGGAAACGAGGTTGTTACATAAACAACCAATTTTTACATTGTACTGTATATTTAGGCACTTTGCAGCCTGTCACAGTAAAACATTTGTTTGTTAATTGAATCTACATCATTGAATTTAAATTGTAAAAATAAGGAGGGCTCAAGACTGTTGCACAGTATGGTATATAGTTTATCATGCGTGATATTAAACGCCTGAATATTAAAAATCTGTCAATAATCTTGATTGAAAAAGATATAAAAGTCCAACGTACTTAAAATTGCTGTATTTTGAATCAATTCAATTTTAATTTTAAAATAATCAATCAGATGAATGACATCAAACTCAGATTCAGCCTAAAAATTTAATTTGATTTAAATGAACATCAACATTTTGGGGAAAAAAAAAAAAAAAGATCTTCATATTAAATCATGTATAAATACTTTATAGTGAATATTTGACAAATTTCTCAACTCTGTTGGAAATTAATCATCTTTATTTTTATTTAGGTCTTATGTACAAATTCATATTATGGAGTAAAAATAAACATTTAAATTAACTTTTAATTAGATTTACTCTATTTTAATCCAAATCAAAAACCAAATCTACGTTAGCAGAAAATAACAGGGAAGCAAAAAAATACTTAGCAAATAATTACAAAGGAGCTTTTCATAAGAGGAATTACACCAACCTCGTTATACGGGAAAAGGTCGTCCAGTTTGAAAGATGTTCCAATTCTTCTCCTGATGCCAGGAGGTTTCTCACCCGCACTCATTGGGTACTCTTTAGGGAGTTTACCAGTCAGCTCCTGAACAAAACATCACAATACATTACAGCGTACTGTAAATGTGAAAACATAAAGTAGCAATTATATATTAAATAAAATATATCTCATCAAACCAGTAGTTAAATTCTATCCACAATGTATTAAAAAAGAAGTATAGTGTATGAAACATTAAAAATAAAAGAGAGGTATGCTTACAGCTTCCCTGAGGCATATCTCCTTCAGCTCGGCCATTTTGTGGCTCAGTACGTCTTGAATTTCTTTCTCTTTCACTCTTAATTCAGCCAGCTTCTCTTTTTTCTGCTCATCGTTCATCTCAGAGTCTGCAGAACCTGATAATGATTTTAGAGAAAAATACAGTAATCACAAGTATAATGTAATATGCATATTGTACTTGGTAAAAAAATAATTATATATTTTTTTAGATAAGTAAGTAAAAGAAAATTAAGAAAACTGTTAAATATTGATTGTAGTAAGAAATGAAATGATGAACAAATGTAAGTATTTTTGATACTGAAATGTTGAGTGATATCATAGTGTGATGTAGCCATCATATTACAAAAATAGTGTAAGATGGAAGTGCATAATTAATATATTTGCACAACGTTATTAACATTCATGTTCCCTAAATATTAATTATAATACAAATCCTGCTATATATGAAATTTTGTGTACTATATTAAAAGAAACAGGCAGTAAACTATTAATAACTATTATAAATTTGTACCCACCAGTTGAGACAAGGCTCCCATTACTGGCCATGATGAGCTGGTTTTTGGTCCCTACATTAAGTTTAATGGTTTTTGCAGCTCCATTTTCGGTCAGGTCCACAGCGATGTCTCCTAAACTTCTTGCTGCAGTCATTTTGGCCTGTTGAGGAAGACGTGAAAAAACTCACTTTCCTGCAAAACAATAAAGACCTATTGTACCTACCTACCATAACCTTTTAGTTCTTCTCATTAATCATTAGCTGTATATTCTAATTTATTATTATTATTTTTTTGCAATTGAATATACTTTTATGTGTGTATACTGTATATCCAATTCACATTTATACCCAATGTCTTTTGACACTGTACTTGAATTTGGTCACAATATTAAACAACTATATAACTACAGGTTACATAGAAATAAATCAGGCTGTAGATATAAATGTGACAAAAAAAATGTTTCTTGCAAATTTGCACCTGTTGACATTTTAAAAGATTCAATAATTAGTATCAATAATTAAATAATCATGGTAAAATTTAAGTAGCTTTTTAATGTTCTTAGACAATTAAGCAAGACCTGATTTCTAATTTCTAATATACTATATCTAATCATATATGATGCACTCCTTTTAATTGATGAAGCAGTAGTAATATTAAATAATAAAAAGAGAAGTGTTCCCTTACTATACCATAGTAATTAAATTACATTAATTATACTTTTCAGAAAGTTACAAGTTTTCCAGTCATGTGTAACTGGTGAAGAGGTAAAATGGATAGGTTTCATATTGTTTTAGATTTTCACCCATTGTTTTTTTATTTTTTATAATTTTTTTGTGAATTTTTCCCAAGTTTCTCCCTAATTTAGTCATGTTCAATTCCCATTCATCAATAGGGCACTCTCCCTACTACTCAAGGCTACTACTACCAATCAGGGAGGGCCAAAGACTATCATGTGTTTCCTCCGAACCATGTGACGCCACTCACTCATGCACCATTGGGGCACCACACGATTGATGTGAGAGTGCAGAGTGTGTCCCATCCAGCCCCTCTGAGAGGACTCAGCCAATCAATTCATTCCAAGCCCCTGGCTATGGGAGGCTACCTCATCACCCAGGGAATTGAACTAGCGATCTCCGGATGATAGAGCACTTTACCACTCGGGGGCATTTTAACCCATTCTTTTTAATGATAACTTCAGTCAGACACAGTATGCTCAGTAAATCGGGACAGAATCAAGATGGACGATTCAGAACTACTGCCGGCTCACTTCTGCGTGCTACATGTGTGTATGCCTGTGTGTGCAGCCATATCACTGACCTTGCTCTGTTTCCGATCAAGGTAGAACTGATGCTGACTGATGGCCATCACCCAGATGGTTTTGATCAAAGAGTGATTAGCATACCACGTATAGATCACTAAGCCCGTCTGTCCAAATGTGCGCTTAGTCACTGCTCGCCTGCAAACACACACATTTCATTTGCACAGTTTAAATCCAACTTTTAAGCCGCATGCACTATTTAGTCAGTAGCTGTGGGGGCAAAGCTTCAGTCTTTCAACAATTCCCTATAAGTGTCTGTATTATAGCTGAGTTTGTATTGAATGGGTTTTCTGCTTTGCTTTTTCATTCATGGTAGGGAAATTAAAAACATAAAAAAATCTTTGTCCATAGTAATTACAAAGAAAAACAGTTTGTTCAGTTTGTCATTTCCTGGAAAACCATAAAAAAAATCCTGATGACTAAGCCTGCACTCAGCGCGTGCACATAGACATAAATTCTGCCCTTGAAATGTGTCTGGATTCCCTCCAAAACAAACGTGTATATTTTTCATGGTTTAGTGAAAAAATCCTCCACAGTTGAAAACGAGATGTCAGAACACATGAGATAAATGTAGGGTTTGTGCAAGAAATTGTTGTTTCTGTCGATTTTCAAGTCATGCCCTGTCTACATTTCGATGCTTTATATAAATATATAGTAAAGGTGCTTAGGACAAACTTGTTTGCTCAGCTTCCAAACGCACCGTGCCATTACATCTGTTCTTATAAGACCAAAGTACAATATCTACTTGAGTAAAGAGGACCTTATTAACCTTAAGCTGATTGTCAGGATGATATTTGAAATCTTAATGTCTAATAAAAATGGTTAAAAAAAGAGATCAGCCACAAAGTTATTTTTCTGAGTTTCAGTACTTCTTTAAGCTGTTTCCATGGCAACAATAAAAATCAGACCAGACAGTAGGACACATCGAAATTTCTTCCAACTCTTTACAAACTATACATGCACTATACAAAAGGCAGTCCTATTTAATGCACTTTATGGCAAATAAGTAAAGTCTTAACTGGAGAAGTCTCGCAACATTGAACTTTACAGATTATATTTCCATCTATTCATTCCTCAGACATTACCACTGAGAGACATTACCACTCAGGTCTTCAACTTCTGGCAACCCACTCATGCACTTCGGGAGATCTGGAAATGCCAATAAGTCTTTAGTGTATGTCTTTGCACAGTGCAAAAAACCCGAATAGCTGGTGTAAACCCACCAACCACAGGGAGAATGTGAAAACTACATGCACACTGACAGGAGGCAATGTTCCAGCTCCCAACCCTGGAGGTGTGAGATGACAGTGCTAACTACTAAACCACCTTGCTGCCAGGTTTTATTTTTATTTTCATTACCATCCATGAATATTCTTCAAAGTTTTATTTTTATAAGCTAAACATATATTAGTTACTATGCATGGTAGAATTTAAAGATTGTAACTATTTGATGAAATTGTGACTCTTTGATGTTTGATGAGAAATTTCCGTCAAGGGCTCGCCACAGCGGACCGTCTGATCCGCACACACCTTGGCACAGGGTTTACGCCAGATTCCCTACCTGACACAACCTTCCCATTTTTCTAACTGGTCTTGGGACCAGCACTGCATAAACACTAGTCAAAAATATTAGTCTACCCATGGAGGTTAAACAGCAGGTCATTTTTGCCTATATGTGGCGAAAGCAAGGGAGAGGCGCCTGGTGCTTATGGCTTATGGAACTAACATTACAGATATCAATAACATAGTTTTAACAAGTATTTCAGTTTTGACTAGCAAAATGAAAGTTAGAGATATATCTAATTCAGTTTTTTTGATTAGTTAAAACTGAGTTACTGTTATCTTTGATGACATCACTGAAAACAACATTCAACTTGTCACACATCCTAAATAACATTTGCAAATATCTGTAATTAAGTTTTGACTAAACAGAATTAAATTAAAGTTAAAGTTGGTCTTCATGCTGCTCAGATATAGACAGTATGTCGTCCGTAGTGAGTTTATTCTTCGGGTTGAATAGCAGGCTGCTCCTGCCTACAGCAAGCCCCGCATCCTACTTGCCATAACTTGTGACATGGTTTTGCCGAGTCAAAACTCTATTTCAAGATATCTAATTACATTTTGACTTGGCAGAATGAAAGCTGAAGATTTGAGAGATTGCTATTCAAAAGTCAGTACAATATATCTACAACTTGAACATAGATATTTGATACTAAATTAGAACTATTCATAATTCCAGTTTGAGATATTGTCGAGTCAATTTCAGTTCAAGACGTTGTATGTGGAATAGGGTGAATAGCAGTTTCCTCTGAGTCTCTTACACACTCCCCTGTGACGTAGCATGAGCAACATTTTGAAAGGATCCAGTTGACTGGCTTCACACGTCAAGAGGAAGTATTCTTAGCTTCCGTCCCAGGCAGAAATGTCTCAGCTATGCTGACCATCATGGTATTAGTCTCTCATATTCATGTTTCAACTAGTAAACCGTTTTTGTTTCGATATGATCCTGATACCAGACAGGATATTGCAATGCCAAGGTCACGACCTGCTGACTAACATACAGATACATTCCAATGGCATCAATTAGCATTTTATGAACACACACACACACACACACATCACACACAGTTCTGACCATCAAATAGAGCTAAATTCTGACCTGTGGGGATCGTTCACCTCTACAGCAAACTTCTTCTCTCTGAAGTATAGATTCTCCAACTGCTTCCACTGGAACAACTAGGGAAAAAAGAGACAATGTGTGTATAAGTGCGTGCGTGCGTGTGTGTGTGTGTGTGTGTGTGTGTGTGTGTTCATATAGTAGCAATGTTTAACTGTATAACTCATCTCTCTCCAGGTGCACTTTTGTTCCCGAGTTAAGTGAGTCACTCTGTCTGTCTGAGCCGAGTTGAAAGCTGTCTCAGTCATTACCAGTATATATATAAACAGTTTAAAATATCACTATCATGACATGTGCCGAAATATCTAGATAGTGGACTCACACAGGCATGACGTAGTGCACACAGTTGATGTCTAAACAGTGTTAATGTCTTTTCATTCAAAGTCAATAAATCGTTGATGGCTTCTAAACACTGCGTAACAGAAGTGTCAGGGGTCTCAATAACTTTAACTGTAATGAAGAATGTTTACGGTTGCACTTCAGAATGTCCACTATCTAGATTTTGGGTATCTACTGTACCAGGCACAAAGTATATTGTTAACTTCCTTTCTACTATATGCATATAACCTCAACCGAAACTGAAAAATACAATGCAAGCTACATTTCTGACTAAAGTCCCTAAACATCTGGACACCTCTGGGCATTGGGAATTCTTAAATATTATGTTATAATGTGTATATTGACATTATTTCCCTTTAACAGTTTGATACATTATCAACTCTTGTCTAAGGTGTTATGAAGCTGAGTTACGTTTATCATCCCAACCTGGATTAGTTTCCTATAACTGCACACTTGGAGTGTTTGAGTCCTGTTCTGCTGCAGATGTTTGAACCAATGATTTAAGGCTATTTCAAAATGTATTTATAAAAGGATAACATTTCATGTTTTGGAACGTCAGCTTAGCTCCTCTTATATCTTAAGCTATATTATATAGTGTTCCATTCACTTCTGTTTTTCTGATTTGTGAGGTTTGTAAGACAAAAACCTCAGCTTGTGATGTTAACCGCAAAAAAACGCAAACTCCCCTGTCTTGACGACTTCGTCATGTCTAAAAAGTTACAGCTTCACCTCAGACAGAGCTGCGTACTTGTACATTCTGGCATATAATGAATGATATTGTGTAGCGGTTGTACATAGTATGAATCTAAACTTAGTGTCCAAAATAAACAGGATTGTCCTTTCTTTGAACTCTGTCGACCCTCTTTAACCACTGGCCTGATTTAAAGATTTAAAGAACGGAGCACATTGCAGTCATTCCCCATAACATTCAGCAAGTGGCTAACTTACAGGAACTCGGCTGGGAGTTATTGCCACATCCCCCGGACAGCCCTGACCTCGCTCCAATAGAGCTTCACATGGGCCATTAGAGGAGTTCCTGGGAGGTCAGTGATTCAGACATGAAGCAAGCAGTCTGATCATGGCTCCTGCGTACTGAGAAAACTTTCTACCTTAATGGTATCCAAGCACTAGTGAATATGCTATATATTGTATTTTAGTATTATATAAGTAGTATTAGGTTGAAAATCTAGAAATGATCATTTGTGGATTTATTGCTAAAATATAAACATGTGATTTGCAGTTGCTCTAGTCAGAGCTAAAATGCAGAAAATGACTGCAGAGTCATTATGAATGCCACATAATGTAGAATACAAATACTATGTCGAATTTCCTATACTGTATTGTGTGCAAATATCTATATATAAAATGTCTGTGAAAGTTATAAAAATCAATTTGAGTTATCCTGCACATGAGACTTATTATGGATATATATGGATATTATCTGACCTAGTGTATGAAAACCCAGTTAATGTCTAAAATCATGTGTACAGTAGAATGGTTTAATGCAGAAAACAGTGAATCACAAAAGATGACTTTAGCTGGGTTTCCATAGACTAGGTCACATATATTTTAACAGGACAATTCCTTCAAGCCATAATACCATCTGGGTTATAGTTTAAATATATCCTTTATATACACTGTAAAAAATAAATTGTAAATTTTACGGTAAAAAAACGGCAGCTGTGGTTACCAGAATTATACCGTAAAAAATACGGTAGCAATGTTTTTGGTTGTACGGGATTGCACTCATTATACTGTATATTTTACAGATTTTA
>JAQMYG010000015.1:3615699-3633707 GCA_030014215.1 Clariallabes teugelsi
GCCATCTCCACATCATTGCATTCAGTTTTTATGCACAATTTGTTAAGTGTCCCAACTTTTTTGGAATCCGGTTTGTACATATGAGCAGTTGAGGGTTAAGGGCCTTGCTCAAGGGCCCAACAGTGTCAACTTGGTGGTCAGAAGGTTTGAACCTAGGATCTTCTGTACCACTTAACCACTGAGCTACCCCTGACCCTCAAACTTGGTCATGTTTAGGTTAGGTAAGATGTGGAAGATGCAGCTAAGCAAAAAATAATAATAAAAAATCACTCAAAAGAATAGCATACTACAAATACCAAATTTGCTTCAACACAAGCCTAGGTATTTACATACCTAACCACTTCATGTCATTCAACTAAATGTATAACGAAGGTTTGAGTCATTGAATGGACCAAACCAAAACTGATATTTTCCCCGATAATGTAGGGGAAAGATGCCACACTTAAGCTTGTAGTAGTTTTAAACATTTTATTCTTCTGAGGTTTCCGCTTGGATGTGATTTGATCAGCTACAGCCAATTTCTATTTGTTCAAATAAACACAAAAAATATAATTATATTATTAAATAATGCTGTTACATAATGTTATAATTATAAATATTGATAATAACTATTCAATTGACAAATATACAGTATGTAATTGTAAATGGTTTTGGTCCATCCACAAGTCATCTGGCATCGTTCATTGGTCGGGTTGCCAGCTCGACGCCCGATTGTCATTCACACACTACGGGCAATTCGAGAATGATAATTAGCCTAATCTGCATTTGCTATCCAGCACAAAAAGTGTGTAAAGTAGACTTTTGCCTGTAATTTCCACTATTTCTTAGAGACAAACCACTTACCTAACCAAGTCCACTTGGAGGGAGTTAACAAATAGATTAGTGACACCATCTAGCGAATAACTGGATATGGCATATTCGCCAACGTGGCATCTTCCACCAACTTACTTTATAGTATATATACTGTACAGTACAGCAATTTAGTGTCCTAATAGTTTTCCGTACCAGTTCTGTTTTAACCATATCTTTATGTTTATACAGACACCCTTTTTTGTCTGACTGTGTATATTACCTTCACTTCATAATAGTGGACTCCGTATGTAGGCAGCGACTCGACCAGCGTTAAATACCTGGAACACACAGCATCCGAGAGTCTGAACGCATGACCAGCAACTGTGTGCCTTTACTCATTTAACCATGGAGAAAATATCACATCATTATCATGGGATAAACTCTGTTTTGGGTTATCTCTGTTGCAAATTCACTGAGATAAGGATTTTAAATTTATACTAACACATACAGTAATTTTCTTAAAAAGTTACAGTTTGCTTATGGTTTTGTACACAAGACTAAATTACAGGAGCATTAAATGATAAAAACAGAAAATTTCAAGACACTAGTGTAAAAAACTTTAGTATCACTCTGTCTGTGTGTGGGCGCTTACTGTACGATGGCCTGTCCTCTCGACACACCCTTCAGCAGCTTATACTGCTCAATCACTCTCTCTTCACTGCACAGAGACACAGACATTAGGACAGATTATCAACAGACAGGTGTACTCAGACTGCAAAGAAATGTATCCGTCCTTTCCCTCTCTCTCTGACACGCAAACACACACCTGTCTTCTGAAGTACGTCAGCAGAAACATTCTTTTATTCATCTTCACTCACCAAGACAGAGATTTCCGAGATCTACCTTAAGGCTGTGGTTAAACAATATATAAACTGCCAACCAGTACATCATCATGCTGCTACAGGACAAGCAATGGAAACAGAAGAATTTTTTTTCTTTATAAAGCGAACATGAAAAGCAGACGCACAGTACCATCTTATGCTCTTAAAATAATAATAATAATAATAATAATATCAATAATAATAATAATATCAATAATTATAAAAATTATAAACAATTATAAGTGATAGAGAGAACGACAAGTTACATATGTAATTTCTAACAATTTAAAGTAATTTATTATACAGGCTTGATCTAATAACTATTATTAAAAATGATTATTAAACTCTGGAGTTTAATACAGTGTAGGAACATTACTGGGCTGTTATAAGGATTTTAGAAATAAATATGTTATGAATAAAACACCACTATTTATCACATAAATAAAAGGATTTTTTGACAAATCTGTATCTATCCTAAGAATTTGTTTTTCTATTTCTTTCTTTTTATTTTGTTTCTTTCTTGTTTGTCAGTTTTGGTCTAAAATTGAACAGATAAGCTTTAGACATAGCAAGGTGATGCCCTATAATAATGGCGGCAAGTGTGCTGCTTAAACAATAAAGAGGATATCAGGTGCTGACAAACTCTGACAAGGTGCAAATATGACAAAATATTTCTTTGAAAAAAAGGGGTGCCAATACTTTATTTTGTTGAAAACCAGTGAATCTCAGGTGTAAACTTTGTCAGACAGAAAACAGTCTGACTGTAAAAGTCAAGGGTGCCAATACTTTAGATAAGTAAGGTGTACAGACTTCGTGCGATGATAGTAGATGACACTACAGTATAATACAGCATTGTAAGCAGGGGTGCCAATACTTTCATCTTGGTTTAGTAGAGATGATTACCCTCAAAGTACAAATAATAGCTGACAGTACAAACAGACTAGTGAAGGTATGGGTGCCAATACTTTAATCACAGAACTAATAGAATATCAGGAGCAAACTGTATTTATAGTTCCATCATTTATACACCCTGTGCAGTGAGAACGTATAATAAATAGGCTGCTTTTAATTTATAGGTGACAGATGAAACTGCTTTTAGGAGCATTACGAGTGCAGGCTCTGTAGTTTATTTCTTTATTTATTTGACGTAATGTTTAACGTTATTACAGGATTATGGGCTGCGATGCTGTCTTCGTACCAGTATGCCAGGGACGGGTGCTCCTTCAGCACTTTCGTTGGCAGAGTTGGGAGTTTCTTTAAATTCTCTCGGGTGGCCTCATCACTGAAATCACACAATAATAGTGAAGTAATCAACAGTAAAGCACTGAAACAGCGCAACAAGCAATAACACAAAACTAAATGCTGGATTATTTTTCTTACTTTGTGTAATCTCCTTTAGCTTCCTGTGAAATTAAAAAAATATTTTTTTATTCAGTGCTAATGAAAAAGTCTGGAGAAATAAAATTAGTCTGTGTTTTTTTTTCATACCTGCAGAGCATGAGCAGCCAATTTAAAAACCAGTTCACTCTCCACCTCAATGTCACCCTGCGGGTTTAAAGACGATGCGTTTCAGACACCAAGACATTGCATCATGATGATCATTATCATCATTATTATGCTCATCAGGTGCACCTCTCAGATGAAAAAAATCTACACATTACATACTAAATAGAGCTTTTGGTTACAAAATTATACCATTTCTTTAAGAATTATTTCAGTTACAGTGACAGTGCTCTCTAGGGTAGCAGAATGATATATAAAATATTATAACATGCCCGCTAGTCTCACTACTTGTGAGAAAACGAGATGGTGGGCCTTCAAGGGTAACTCAACACATAAGGCAGTGCCCTCTAGGTTTTCCTTATTTATGAAGAACCATACAGTAATGCCATAAAACAAGATGCAAGCACCCTATAGTAAATAATAATAAAATGTGATGGAGTGCCCTAAAGGATTCCCTATATGTTGGCATATAAGAAAATGAGATTGTGTTCAATAAATGCTAGAAAATATTGGGACATACATGTGGGAAAATGGGATTAAGTACCCTATAGGTGCTAGAAAAAGTGATGGAGTGCCCTCTAGGCACTGATACTTGTAGGAAAATTAGAGGAAGTGCCCTATATGGGCGAGAAAATGTTACCTTCTAGGTGTTTAAAAATGTGATTGAGTGTCCTATATGCTCTCTTACTGTACATGTGGGAAATTTAGATGCAGTGCCCTATAGGTGCTAGAAAATATGATGGAGTGTCCTGAAGGTTTTTCTCCATCTAAGCATGTGAATAAAAATGATGAAGTGCCATATAGGTGCTAGAAAATGTGAAGAAGTGCCCTATAGTCTTTTTTTTTTTTTTTTTTTTTTTTTTTTACATGTGAGCATGTAAGAAAATAAGATGGTGCACCCTTCTATGCACTATAAAATGAATAAATTATCCAAAAAGCCCTCATATATGTCAGAAAGTACGATGAAATGGCATATAGGTGCTGGAAAATGTGATGGAGCGCCCTTTTGGCTTCCCTACATGCAATCAATATGAAAAAGTGCCCTATAGCCACTTCTACTGTACGTGTGAGTATGTAAGAAAATGACCCTCTGTGTATTAGGAAATATGATGAAGTATCCTAAACACACCCATGTATGTGAGAAAGAGAGATGAAGTACCATATAGATGCTAGAAAATGTGATGGAGTGCCCTTTTGGCTTCCCTACATGCAATCAATATGAAAAAGTGCCCTATAGCCATTTCTACTGTATGTGTGAGTATGTAAGAAAATGACCCTCTGTGTATTAGAAAATATGATGACGTATCCTAAACGCACCCATGCATGGGAGAAAGTGAGATGAAGTGCCATATAGATGCTATAGAAAATGTGATGGAGTGCCCTGTAGGCTTCCTTTAATGTGAGAAAATAAGATGAAATACATCCCCTACGCCCCTTTGGGGTGCCTCTATAGCAGAATAAAATGAAGTTAATGCCATCCAGATGCCTCTGTTTATTCCGATCCTTTTCTCAGTCCATTGAGTGAAGTAGAGTGCTCATTTGTTGCTCCCTTGCCCCTCAGGCAGACTGTGTCCACCCTGATTTCAGTAAAAATATCACTCTATAAATATTGCATACATTTCTGTAGCTGACGTAAAACAGATTCAACAGAAAACATGCCTGCAAAAAAATCTGGTTTTTGAGTTATTGATAAACTGCAGATGTTTGGGAAGAGACAGAGTTTTTAAGAACATACGTTATAGATGCCGGCCTTAGCGTTGAGGAAGAACAGCTCGACCGTCGTGTGCTCTTTCAGCAGAGAAATGGTCTCAATGTAAAACCTGTGAGGCAGAAAATGGCGCGTTCACATTTCATTAAAAAGCAATAACGCGATGAGGAGAGGCGCGCTGAGGTCAGCGCTTTCAGAAACACGATCATGGGGTGGACTTTTAAAGAGCAGCGGAATTTTCCAAATGTCAGATTATTCATCAGTGATGACGGCTCGAAAACTCTGATTGTGCTAACAGGAGCTGTTTAGATGTTAAGATTCTATTATTTAAAACATAGCACTTAACTTTTTTTCTTACATCACAGCACAGTTGAAGGCTTGATTCTGATTGGTCAGTTTTCTAGAACAGCATAAAAGCATGCGTAATCATTGATAATGGTGCTCTGAAATTGAGCATTCATGTAAGGAGTCTCCAGTATCAGGGCTTTGTAATATTATAACTTATTTTGTAGACATTTGTCAACATTATTTCTAAACATACTGTACATATAATGTAATTATAAACCGATTAAAAGTATGAGGAGTGTTCAAGTCAATCCGGGACTTTTGATTGTGCAGAATAACAGAACACAGTTCTGAGAGTAAAAATTAGTGCTTGGATATCATCAAGGTTAAAAGTATGAAGTAGAAAGTAGAAAGTTTTCTCAGTAAACCAGAGACATGATCAGACTGCCTGCTTTATGTCTGAAATGCTGGCCTTCCAGGATCTCCTTTAATAACCCAAACATGTGGAAATATCTTGGAGCGAGGTCAGGACTGTATGGGGGATGTGGCAGTAACTCCCAGCCGAGTTCCTGTAATATGCAAGTGGTGTTGGTGAATGATTGTGTGTACAATTCACACAGATGGATTCGTCTCTTTTGCAAGTTGCCAACAAATTAGCTGTTGATTTTCAAGAATCAGGTGTTCCGCTTGCTGAATGTTCATGGGAAATGACTGCAAAGGGTTTAGAGCCACCTTGCCCGGGACCGGGACTCGGTCTTATCACCGTACTATACTTTTCCCTTGTGTTTTAAGCCTACATTCACCAAAAATTTCATCACAAGTCTCGGTTTGACTTGAAAACCAATTGTATTATTCATTATTAAATATAATATTATAATTGACAGATGATACAACTGTAATCAACTTAACAGTGGTAACAGTATCTCTGCTTATTATAGTTATATATAGTTATATATGCTATAGTATCTCGATTATTTTACTATAACAGCACATTTCCAAGACTTTTAATTATTCCATAGGTTTTAAAATGTCTTCAGTATCCACTGTACAAATTCTGTATTTGAACTGTAACTATGGAAAAGATAACTTACTAGAATGACTTAGATGCTGCCCCTATGAAATTTAGATGCTATAGAAAAGATAACTTAATAGAATGATCAGAGCCGCCCCTATAAAAAAACTTATCAACATTTTCTGACCAATCAGAATCCAGAATTTAACACAGATATCAACAAAGATATAATGATTGATCAGTGATAAATAAGGTAATTAGTACGGACCTAACCAGGAAGTTGAGGGCGATGGGTCCAGTCTTCTTGGAAAAGTCATGCTCCAATACTCTGCGGTCCAACTGCAGCCATCTACTCTGACCACTAGGAGAAAAGCAAAGGTGTGTGGGAAATCTGACTGATGTGTGGGTTGTAGGTGGTTTGATCATAGCAAAGGTCTTTGATTTAGTTCCAGGTTTGGTTTCTACTACCACTACTTAAAAGTAATTGCGTATTTATAGCTCACCTGTCTCACACACAGATTAGTTTTATGATTTGTAGGTATGTTTCAGTGGTTGCTTACGTGTCATCGATGAACGTGAACCCGAAGTACTCTTTCTCCTTCAAGTTGAAGTGAGACGACACTAAATCCAGAAGTTCACGGGACAACAACTTCGGCTATGGAGAAACAAAAACGACTTCTGTAAGTTTTAGAATTGATTTTTTTTTTGCATCATTTCACAGTTACAGATGTTAAGTATTAACTATTAATAATTATCCTGATTGTCCTAAATCATGATGGAAATTGACTTTGTTTAGGATTCCTGCTGATGTGCAGGTGAGCGGGGTTATGCTGCAAGTGAATTGTTGTAAAGTACAGTTTAAAAAAATATTTCTTTCCCATTAAATCTATAAATAATCCTCTGTGAGTGCTTTATAGAGGCGAGTGCACTTGTCTAATTATGCGGTTCATTGTTTTGGTCTTAAAAATATGAATATTAAATAGTATATTTACAATTTATACTTCAAGCTTAGAGTTTAGTTTTTTTAGTGTACCAGTTTAGTGTATTGTTTTAATGTACAGAGTTAAATCTCACCTGAACCAGCAGCTCCAGTTTTCTGTTTTCCAGAAGCTGAACTTGGCACATACGTCCCTCTGTCATCTATTGAAGAAAAAAGAAAGCTTTAAATAAGATGAGGGAGTATTTCAATGATATAAAATTCAAGATTCATAGACAATCTTTAAACCCAAATGAAAAAGGGTGCCGACACTTCACAACCTGATATATTCAATGAAAGTTAAGTTGCTGCCCTCTAGGTGTCTAAAAATGTGATTGAGTGCCCTATAGGCTCCCTTAGGTGCTAGAAAATGTTATGTCCACGCACGTGAGAAAAGTGCCCTATAGGTGCTAAATATGTGATGGTGTGCCCTCGAGGCATGTTTGTGTGTACGAAAATGAAATAAATATATTATAAAAAATCAATGTAGGGTCACACGTATTGTTGTGGATTGTTCAGATTATAACATCTACATATAAACCCTCGTTTCCTCACATTCTCATGTTACATCCTAAAGACTTTCCCATGCATCCGTTTTTCACAACATAACTCACTGACACTGGAGACTCCTTCCATCTTCCATAAATGCCAGTGAAATAATTCCTCACAGAAAACTTGACCGATCAACACTTATAAATATAAATAAAAGAAAGGTTTTGTCTGTACATTGGTCAGAACTCACACTTTTAATGTTATCCTTATGTTTTATTTGCAGGAGGACACGAAACCAGTCTCTTTTCTGTCTGTATGTCTGTCCAGACAGATTTTGTCACAGCATCACGCAAAACTGGTTGGACAGAATTTAATGAAACTGTACATTCATTATAGGGATTCTTTAGTTTTATTGAGAGCACGTCCTGTTTATATGGAGGTAGAAAATGTTTGCCTTTAAGGTTGTTTTTTTTCTAGTATGTTAGTCCATTGTCCATTTTTATTCAGTGTGTCATACTGTGTCACAAAAGAAACCACAAAAGTGGTTAAAATGGCATGTATGACTAGTACTTCCTTGCTGGTTACACTGCAACAAAATAATATCTTAGCATGTAAAAATATCTTGATTATTGTTAAATTTATTATCATTTTTTCAAATGAGATTAGAACAAAGCAAATATCAGATTACTATTTTAATTTCTCATCAATTTCCAAAAAAAAAAAAAAAAGTTTCTTGTTGTATTGCCAGATAATTTTGCTAGTTTTATCAATTTATTTCTTGAAAAAAAAAAATAAAAAAAAATAAACCAGAACAATGAATAGAATGTTAGAACAAGAAATTTTGCCTTAGAATTTTAGTAACATTTAATAAGAAATAAGATTAATAATTTCATATTTCGTAGTTACTAATTTTATATTTATATCTAATCTTGTACTTAACTAAGAAATTAATTAAGAAATTATAGATAGGTTTTGCTAGGTTCAAGAACGTTCTCTTTTCTTAGATGCCATTTTTTTTGCAGTGTACATTAGTCATATACCTCTGGTTCATAATTAAGAACTAAACTTCATATATCAAATTTTGACTAATAGGGAATAGTTAGAATTGGAACACTCAGCTGAAAACCTCCTTTAAGATGACCTACTGCTGAAATGCTACATTTATAAGTCATGAAACTATACAGTAAATGTTCTTTACATGTTACGCCCCCATTCTTTTTTTTTTTTAATCATGTTAAAAACACCGGCTGTACCTGATAGACCTGATGCAGGTAAGAGCAAGCGTGCAAGCACGACATCATCATCCGGATGTAGCATTTTCTCATCAGCCAGAGCAAAATGTCCAGAAGGAAACGGCTGCTACGGAGAAACAGAGTCTCCACGTCCTTTACTAACGTCCACGCCATGCTTTTCACAAGCATCCAAAAAAAACAAAAAACCTTCAGAATGTCACGGCAAAAGGCTGTGCTTCAGCCAAAACTGTCATTTAGTTTGGTATGTTGTGATAATTAGTATCAAGGTTAAGCTTTACACAGCAACACACTAGCATGAGAGAGGCACAAAGTCTGGTAGTGTGCGTGTGTGTGTGTGTGTATGAGTGTGAGTGCAAACCTCTTGTGAGTGGGAAGGCTTGAAGGATTTTGGAAGAAAAGCCTGAGGTTTGTGGACACACACACACACACACACACATACACACTCTCTGCCACTTCATGATTCCAAAAACAGGCTGGACCGCACCACAAAGTCCTCTGTGAACCGTCCACGTGTCCACACTGAGCTTTAAAAAGCTGCTGTGTGTCTCTAAAAGCGTTTTATAAAAAACTTCTGCTAAAACCATCTGGCTTCATTCTTTATTATCCCTGTGTTAGAAGTGGCACGTGTGTGCATCTGAATGCTGCAGACTGAACATTCTGTTTCAATGTTGATCAAAGAAGACTCGATTTCAGATTCATATAAAGATTTCTCTTACAGCTAAGCACTGGATCTCAGTGTAAAACAGCAGGTTCTCCATAAATAAGGTACGACTGAGCAGGAATCATAGCAGGGGTGGTGATATGACATGACATTTCTGTGCTGCACAATATGACATACAAGATTCCTTACAAATGCCAGCCAAAGAGCAGATGGAAGAATTCCTTTTATCCATCAGTTCATTGTCTATATCACATATCCCTGCTTGCACTCTGCACAAAATATACATTGACCTTAAACTTTATGTGAATATCGAATTAAATGTTCTCTCTCTCTCTCTCTCTCTCTCAAGCTGCCTGTGATCTAGATCCTCTCTTCCTTCCCTCTGGACCTGACTGACACATCCTGGATCCTGGTGCCCTGCTCCGGGTTGGAGATCTCGTCTCCTGGAGGCCCCGTGTGCTCTGCTTGAGATGCGTGTGGTGACTGGGGACGGTTCCACTTGACCGAGAAGATGGTCTTGGACTCATCTGATGCAGGCAGTTCCTCCTCTTCCTATTGTCATCTCAGGTTTTTTTTTTCCTTGCCACCATCACCCTTGCCTTGCTCATCAGGGACTCTGCTGCGTTGCGCCAAAGAGCATTGTTGAAAGCGCTATATACATAAAACTGAATTTCATTGAATTGAATATCCTTGGTATCACAGGAGGTCTGAATCCTTGTCTCTGATCATTTTGGCCACAAGAGGTAGTATATTCTGGATGGGGTGCCGACCCACTACACACACACACACACTCAAACACCCACTATAGACAATTTGGAAGACCAATCAGTCTACACCGCCTACAGTCTACAACTCATAATAATGGACAAATGAAACAAAACAAAACAAAAATGTGTTTAACAAAATTTTTAAGACATGGGATGAGTCTCCAGCGAACGTACTACTCACTTACTCACTCATCGTCTACATAGTCGCTCTATCCTGTATACAGGGTCGTGGGAGGCCTGGAGCCTATCCCAGGAGACTTAGGACATGAGGCGGGGTACACCCTGGTCACACATTCATTCACACACTACGGGCACGAAAATTGGGAACACCAATTAGCCTAATCTGCATGTCTTTGGACAGTAGGAGGAAACCGGAGTACCTGCAGGAAACCCACCAAGCATGGGGAGAACATGCAAACTACATGTACACAGAGGTGGGAATCAAACCCAGACCCTGGAGGTGCAAAGCGACAGTGCTAAACACTAAGCCAATGTGCCATCACTGAAGTACTATGTTTCCATTTAATTAATGAAAGAAAAACACTGGCACATTTTTGTGGTAGAAGGGGAATAAAACACGCCTCATTTCAGAGAGGTGATGGACCTCACCTGATCTGAACGACTTGATAGGAATACAATCTTGTGAAAACTTGACCCACCCTCTTTTATTCCTTACATGATATGATTAACACCTAAAGAAGACTCAGTTACTGTACTATATTAGATATAGATGTTTTAATTTTATTGCGTTGAAATTGTTTTGTAGCAGTAACCATGCTTTGTGTCAGGCTGCATCACACCACCCTATTTTTCTTGAACTGAAATCTCCTGACCCAACATCAGTGCCGGACATCATGAGTGCTCTTGAAGCGAAATCATCAGAAATCTTAGAGTTTATTGTGTCTAAATCTGGAATGGGATGTTCAGCAAACACATATAGCCATCATGGAAAGTTGTCTGCAAACTTTTGGCCATACAGTCTGTCCATCTTTTATAGATTTAGATCTGTAATTCTAATTGCTCTGAATTTAACCAATGTAGTTGATGAAGTTTCATCAATTCTCAAACTGCAGTAAAAGAGAGAGATTTGTGCTCACGGTGATGCTATGATGCAATCTAAAGGACAGATCTTTAAGTAACAGTGCTCAGTTTCTGTTATCTCTGTTACACACACACCCATGAATAATTTATGAGAATTCGTCTCAGGAATGTGGATAAGATATACACATTACACCGAGACTAATGGCTGCAAAGGTCAATCTTCTGGAATAATGGGGGGTAGAAAAGCAACATAAAGTGAGTCAGTAAGGCACGTTGGTCCAAAATTAGGTGAGACTTGCAACATTTTTTCACCCTTATTAAAGCAATAATCATGCTCTGTGGATAGGGGCGGGGTCCCGCTTGAAGAAACCACACCCACCAGGATAGAAACATTTGATCCTATTATTCATTCTTGTTTGTATTAAACGCTGAATCATGTTCAGAAATCTGAGTCAGCTGACAAGACGTGTGTTCCATCTTATCGCTGACTAATCTTACTATTAATAGAGGCAGATCCATTGTTTTGTTTGAGAGAGAGGGAAAGAGAGAGAGAGAGAGAGAGAGAGAGAGATTCATAATTTAGTTGTCTGAGCAACCTTGTATGAAACATCCTGGCCATATCCTATATCTTCATCACTGCTCTTTCTAACGCCGGAGTCTGAGAAGATAAAATGCCGAATGCAGAGACTCCAGGGCCGCCGAGCTGATTTACTTCTATTGATCAGTCACCTTAGATGTAATTAAACACAAATAACCGTCAGGAGCCGTTATCATTACATCAATAAACACAAGAAGCTTCACCTCAATACGATTCAGGACCGCAGTCCCTGCCCGCAATTCCACTCCATCCATTTGGACTGTATTTTTCTCCAACTGTAGCCAGTCAGATTCCAGTTTCTGACCTTCATTTCCATTATAGAACTGGACCACAGTTCCTGCCCCATGTGTAGGAGAAGTATTTATGCTCTACCTCCTCCTTTGTGTACCCAACCTAACTGTTCCCTTCCCTCCCTGCATTTTATTTATGTCCTCTCAGCACTGTGAATGTCCTACATGTTTCATGCACCTTGGGTCCAGGAGGAATATTATTCCGTCTCGCTGTGTCCTGCATATGCTACATGGCTGTGATGAAAATAAAGATACTCTTGACCTGGCATGACTTGATTTTCCCTGCAAGCAATCAGATGGCAGATTTCATTCCAACACTACAATAACCAATTAATCCAATGTTCTCAACGCAAATTCCACTCTGAACTGAAATACAATTTAGTCTATCCACTCCCAGGGTCACTGAGACTGATGTAACCAATTAAGCAGTCTTTTCCAAGTCATTCCCATTCCCAATGCCAGCTTTAACAATCAACCCAAGGACTCTGTTTTCATCACCATATTAAACAATCGGACTTCACTTCCCTGCTGTCTAAAACCATCATGACCATGTAGATTGCTGTTTCTGCCCCCAGTGTTGCGGTAATCAATCAAGCAGCAGCTCTTGTCCCTACAGCAGCCATAATCAATTAGACCTCATTTTTATGCCTCTATTGTTATTGTAGCCATCAATTCCTTCTCTTAATGCCATTTTAACCAGATATGCTTCTTGTTAATCGGTACCACAAACAAACAGATCTCAGTTTCTGAATTCCAATATGATCATAACGATATGCAGACTCAAGTTTTAGCCCAAATAAATGTAAGTATGCATCATGTTGATGCAATCTACAAAAACTGTGCTTGGTCGACCTAGTAGCAATCCACAAATTAATAATCTGAGAGCACAGATTAATTAATTGAGAGCACATAGTGCTTAATTCATGCTCTTGGTTAAATAAACCGTACAGACAGATTATTAAAAGGTTCATAACTGATTGTCTCCCTGTCAGTTTCTCTCTCACTCATGTGGATTTCAAATAGGTTTATTTTACACTTGGACTGGGATATGTGCATATACTTCAGGTTTAAATTGTTAAACATAACCTTGTGTTATCTGTGAGATACTTTAAATACTATAGATACTGGGTGTGGCCAGAATTGGTAGTGACCATTCGGCCTTTGCCAGCCTCTAGAAAAGGCTGAAATGTTAACCTCTAGACTAAAATGAGAGTTTTCAATGCTGCCATCATCACAATCACGCTCTATGCATCTGAGACCTGGACCCTGCTGGCCAGAGACTACCAAACCCTGGAAACATTCCATGTGAGATGCCTTCTGGCTGCTGGCACAATAAGACCATTCGACAGAGATGCCATCAGCATGAGACCACTGAACATGTCGATCACAGCTAAGATGGTTTGGCTATGTGGAGAGAATGGACACATCATGGATGAGAAGAAGAAGTGAAATGCATTTGGCTCACTATGGGGGACTTGACTACGGCTGTAATCGACCACAATGGAGAAATGCATCTGTTTTAGACGCCACAGCACCTGCAAGGCTGCCCTACAGTCTTAGGAGGTGCTGCACTATAGCTAGAGTGAATGATGATGATGACTTTTTTTTGACTATTCAACATAACCTACTGTTATCTTTGAGATGCCTTAAATGTCCTTGATATTCATTGGATGCTCATAAACCTGGCAATACACCACAGTTACCACCCCAGCATAACTAAAGAGCAGTCCCAGTGTCACTTTAAACAATCAAACACTACAATTACCATCAGTTAATTAAAGTGCAGGTTCCACACCTTAATCCTGTAACCAAATAGCAGTCCAGCCGCGAATCTCACTGTAACTAAACAGTTAAGATTGTTTAATGCCTCTACATTTAAATTTATGGCATTTTGCAGATGCCCTCATCTAGAGCGATTTACATTTATCTCCTTATACATCTCAGTTGATGGCTAAGGGACTTGTAAGAGGTGGCTTGGTTGTGGTGGGGTTTGAACCTGTAGACCTTCGGATTAATAGTCTAATGTCTTATCACTGCCTGTACTATCCACATAACCAGTTAGAAAGCAGTTCTTTCCCCAATGTCACTCAACCTATCAAACAAACGTTCCCAGCCCTGATATTACCATAACCATTTACACCAGTGGGAGGAAACCGAAGTAGCCACAGGAAACCCACCAAGCATGGGGAGAACATACAAACTCCATGTACACAGAGGCGGGAATCAAGACCCTCTTACATTTAGCACATCCTGCTGTATAATTATATACAAATAACAATGTCTGTCTCACCCTATGTAGTGCACTAAATGTCTAGTAGAGGACTTTTTGGAATTCAACTTACTGACTTATAATAAACAGATATTGTAAATAATGAGCGAATGTGACACCATTTATAAATTGTAAAAGCCTCAGTCTAGTTATTATATAATCAATACAGTAGAATATAATACAAACTATTAAATTATGTGATTATGAAAGAAGGTATATTTAATGTTAAACAGTGTTAAATAGTGGGATTATACCCTTCTAGTATATATAGGACACGAGTGTGAAATGTGCAAACACAAGTAAAATAAAAAAGGATCGATAACAATATAGAATCCAGCCAATAGAGTACATCCCTCTACACACACACACTGACACAGACACACACACACACACACACACACAGACACACACACACACACACACACACACACACACACACACACACACACACACACACTCACTCAGGCATGGAGGCAGAGCAGGTGGAAAGCATAGAGGCAGCATATTGTGATCAACCTGCATAAGACATAAACTCTGAGTGAAGTTATAGTAATGAAATTAGCAATAAAATAAAATAGAAAACAGTAAACAGGTCATTCATTGTGCAAACTGATGACATCAATTTTGGTAGTGGACACAAATGAACCTGGCTGTATAATGGAGATAATGTCCTGTGTGGATGCACAGGCCTCGGTGCAGTCTGTAAATTGTACATTTCTGCTAAACCTTTTTACGGTGTATAATTTAGGTAAAATATAAAAATGTGCACTTATTAGTGGTGTAGGGCGATGAGGCCGAGATACTTTTATCACCTTAAAGTATTTTATTTCATTATAACAGTACATCCTGTATTGTTTTAGCCCTTTAGGGCCAAAACTATTCACTCTCACTCATCGTCTATAGCGCTTTATCCTGTATACAGGGTCGTCAAGAGGTGGAGCCGATCCCAGGAGACTTAGGGTATGAGGCGGGGTACACGCTGAACAGGGTGCCAATCCATCACAGGGCACACAAACGTATAATCACACACTCATTCACACACTGCAGGCAATTTGGGAACGCCAATTAGCCTAATCTGCATGTCATTGGACTGTGGGAGGAAACCAGAGTACGCGGAGGAAACCCACCAAGCACTGGGAGAATGTTTAGTAAAGAATGACTTAGTGTGCTTTTCATGTTATGTTATCATGTTAACCTCCCCCAGACAGACAGACAGACAGACAGACAGTTGGTGGGACAGACATTCAGACAGTGGGATCAGAGGGGAAATGAGAAAAAATTATTATGTACTCTAAATACAATCAGCACACATGTTATAATGCACAGTTCCTGCAGATAGAGTGTAACTGTAGTATATCTTATAACCTAAGATATGTTGTGCATTAGACTGTTCCCTTTTATTGACTAACACCTGATACTGTCTCTGTCAGTGCACTCCTTTATGTGCCGCCATCTCTACTGCTCTCAGCCAATCGGAACTGGGTTTATATAATCAGCGTAATGTAATGTCCAACTAAAGCAAGGAGAAAATCAGGGAAAACCGCGGGGTTTCAAACAGATCTGAAGTGCATAAACACTTTATACATTATACAGTACTTGCTATTAAACCGTCTGTGTTTTGATCCTGTTTGTCACAACATAAATTCTCAGAAGCAGGTGTAATTGCTTGCGTGTAATGCATTTAAAATCATTCAACCCTCAATCTTGTGTAATATTACATCCTGGTCAGGTTCACCGTGAGGTAAATTACTAACATGTTCATAGTTTTTTTTTATTTTTATGTTTGTAGGGAAATATTGCATGCATGTCCAAAGAGTTTAATAAGCCCTGGAGTGAATGAGATCTCTTCAGGAGTGAGCAGGAAAGAACATTCCAGCTCTTATCTCTTGACTGACAGATATGAGGTAAGGCCTGGTGCATATTTTATTTGATAAATACTGGCATGAAAGCAGGTATTGATAGCATACTTTTATCACTGACTGATGGATATCTGCTCGGTTTGCTCCTTGAAAATTGGCAAATCAGATACAGGTAGACATGATAGAGAAACTGGCATTTGCATGTGTTTCTTTTATGTGTGGAATCTGGAGCCATCTGCGTCCCTGGTACGCACACCAGACAGAAAAGTGATGACAAGTTCAGAACATAGAACAGATAATTCTGGTAGAAATCCAGAGAATGGAAATGACATATCTTTAAAGACTCACTCATCGTCTATATTGGTTTATCCTGTACAGGCAGGGTACAAACTGGAAGGGGTGCCAATCCATCACAAGGCACACACATACTCATTCACACAGTACAGACAATTTGGAAATGCCAATTAACCTAACATGCATGTCTTAAGACGGTGGGAAGAAACCCACCAATCACAGGGAGAACATGCAAACTCCATGCACAAAGACCCGAGGTGGGAATTGAACCAGGATCCTGGAGGTGTGCGGTGACATCACTAACCACTACACCACCATGCCACCCTACATTATAAACAATAAACATTTAATGCATTTAGTATCTATTTTCTGTGGATATCAATAAACACTGAAACCAAAGACAACCTGGAACAAAGTTCTGCTTATGTAATAAATGTCTGATTAAAATCTCCCAACGTTAGCAGTGCTACAACGGATGACGGCAAACTCACGGGACAGCTAGCAACACAAGAACAGCAATGGTGAAACATTACCAAAGCATGCAAATGGACAGAAACAAAAATCCTTATTAATTTTTGTAAGCAGAATATTAGTATTGTCTTTAATCACGGTTCTATCACTAGAAAATCCTCATCATATAATCTTACACAGAGAACACATTATCCCAGCCAAGATATTTATATTTCACAGCAGCTGGCTCTGTTAAGCACCAACAGGACGACAGTATCCTACACAACACCCACCCACCCACACCACACACACACACACACACATAGACACACACACACACACATGCACACAAGAAAAATGCTTTGCATTTCCGGACTTTAAAAAACAAATTCTGCGTTCTCTAAGTGTGAGCATCTACTAAACACCTGGTATACAAATAAGAAATGCAAATGGCCTTCCTAAGCCACTGATCTCGTTTCTCTTATAGCAAAAGCCCAGACAGGGACAGGGAAAGTTCACAGTCTGTTCATTTCTATAATCAGAAAACACACAGGCACTGCATGGAATAAGTAATACTTATATTAAATTGTCTGTGAACAGAACGGGAAGTGTTTAAGTTTCAGAGAATCGAGTGTAAATCATTCTAAATATTTCTAAAGTTATAAAGGTTTTTAAACAATTTTTTAAACAAATTAAACAAATCAGCAATTTCATTAAATAAAGAGAGAAAACTCATAAACGACTGTTCTAACACCAGTTGAATTAATTAGGGAAACCTGTTACGTTATTAAAGTAGAAAACGTAACCAAAGTATAGACTTAACATAGGCTAGAGTAGCTTTCAGCCACATGGTGGCGTAGTGGTTCGCTGGGGGGGG
>JAQMYG010000015.1:3647549-3658412 GCA_030014215.1 Clariallabes teugelsi
TCTCTCTCTCTCTCTCTCTCTCTCTCTCTCTCTCTATATATATATATATATATATATATATATATATATATATATACTACATTACTACATTACTCACTTTGCTTGGCTTTCCACGGGCGCAAACAAGCTCATATATGTTTGTGCTGTTTGAGCTTGTTTGCGCCAGTGGAAAGCCAAGCAAAGTGAGTTTATGAATTAATTTTTATTGTTTTCTTGCGTTTTGTGCAAGATTTAATGCAGTCATTGGTTCCCAAGAAAGTTAGCAAGAACGGTGGAAAGAAGAAAAGGAAGCCACTTCCAGTAAAAACATTAAGAAAAAAAAATCATAGCTAAAAAGCAGCCTGTTCCAAGAAATGACTAAGTGTATAAGTATAAGTGTGGATATGGTGTAAATCGCCACCGATGGTTAGACACAGTCAAATGCCAAGGAGGGAACAAAAAATGTCTCTCAAGGAAAGTAGATTTTACTCTAGGTGGACTAAGATTGAAGAGATGCCTGATTTGAACATGACACAGATCACACAGTGCCTTAAAAACTCAACGGAATATTTAACATTCTGTATTTAACCAGAAACCAGCACAACCATGACTGGTGAAATACTTTCTCTTATTCTGGTACAAGTCAGAATTCTAGTATCAGCAGAGTATTTAACAAATTGCAGACAGGAAAGCGGAGACTAACAAACTATGATGTAAAGGAAATTGCAATAATTGACGTCTGATATAAATAAAAAAACATGCAACACTATCTTCAAACCCTTAAACAAGTGAATGAAGCTCAATTTGGGACAATGTAGTGCCAAATACATTTGTAGGATAAAAAAAAATATTTTTTTATTACAGTTGTTATGAGAATGCTCTCTTCAACAGCAGCTGTCTTGGTAGAATTGAAGGGTTCAGTAAATCAAATGATCAGATATTTCAGTGCAGTATTATGCTATTTAATCATTAAATGCAAACAATTTTCAGTGGCATTTAAAGACCCTGACACTGAGCTAATACTGAAGTATTGAAGCTGTTGCATCACTTATTGTCTCTTGATTATTCATTCAGTTTTTTTGTTTTTTCTTATTGGAAAGAAAGATTAATGATCACAGGCTTTTAACATGTTGTTTTGGGTTCTGCCTGGAAGCATGGCTTCATTAGGAGTGAATGAAATGTGGGCTGGAGCTCAGTGCACCTTTCCTTTGTCTTGCCTGCCTGCATGATTGTCGACTTACTTATGCCGACATTAGTCGACCTCTTTTAAAGGGGCGGAACCTTGTAACTAACTGCCAACTAGTAAACTGGGAATGATCAACATTGTAAACTCGAACCGTTCCACACAAGTCAAAATCATTGATGAACTGCAATTAGTATCATTTACTAGTATCATTTACATACAGTGCAAGGTTCAAGACATTGCAGACAACAAAAACGAACTGGATTGTATCATATCAGATTCTCTGGTATAGACGAATATATAGAATCACTACCATAGAAGGTTTTAAAATAAATTTTTAGGATTAATTAATCTTTAACATGAGCCAAAAGTTTAACATAGGGTGCATTAGTTTAGAAGGTGAATGAGACGATAGTTAGTTCTGACCAAGCAATCTGACTTTACAAGAGGCATTCCAGAAGTGGTGATAATAGACGGTAACAGCACTGGGACATTCAACTATATGTATCACTTCATGTCTCAGGTGCTCTAAAAGGCAGCTACATTCTATACCAGTCACAGAAGCACTTCCGGAAAGAAAACAAATCTGATATAATATAACAACACTTTTAACTTTTTTAACTTTTTTGTTCTTTTATTTACGGCTACAGACCTAACTAGCTCCTAATACACGGCTGAATTCCAAATCCCTCTCTAACCTCTGATCCAGTGCACTACTTGGTACATCGAACAAGTGATTGAAAGCTAGTGTACTAGTTGTACTGTAGCTTTCAATTTAATGCTATTTGGGATTTAACCCGGAAACTGGAAGTTAACAGAGCTGTTATTCTGAAGCGAAATAAGTGGAAATATAAAGAGAGATTTACAGGTCTGTCAATTTCACTGACTGTCGGTCACCAGATCTGCCAGTCACGGAGAGCAAAATAACTGGTTAAATAAACAAATCATAATCTGTTGGAAAAAATGGTGTTTGTGGAAGTGTTGTATAATATCAATATCACATTTGAGGTTGTAATGTTGTGCTGAACAATAATAATCTTCAGTACTGGGGCTGCACCCTTATGCCTATGACAACATCACAGCCATGCTGATATTCATTACAACAGCACCCCCTCTTATGTTATTTTGCTTAATTATTACAGAATTAAGACATTATTTCTCTTGATTTTTTTTTCTCTCAAATTTACAGTATCTTCCAGAAGTTTGATGGAGAAAGTGATTTTTTTTCCCAATACAAAGATGTCATAGGTAACATCATACATGCTTGGTGGGTTTCCTCCGGGTACTCCGGTTTCCTCCCACAGTCCAAAGACATGCAGATTAGGCTAATTGACCTTCCCAAATTGCCCACAGTGTGTGAATGAGTGTGTGTGTCCGCCCTGCAATGGATTGGCACCCTATCCAGGGTGTACCATGCCTCGTGCCCTACAGTAAGTCTCCTGGGATAGGCTCCAGCCCCCCCGCGGCCCTCAATACAGGATAAAGTGGTATAGACGATGAGTGGGTGAGAGTGAGTGAGTTTATTGTATAGGATTGTGTAGATTCATTTATTTGAAATACTGAATCATTTCCTGAAGAAATAGAATTTTATCATATCGTGTAGAAGCCTGAGGTTTTCACCTAAAATCTCTACCTCCTCAGCACTCTCTGTTCAAAACCTCACTTTTCTCTCTCACTAACCTGCGATGAGACGTTCTTCCTCTGTCCGGGTCTGGATGTTTTGTCTGGTCTGTTCTTTCAGATACTCGTCTATCACGTCAAGGTCCATTCTTCCATCTGATGGATCCTGATGTAGTTCCTGCAAGTAGTGGATCTGTGGAAAAATACCCACACAATAATATAGTGTATTTTTATTTCATTAAAGGTAAAAAAAAAAATGAATAAAACTATGATCCTTAATAAAATCAATTATCAATAAATATTTAGAAAATACTGATGGAAAAAAAATAACCAATTGTTACTGAGGTTTATAAAATTATCACGGCACAACGATCATAGATAAATGATAAATCAAGCATTGCACTAGCGCATTCTTTCACTCACTGTTAAGATCATCTTAAATTGTCTGCAATCATTAATTTTTATTTGTGGTTTATTAGTTTTAATAAGGTTAATTAGTGTGTGTGTGTGTGTGTGTGTGTGTGTGTGTGTGTGTGTGTGCTCACTAATCAAGACATATCATTTATGTTAAATAAACAGTTATATAAAACTGGAGTGTGTAACAGGGCATGTAGAAAGTGAGGAAACGTTTCTGTTGAAAAGTGAAACGTCTTTACCAGAGGGATGAATTTGCATTAGTACACACTGCAGCCTTCATTTGCATTGCAGAAAAAAAAGATTTGGAAATCTTCAACTACAGTCAACCTAGAGGCGAAATGCAGTGTGTGTGTGTGTGTGTGTGTGTGTGTAATTTGCTTTGTAAATACTGAGTGTGTATGCGGTCTTTGTTCGTAGTGATATGAACAAAGTGGCGTACCGAACATACAGTAATGAAGGATACACTTTTTAGCATGTGTGTGTATGATGTTATGGTGAAGACACAAACAAAAATGGTAGATACAGAATATATAATGAGAAATAATAAACAAAGATTTCACTCAGAAACTAAATCTGTGATAAAAGCCATTCTAAAACAGTCAGATATACTGTATGCATGGCGATGCTGATTGTGTAGGATTTCTGAAAACAGTTATGAGAGCTACCTTTGTTTCTCTATATAATCCCTGCTACACTAATGCACTTATCCCAGCGCTGGATAACAACAAGGTAAAAAATTGCCATGATTCAACTGCCTGCTTGATGTCTGAAATACTGGCCTCCCAGGAACTCCTTTAATGACCCAAACATGTGGACATTTCTCGTAGCGAGGTCAGGATTGTATAGGGGATGTGGAAATAACACCCAGCCGAGTTCCTTTAAGGCTAAACCCAAACTAAATAATACCATAGTCGAACCATCAACTTAATCCTAATCCCAACCTTAATCTAACCCTGAACCCAAAATAAGTCCTAAAGTATAATCCTAAATCTAAATCTAAACCTAAACCTAAATTTAACTCTAACCATAATTAGATATACTGTAATATCGGTTTCCTTTTGAGTTGGGGTTTCTCTTAATGTTCCTTAACATTAGCACTTATGTGGGCACTTATGCAAACAAGTAAATCTACAGTACATTGACTATTTTTCTTTTTTTTTTTTTTTTTCCCCACAAAAAATGTTTATTAGTTTTTCACTTGACTTGTCTTGGTTACTGTCACGTTAAATGTATAAAATGTTTCTACATCAAACAATTCTAAAAAATGTTTTCCACTGTATGAATGAACTGTGAATTTTTAGGAATGAACACAAACAATCCTAAGAACTAGTCAGCCCAGCCTTGTACCGGTGAGAATAAAATAATGAAAAGTATGTAATAAACAATGCAGGAGCCCCGAGGCAAATGACACTCAAGCAAATTTGGGCAGCGTCAAACGATATTTAAATGTTACACTGAGCTGAGTCACAGTTACTGACAACAAACAGCAGGTAATGCTACCACTTCCAAATCATCACAGAATCAACTGAAATTATTTTACGCAAAGCAAAAACAAGCTAATTTAGAAAAACAACAATCTGGAACTTAGTCAATTTGTACTTCTCATTAGGAATTTATTTTGCAAATATGTAATTCTGGAAAATATTAAAGACTGACATAATTAAAATGAGACTCACCGGTTCAAGGCTGGCCAACATATTGTATGGTGTGAAAAAATGCCTCTGAAACACACACAAACACACATACAAACACACACAGTTGAGATTGTGATTCTATTTTTGTGAGGTATTTCAAACACTTGTTCAAAGACGTAACTATGACCTTAATCCAAACCCAAACCCTAAATCCAATCCTAACTTTAATCTAGTGTAAATCCCAAAGCCCAGTTTAACACCAACCCAACATCTAGTTGATTATTAAGATAAGAGGTTCATTATACATTCACCAATTCACCATACTGTAAATCTAATCATAACCCTAACCCTAATCCAACACTCAACACTAAATTTAACCCTGAACCTAAACATACATCTAATCCTAAAACCAAACTAAATCAAATCTTAACCCAACACTCACTTTAATCCTAATCCTAATTGAATTATAATAATAAACCCATCCTTAATCTAACCCTGAACCCAAATTAAGTCTAATCCTAAAGTATAATCCTACATCTAAATCTAACTCTAACTCTAAATCTAACCTAGCTCTAAACCTAAACCTAAACCTAAATTTAACAATATATACGATAATTAGACATAACTCTGGCTTAAAATCTAAACCATAAACCTAAATCTAACCTTGAACCCTAAGCCTAAATCTAACTCTAAATCGAACCTCAACCTGAACCCTAAATCTTAGAAACTAAAAATAAAGTATTTTTGTATCTTTTATTTTTGTTTAAAATAAAAGCTGCAACAGAATAAAAGTCAGATTCCATACAAGATCCAAATGATAGTTATTTTGTCCTCTCTCTCTCTCTCTCTCTCTCTCTCTCTCTCTCACTCTCTCTCTCTCTCTCGCTTATACACACATGGACACACACACACACGCTTTTCATGTGATCATGTTTTAGTGTGTGTTTTGATGTTAGATTTTCTATATAGCATTAAAACACACTCACTAAAACATAATAAATTTACAACCTGAGAACATGAAATATGTTTGAACACATTGGTTAAACATTAATAATAAATATATGTTAAGATGTTAAAGATTATGGAAGGTTTTAACTAAACAATTAATCAATAATGCTAGATCAAACTCTAATAATGTTACATTACCAGACTTAATGTGTTAATACTTAATAAATATTATGACCAAATGAATGATAATGGTAAATAAACGTTATGCTTGATTGAATAATAAAAATAATATGAATTAATAATAATAGTAATAATATCTATGACATATATCAGCAGGTTACTAATGAACATTGAAATTAAATCTTAGCATTTAATCCAAATGTTACAAATGAACAATTGTAATGTAATAGTGCAAAAAGTGACTGAAGAAGTGTCACAGAAGAAATTCATTAATGATTAAATAAATAATAAATAATTAAAATTATATGAATAAATGATTTAATAAATGTTAAGATTCAGGTTAAAGGTTAAAAGTATTAAAATGTGAGATGGCAGAATGAGGTTATGACATGTATATTTAATATAATCATCATAATTAAAGCCTACTTACTATATTATAATACACATTACACGATAATAAAGAAAATACTAAAATATAATAATAATAATAATAATCATAATAATAATAATCATAATCATAATAATTATTATTATAATCATAATAATCATAATAATAACTTTAAAAGATCTGAACTGTTTAAATTCAGGTTAAATGTGTTAAGACTGACTGCATGAGTGCTGAGTTAATGTTCAAAAATAAGGATAGATTGGTATAAAATATTAAATGTAAATTAGAGAGAGAGAGAGGGCGAAAGAGAGAGAGAGAGAGATGTTACCGTGTCAGGCTCAGTGAGATGGAATGGATAAAATGAGCAGCTAAAGTCCAGTGAAGAGCAGAGAGAGTCACCTGTAATATACACCTGCTGTGCTTTTATACACACACACACACACACACACACACACACACACACACACACACACACACACACACACACACACACACACACACAGAGCCATGTGTGGATTCCCCATATCTCTGTGCCAATCATGCAAATGTTTCTCACAGCGGCTGCACTAACGGTGTGTGTGTGTGTGTGTGTCTGTGTGTGTGTGTGTCTGTGTGTGTGTGTATGTCTGACTCTTATTAACCATATTATACACATGTATTTATTTATATGGTAAATAATGTGTGTATGTTTATTTATGTATTTGGTTAATTTTAAAAAAATATTTTATTATTATTATTATTATTAGTAGTAGTAGTAGTAGTAGTAGTAGTAGTAATAGTAATAATGCTTGTGACACCCTTCCACAAAAACAATAACAAAATAAAGAAAGTATTTACCATAACAAAATAACAAAAACAAAGCATATACAGTAATACAATAATACAATTACATGTTTCGATTTTATCAGGTGGAATAGTGGCTCAGTGGTCGACACCCCGCACATCCATGGTTTGAAGTTTGAATCTCACCACCACTCTGAGTTTTGTAGGTTTCCTCCAGACATTCTTGTGGCCCTACACAGAGTAGACAGTATATATAATGGATGGATGGATGGATGGATGGATAAATGGATAGCCGTTATCACTGCTCTGTTAATTCATTAAAGAGTAAAGAGTACAATCCTGATCACGGATAAACATCAGGAAAGAATATAAAACTCAAAACTAACTTCATGTTAGACTAAAAGACAGGTTGTTGTGGTGTGTGTTTCTAAATTGTGTTCATTTGAGGTACATGGTAATTTAGGACATGTGGACTAATAGTGGACGCATGCTGGTGTTTATGTTTGAAATTTGAAGGTAATAGGATTTGTGGTTAAGGACATGCCCACATTGGATTGATGATGGATGCTCATTGTGGTGTTTTTGTGGTCGGTATGGTGATAAGGGTGTCTATTCATCTGCCTGTCGTTCATTGCATATATTCTTAACCATATATCTATCTATCTGTATGCCCATAAATGCATCTGCTCATCAATCAATCAATCAATCAATCAATCAATCAATCAATCAATCTCTTTGTTTGTCTCTTTCTCCATCTTTATGTCTATCCATTTATCTTACTGTATGTCTGCCATATATATCTATCTATCTATCTATCTATCTATCCATCCATCCATCCATCCATCCATCCATCCATCCATCCATCCCAGCCTCTATTCATTCTTCCATTCATGCTATAATGTCTATAAATGTTATTCAGTGGTTATGAATGTGTTATGAAGTCTTATTTTAATCTGTCCTGACAGACACGATGACGCCCCCATCTCCATTCTCACCCCCCGGAGATACACTCCTGGGCAGGTGATTGCACAACACTTTGTCCCAGCAGGTGAACTCCGTCAGGATCCCACGGTACGAGAGGCATGGTGATTTGTTTACACAGTAAACAGAGTGATGGTGTTTATAAAGGAGTGCAGTACTCCAGATGGTGGACTTTATCAGCCTCAGCAGTGCAAATCAGAGAGACGGCATGGCAGTTAAACTCAGAGCCACAAAACAGACTGTGAGGGGGGGGGGGGGGGGGGGCGGGGGGGGGTGGGGGGGGGGGGGGGGGGGGGGGATTTTGGAGAGAGAAAATTCCCTCCAGTTTTCCTGTTGCTTCATGGGAAATAACAGACAGATAAACTCTGCCCTTTTAGTCACTTTAAAAACAAACTCAAGATATCCCTCTTCAGCTTTACCCCTCATGCGGCAGTGTGTAAGGTGAAGTGTCCATCTGTGTGAGAAATCGTCATATGAGTGTGGTTCTTTAAATTCTTTAAATGGCATAGCTTCACATCTATCCCATGCTTCAGGTAAGCATTACTAAAATAAATTAAAGATTCTTGCTCAATGCCTAACAGTGACCCTGGGCCAGAACCAGGATGCACACTTACAACCTTCTGATTACCAATGCAATAACTTTAATTAACTTTAATGACTTATTCATTATCATATTAATGGGAACTCTTAGTAGTTATCAAGCCTTTATTGTATGATTTAGGGTTTTTAAACATATAGTAGTTGTGAAATATGATATATATACAAAACAATTAAAAGTTAAACAATTAAGATACAATTAAAAACAGATAATAGAAAAAGAAAAGAAAAAAAATCATTTGTAAACAAACTATACAAAACATGTACAAGCAATGGAATCTGCCACAAAAACTCTCAATCTGGAAAAATTTAAATGTGTTCCAAGGAATCAACTCTTTTAATTTCCAGTCATTCTGCAACATATTCCATGTATAAGGTGCAGAGTGGAAAAAAGCTCTTTTACCCATTTCAGTACGGACATATGGAACAGAAAGCAATAAATGTACATGTGTACGTACAAAATAGGAATCAGCACTTCTCTCATATCTATCTATCTCTGTGCAATTAAGGAACTAATATAACTAGGTAGTAATCCCAGAATTGCCTTATATATAAAGGAATACCAGTGACAAACCCTTCGGGTGGCCAAAGCAGGCCATCCCACCCGATTATATAACTCACAGTGGTGTATCAGTACTTTACAATTAGTAATAAACCTCAGAGAAGAGTGATAGGCGGTATCAATCATTCAAAGACATTGAGCACAAAAGACAAATATACAAAAGATCCCCATAATCCAACACAGGCAAGAATGTTGCTGCTACAGTACAAGGTGTTTTTTTGTGTTAAAAGAAAAACACAACTTATTACGAAAGTAGAAACCGACTTTTAACCTTAGCTTCTTCACAAGATTCTCCACATGAGGCTTGAAATTGAGGGAGTCATCAAGATGCCCAGGTATTTATAATTATGAAACACCTCAATTTCAATTCCCTCTAGGGTTGACACTGAAGGGGTAGTTAATCATTTTATAATATAACTATTGTAAATAATATTTTAGCTTAATATTGTATCTTTAATAATTATTTAAGTAATCTTCTAAATTCCTTAAATAATATTTTATGTATAATATTATGATTTTATAATATATATATATATAGTATAAATACTGCATAGTACAGAAGAAGAGGTGTAGTGTAGCCCAGAAAAATATATTGTATATATGGTGTATTCCAGTTGTACATAATATAGCATAGCATACAGTAGCATAGCATAGCATAGCATAGCATAGCAGAGTACACCATAGTACAGCGTTATGTAGAAAGGTATAACATGCTATATGGTATGGTATTATATATAGTATATTGCAAAAATATTATTGTAGGCTAGTGTAGAATGTAGAAAGTGGTAAAGTGCTTGTCCTATGATCCGGAGATCGCGAGTTCGATTCCCGGGTGATGCTGTAACCTCTCGCAGCCAGCGGTCTAGAGAGAGCTGATTGGCCGAGCTCTATCAGAGGAGAGGGATGAGATACTTCGTGCGATTTAGGATGGGTACTTCGTGCTCCCACGTTAATCACGGCTCTACAGCCAATCAGGGGCATCTGTAAGCTGACGCAAGTGGAAGGAGCGGATAGCGCTGTCCTCCGAGTGTGTTACGCCGCCCCCAACGGTGTGTGAGCGAGCAGTTCGAAAAGATGCTGTCGGCTGGCGTCACGTGGTTCGGAGGAAACATATTATAGTCTTCGGCCCTCCCAACTAAATGGTAGTAGTAGCCTTAATTTGGGAGCCCCCTAGTGACGGGGAGGAATTGGACACGACTAAATTAGGGAGAAAATTGGGGGGGAAATAAACACAAAAAAAAGAATCACAGTATATGTTGTCTGATGATCTAGCAATAAAAAATAGATGTCAGTATTTTAGAAGAACATAGTGAAGTATAGTATAGAAAACTACTGTATAGAGAGTATAGCATAGCATAGTATGGTATAGTAGTTCTTTTCAGATGAGTACAGCATACGTAGAATAGCAAATCATAGTATACTAAACAAGAAAGAAATGTAGCATGGTGTGGGGTAGGCTAGAAAAGTGTGGTCTGCAAAATTATTGCAGGAACACGCTGCATAGTACATTACAGATGTTGGTCTTTCGGCTGCTCCCAGCAAGGGGTCGCCACAGCGGACACTTGGTCCGCACAACAACTTGGCACAGGTT
>JAQMYG010000015.1:3702850-3712948 GCA_030014215.1 Clariallabes teugelsi
AACACATTGACAGATAGATGAGAAGGTGTGTCCAAACTTTTGGCCTGTACTGTACGTCTAATAATTTCTCAAATATATTTGTAATAAGACAGAAGATTTTACATGTTCATTGTAGACAAGAAAGAAAGAAAGGAAGAAAGAAAAAAAGAACGAAAGAAGAGTGCAATAGAAAAAGGTAAGAGAAAGAATGAATGACAAAAATGGGGAAAATAAACAGAATGAACATAAAGTGTGTCATTTTTTATTCGATTCCCACCCAAACCCCAGCCACAGGATGCAGTGCTGGTCCCAAGCCTGGAAAAAATGGGAGGGTTGCGTCTGAAAGGGCATCTGGCATTTAACCTGTATTAAGTTGTTGAACGGATTGGATGGTCCGCTGTGGCAAGCCTCGACAGGAGCAGCTGAAAGAACAACAACAACTATAAGAAAAAGTGAATTTAGTGTCAATTAATGTCATTAGTCAATTGGGTATTTGGACAACAGTACAAAATTTTGCCCTCTGAACAGTGCACTATATAGTGAATAGAGAGTGAATAACAATGTGTCAAAGGTAGCATGGTAGCAAAAGCGGTTTGCAATGTGGTCTCGCACCTCCACGGTCCAGGGAGTCCTGTGTGTTTGGAGTTTGCATGTTCTCCCCATGCTTGGTGGGCTTCCTTCGGTTTCCTCCTACAGTCCAAAGACATGCAGATTGGAGTCCAAAGACAAGTTAATTGTCAGTTCCCATTGCCCGTAGTGTGTATGTGTGAGTGTGTGCTTGTGCCCTACGATGGATAAGCACCTCGTCCAGGGTGTACCCTGAACCGAGTCCACTGGATCAGGCTCCAGGCCTCCTGCGACCCAGTACAGGATAAGCGGTATACAGAATGAATGAATGAAAGAGTGAAAGTGGGTTAGAATTGTAATGCTTGATAACGCATGTGTAGTTTCACTGAGTGTGAGTTAGCTGGATCACTAAATGGCAGGATTCGAATTCCATCTGGATGTTTGGGCGGGAAGATTTCTAACCTAAAATTCAATTTTAAAACTTATTAAGAAGAAGAATAAGAAGAGAAAGAGAAATACATTCCACCTGAATGAAGCCCATTCATTTCTTATTCAGCCAGGATTTGGCAGGTGATATAAACGGAGCTGCCGTTAATGACACTTAATGCTTCCTCAAATCCCCAGGTGGCATCAAAGACCGGGAGGGAAAAGCAGGAGCGCATTACACGGTGGGGAAAAAGAAAACATGCTCGACATGCTTGCATGGGACATTGCAGCGAATGAGGAGCAAAGGCAGAGCTCATGGATACACTCGATGACAAGAGAACAGATGTGGAGAAATGTGCGGTGTATGGAATGAGGCGGGTTAAAACCCTCTGGACTCTGGATGTCTCCATCAAAGAGCCTACGAGCTTCCGTTCCACCCAAGAGCAAGGGAAATGGGGGGTGGGGAGGGGTGTTGGGCAGGTGAAGTGAATGAGAGGGAGAGAGCAAAATAAGGAACCGGAGAGTAAATATCATTAGTGCCTCAGGCTGTAACACAGCTCACCTGTCAGGAGTAATGGATCATCTTGCAGACATGAGAAGAAAACCGGCTACAGCCGGATACTTGAAATGCATCTCATATTCAAAAGACCGAAGTTCTTTGTGTGTGTAACTACAACAAGATTCCACATTTCCTCCATATCCAATCTTAAATCCCTTATGAACTCCAGTGTAACTGATCTGCTCCTGATTTGCATACGGCCAACATCCAGACCACTGCTGTAGACACTTCTACAAAGCAGCATGTGTCCAGAATCACAAAGTCATGTTTTTATATAAACTGTTACAACAATCAATGACAAAAATGCAACGGACTAATCGTGTAATTGTCCAGTGCGATGTGTTTTTATTGGCTAAGAATATAAGCATTAGCATTTGTATTAATAGTCTGGATAGAATTAGTAAATTTCTGTTTCTCACATAACAAACACACAATACCCTTGCTGTTCATGACAACACTGTTATAAATATGGACAGCTAGGATTCCAGCTAGCTAATAACTGAAGGTTGATTTTGCTAGCTCAACTATAACCATTAAATCTTTTTATGATCATTGCAAAAGCACATAACTAAACTAGACAGAATTTTCATCAACTCCTTCTAAATAAGAACTGAATCTAAAATAAAATTAGTTATAAGTCATTTTGGCCAAAAAGTATTAGCTCATCTCTTATTGACTACCACGGCAGCGGGACTGGGAGCTTGTTGTCTCACTGGTAACAGTAGGGGTGGAAGCTGTGGTCTGATTAGTTTCAGTGGCAGTATGGGTGGGAACTGTATTCTGAACTGGTTACAGTAGGAGTGGGAGCTGTGATCTGTTTGGTCACAGTGAAAGTGGGACCTGTGGTCTGATTAGTAGCAGTGAGTGTGCAAGCTGTATTCTGATTGGTTACAGTGACAGTTGAGGGGGATCTGAGGTCTGATGACTTACAATGACCTGTGGTCAGATTAGTTACAGTGGCAGTGGTGGTCTAACTGGTTACACTCTTAAGCAAGCTGTAGCCCTATTTATTACAGTAGCAGTTGGGATGAGAGCTGTGGTCTGATTGGTTACGTTGGCAGTGAGAGGTGTGATTTGTTTGGCTACAGAGGCCATGGGAATAAGACCAGTGGGGTGTTTACAGTGGCAGTTGGGGTGGGAGCTGTGGTTGGATTGGTTACATTGGCAGTGGTGGTTGGAACTATGGTCTAACCGGTTAGCATGGGAGCTGTTTTTGCAGTGGCAGTGGTGGTGAAACCAGTGGAGTGTGTCAGGGTGGGTGGGTATGATTGGTTACAGTGGCAGTGGAGCTTTGGTTGCAGTTGCTTTGGGGGTTGGAGCTTTGGTAAAAGTTGCAATCTGATTGGTTACAGTGGCAATGGGTGTGAAAGCAGTCGGGGTGATTAAATTGGCAATGGAGGTGGAAGCCTTGGCTTGGATTGGTTGCAGTGGAAGTGGGGGGTGGGAGCTATGGTCTGATTGGTTACATAGGAAGTAGGGAGCTGAAATGTGATTGGTTGCAGTGGGGGTGGATGTTGTGATCTTTGGGCAAAACCATCAGCTTAATGAGCAAATAAGTGGCAGTGTGGACTGATTAATCTGATTGGCAGTGGTCTAGAGAAACTGTAAAGATCATTTCTGAGTTAGAGTCTGGTAACTTGTAGCATCTTATTTTGGGCAGGAGTTGCACTGCTGACTTTTTAAGTGTGGCGTTGAGATGCAGAAATCTGACAAAACTAAGCAACACATGGTACAATACTGTGCATTCAAATGCCCCAAAGGTGTTTTCCCTTTTTTTGTTACATTTTATTCTCAGGACCAAGATAAAAAGCTAACCAAATTCTTGCCAAGGCTAAGAAGTTTTGTCAAGGACACTAACTCTTTGTGCCATATTGAGTCACTGCGAGACTGTATGATGTAAGCGTGTATGGTTTATATGCTGCATGTTCTTATGCTGAGTCCTGTGTTTCCTGAACATTTAGCAGATAAAGAGTTCTTGATTTCCTCATGTCGCTAGGAGCAAAAAACATTAGGAGCCGCAGTGACACAGAAAGAGAGCTCTGAGTTACTCATCCAAGGGATCAGGCTTCACTGAAAATGATGATGAGCAATAATAATAAGTAATTCCAGCCATGTGTGTGTGTGAGTGCGTGTTTCAGTTCATCCTTCCAGCGCCCTGAGGGGAGAGCGGAGTGTAAAACGCAGCTCCCATGACGTATCCACAGACTAAACATCCCATTTAACCACCCAGACATCTGACTCTCTCTCTCTCTCTCCTTCTTTAGATGGAACACATGAAAGAAAGACAACACTCCTCTCCTCCCTCCTTCCTCGTTCCCTCCCTTTCCAACATGTGTATGTGTGCGATGTGTGCCATAAAGTCAGGTGAAAAGAAAGCAGCAACAAAAGAGAGCAGACAAATCTGAGGAAGCTTGATGGTGCTTCAAAAAAGTGAGAAAAGAAGGACGCTGCTTTAAAAACAGAAGGAACGGAAGTGTGTATTGTGTCCTTGTCCTTCCTGTGTCTGTGTGAGCACAATGCTAATCCGCGGCACCTTTTCACCACCGCAGGAAGAACAAACAATGTCGCTCTTTTCCTTTCACCTACTTTTCTGCTCGTCCTCTTTTTGTCACGGTCGATCCGGTCCGTATCTCCTTTCAGACTCTTACAGCTCATCCACCTCCGGTTACGTTCATGAAGACAGAATTTATGTTACAAGCAACCAATTTTGTCCTTAAGCCTTTCATTGAGGAGGATGAGCTGCACGGATGTTTATTTAACCATTCAACCATTCAAGGTGCAAATAGTCTTCTTTAGGTTGCTTTGTCAGGTTCTTTTCTTTGCAATATGTGTGTAGGATGTGTGTAGGATTTTCTGGAATTGTGTTTTAGGTAGAAGAAATTGCACATAAGAGGATGGACTATACCCTGGACCGGACACATTAACGCACTCATTCATAAAGCACTGATAGGTAACACTAGGTCTTTACAATACATTGTCATTGAGCACAACATGCCTCAGTTAGATAGTTATTTTAGATAATAGATAATATTATCAGAGCACAAAATATTTCTTTGTATTATTGAATACAAAATGCATATGACGAGCACATACTGGATCAGACAATATACGTCGACCCACCATAACAATACAATCAATGCAAAACATGACCCCTTTGTGTCACCGGGGCGGATCTGGTTCTTTGGGGTATGACTCCACAAGACCTCTCGGGGTGTACTCGTCCATCGAATCCTTTGGGTGTTGCGGGTTGCAGGGCTTCTGTGGATACAACTTGTTTGTCTGTTTCATCCCATGGGTCTTAGTTTGGATTGGGATTTGGGGAGTTTGGAGGCCGGGCTGATGGCTTTGGGCTCTTTGCCTGCTGGGCCCCGTGTGTAGCATGCTGTAGCGCACTGGGTGTTCCATTATCTTTTTCAGTGGTTTGTGCTTCATTGACTTTTCTGTGGAATTTAACTGGACAAGTTTGCTTTTGGACCAAGTTGACATCGATGAGCCTTGGGTGCCCATGATCCTGTCACTAGTTTACTGGTGTATACTTGCTGGTCATTGTTGTTCAGATCTTCTATAGTCTATGAAAGAGTTAGCTTAACCAATACCGCATTCTAGACACATGATGTTCTCAAATGTTTGGTGACACCTGTCCATCACACTCATATGTCCTTGTTGAACATCACTATTCCAGATCTAATTCCCCTTTGCTTTTATATTAACATTTCAGTAGAGTTGTTGTAGCCTGGATAAAGCGATGCTGAATTGTGTTACGGAAAGCAAATTTGTGTTGCAGTCTCCCCCAAACTGTGTACGATCAACAAGCATTTATGATGACATAATCTCACTGACATACACTATTTACAGTTAGATAAGAAGCTAAAAGACAGGTAGTGAGGGAAGAGATCAAACAATGGAATGAATGCTAGCAGTCTCTCTTTACAAAACACAGTGCATATTTTTATTTTTGGAATCAGGATCTGAAAAAGATATTTGAAAAAACAAACAAAAAACAACAACAAAGTGAACAAAACAAAACAAACAAAAAAATGCACTGTAAAATGTCACAAGTAAGGAAAACACAATGTTTATCAGTGATGTGTTTAGTGACGTTGCGTGTTCAGGCGTGGCATGTTATGAAAACCCTCATCCCGGCACCCTTGGCACCTCACAGCTATGAATTAGCCATCTCGGGCTTTGTTCGGTCAATCCCACCGTTCTCTCCAGGGTGGTCTCATATGAAGCGCAGAACTGTGTCTCCTGACCTGCAGGGAAGTGTGTATGTGTGTGTGTGTGTGTGTGTGTGCGTGTGTGTGTAAGTGTTCACAGAGAAAAGGCGAAAAAACAGAACACATGCCAACAATGTTCAGATTGTTCCACTAGCGATGATGAATGAAGCTCTGTCATCAACGGGCCGAGGAAGACGAGGCATTTCCACACCAAACCACGTCCAACACTTCGAATGCTCTTATCAGAGACACAAATTCATGAATTCGTCCAGGGTAGGACATGGCCTTGCAGTTGAGAAAAGAATCTATACAGTATATCCGCTTGTTTGTTTTGGGTACACCAGTTCCCAGTTGATGGATTGATGACCAGCTGCGTCCTTCACACTTTAGTTCACCTAAAAACGTCTGGAGGTTTCTCTCCATAAAGATTTCGACAAAGATTTCCAAAACAGGATTGTAATCTACACCGCAATTTCCTCCTCTTTATCCCTCAATAATAGTCCATTTTTTGTTTGTGACCCCCAATGCTTTTGAAAATTAAGCGTTTTCTGTATCCTTTCTCATGGCATGATGGTTGTGGCTCACAGAAAAGCCACTGAGCACAAAAGAGCTTAGAAAACATTGCCAGGCGTTTACACAATGTCTAGATTTCCAGAACGAAAGCTTGTTTTGGAGAAAAAAAGAGGATGTGTCAAAGAACTAACATACACCTTTGATTGGCTGTTACTTTCAGTGGTAGAGTTCTCGCCTACCATGCAGAAGGCCCGGGTTCAATTCCCAGCCAGTGGGAGGAAAATGAGAGGGTTGAGTCAGGAAGGGCTCACTTGTGCCAAATTGTTGTGCAGATCAGTTGGTCCGCTGTGGCGACCCCTCATCAGGAGCAGCCGAAAGACTAATAACAACAATTTTGATTGACAGAAAGAAGATGATAGTGTTATTTGAAAATAGGCCTTTTCTCTCTCTCCCACTCTCTATAATAATCTGACAAAATACAATCTTAACAACTAAATTAATAAAAGATCCCTTGCAAAGTACATTGTTATTATGGGATTTGAGCCACTTTGAGTCACCAGAACAGCATTAATGTCTTGTCATCGTTCCTACAGTACGAGTTCATGGAAAGATTTTTTTCCCCTCAGTCTGTGTTTTGATAATGGAAGTGGAGAGAACTGTCGCTGTCTCATCTAGTGAGTGTGAAGGTCATGGCATATGATTTACCTTATACTCATGAAACTATTCAGTGAACCCTCGTGCCATGTGCAGGGCGGTGGAGTCGTCCTGGAAGAGACCTCGCCCATCAGGATGGAAATGCTTTATCATAGGATAAAAGTGAGACGGTCAAATTACAATCCTGTACAAGCTGCAGTATTACAAGTGAAGCCAAGTCATGCAATGCTACGCAATAAACAAACAAATAAATAAATAAATAAATTCCATCCACAGCATCTGTACAGATAAGGACTCTCAAATAAATTATGTGGTTATCCGTTTTTTTTTCTATGTAATAATGAATTATTACTATGAAACGATTAACTACAGTAAAAAGTAGATTAAATTTTCATTCTGTCCTGTTAAGTGTATTACATTTAAAACGGAAATTAAAGTATAAAAAATTAAATGCAAAATCTTTCTTTAAAAAAAAAGATGTTTTAAGCTAAAATCTTAATAAATAAAAAAAAGATACTTAAAAAGGAAATTAACTATTAATTAAATTATGATTAGGTATAATTAAGAATATTAATTAATCAAAATATGTTTATACAACAACAACAATAATAAGAATTATTATTATTATTATTGATGTGGTTAATTTTTCAATTACTTAATTAATTATGATATTTATTTATTTTTTTGTTTATTGTTTTAAACAAAGCTTGAGCAGACAAATTAAATTTCCCTAATTTTACTTTATGATTTCTAATTTCTATTTTATTATTTTTTTTTACATACAGTAATAGTAGAACGACCATATACCTTAAATGCCTAACATCTATTGAAACATATAGACAGTACCATGTAAAGTCTTTGACCGTTCTCCACGCTTCCTCAAGTACTTTTTAACCCTCATTTTGGTTCAAGTTCTGGTTTAGAGTTCAGAGGAATGTTATTTGTTTGTTAGGTCACACAGTGACCTAGAAATCATTTAAGCAAAAAAATCATCAAACTTAAGGAATGAACCAGTGAGAAACAGGTGCAGATGATGACAGATGAACAGGCTGGTGATTAGTATACTGCTGATGATGGATGCTGATTGGTTGAAGCAGACGAGAGGGGAAATGAGGTTGGTGCTGAGGTTGTTACATAAACGACCCAATTTCCCATTTTTAAATTGTATCTTTAGACACTTCGCAGTCTGTGGTAGTAAAACATTTTTGCAGTAAAACAATTCATCATTTAATTGAATTTAATATGTAGAATTTTTTTTTTGGGGGGTGGGGGGTAGGGCTCAAGACTGTATGGGGTCAGATTTGAAGTCGGATTAAGATGGATCGAGAGTGGCTTATACTGTAGTAGAGAATACCAATTCTGTCCCAGTAATAAACACTTTCATCACTAACCCAGTGCTCAATGGGAGGTTCCGGGGTGTTAGTGATACTGTTAATGTTATAATATTTCTCATCCTGTAATCTGAATCACACAATATTTTACAACTCTGACATGTCTGCAAAAGAATTTCATGTCACTATTTCCAAAATGTTTCATTGCATGCACTGAAGAGTGTGCGCGCGCGTGTGTGTGTGTGTGTGTGTGAGAGAGAGTATGCACAGATAAGAATGTGTGCAGAGAGGTGCTTGTGCGCGCTTGGCTTCAGACATGAACACACAGTCTCGCTCAAACCCCTCCTGCAGCACTATGGAGGCACGGTGGATTAAAGCATACCTGTGCAGTGTGGAATGAAATCTCCACAGCCACTTCAAAGACCATGTTTCTAAGATGTCTATTTTTACTCTGTTTGTCTTGACATGATCGACAGAGCAGTCTGGTCATGTCCTCGTATCTTATACAGCCTCTATAGCTTTCTCTAATGTTTTTTTTTTCTTCTTCTTCCTCAAGATGTTTAATCCTCCAGGACATTTTGGAGCATGTACTGAGACGAAATCAAAGCGAATGCGTGGGTTTGTGTGTTATATAATCCTGAATTTGTGTCGGTGAGGTTCATCAGTAATAGTGAACGGGGCGATATTTAAACCTCTGTGTGCGATGTCACATGCGATAAGAAGAAGAAGAAGGCTGTTAGGAAAGTTGTGTCATTACATGCAATGATATATCACAGCTCTCGAAGTGTACTGAGGTTATGCGACCATACTGTATATGATGGCATGAAAGTGACATCATAGACTAAAGAAGGAATAAAATATGTCAGGTTAGGGTGAAGTGACGTTCCTGTTAGCACTCCGAAGCTGATTATGTTCCAACAACAGCACATCCTGGAGCGCTTTATTCCTCTCATGCAAACATTTTCACTTTTTTGTTTTTTTTTTTCATTCTGTGATTTGCCTTGCAGCTGGAACTACTTTCAGAGCTGTTGTTATGTAAGGAATGACACATTACACACCCCTAGTTATATAAATGAATATACACTTGGGTGGTGTGATGTGGCCATATATATGCACAAGTAGTGCAATAAGTGCGTTAGTTTCATATGACAGCATGATCCCGGCGCTGTTACTGCTCTTATATCATAGCAATTTACCATTAATTACAATATTAAATTGATTAATGAGTAATGCGCCATGCATCTATTTAGGTTTTGAGTTAGATTTTATATTGTGGAATGCCCAGAAGTTGTTAAAATCCAATACATTATTAATCTAACATCGTGGTAAAAACATCCCTGTATTAATTAATTCATTATGTTATTGCTTTTCTTATTTGTTGATTTATTAATTCATTTGTTTGTTTTAAACAAAGCTTGAGCAGAGCATTTTATATATGTTTTGTGTATGTTACGTCAACTGTTTAATATAATAAAAAAAACAAACATTTTATTAAAGCCATCTCATGGTTAATCTCACTTTTCTCTTTTCCACTAATGGGGTTTTTGAGTAACACATCAGACTAGATGGGTTGGCGTCGGATGTCCATGATCCTGTCACCAGTTTGCTGGTATATAATTAATAATGTGGTATTTGCTTCTTTTGCTTTAGGGAATTTTATTTTTTTTAAACGCTTTTCCTTGAATAAGTAAATCAGATTAGACCACAGAAAACAAAAGCAAAACACAAAGGGAGAAATACAGATCTAGTTTTACTCCTATTAGGAAGCACACTTGTACACTGTAAAAAAAAAAATAGTCCATTTTACGGTAAAAAACCGGCAGCTGTGGTTGCCAGAATTCTACCGTAAAAA
>JAQMYG010000015.1:3713048-3727375 GCA_030014215.1 Clariallabes teugelsi
TTTTACTGCAATAAACCATATTTTCATATGTTTTTAACTGTTAAATTTAAGGTCTTACTCTGTAAAACTAATTACAGGTTTTCTGTTTAAATTCTACGGTTATCCCAAGTTTTGTGAAATATGGTTTTATTCTGTAGCATTTATACCGTATTTTACTGTTAGAATTACGAACATTTTTTACAGTGTAGGTCCTTGTCATTCAGAGCCTGAGAAATGGGCATTTCTTTGAATTCGATCCAATTAATTCCCATTCCTGGCTCCGAAAAAATGAATGTGGTTTACGTTAGTACGTAATTATTTCAATAAAAACAGCAGCAGATGTTATGCAAGGGGGAGGGGGGGGAAGGGGGTTTTAGGAATATGAATTACCACCCAATGGAAACAACTCAAATAAAACAAGCTGTCAATAGAATCCTGATGGATATGAATGACTATTATGATGGAAAAAGGCGGTTTTGTTTCAAAAGTTGTGTCACTGTTGGGGTTTTTGAGTCTGCTTTTTACCCCGGACATTTTGATTAATGCGCAGTCATTATAATAATAAATCTGCCGAGGACCGTTGTGCTGTAATTTGTTTAAACTCTTTAAATCCATCGGCTGCTTGGTTTCTTCCTTCCTTCCGTTTTCTTTAGTTACTTCATCACTTTAGATTTTAATCCCTAGAATCCTGATGTTCAGGATGTTAGCTTGAAGTTTCATTTCATGTCATGCTTACAGTGAGCAGACAGTTACGTACGGCCTGTGGAAAAGAAATAGCTGCATTGAAGTCTATGAGTAATTGAACAGTGATGTAACCGAAGCAGACTGGATTATGTATTGAGCCTGTCTTGGACGCCACGAATGGGAAGGTTTTAAGTCAGTATCAGTACATTTCTAATACACCTTTGGAAAAATGGTGACATCTATAGCAAACGGAACCAAAAGCATTCTTCAGGTTGTCCTGTTAAAGGAACCATAAAAGGAACCACATAAAAAAGCCAGATTTATTAATCTTTCTAAAGCAACCTGCTCGTCTAAAAGCGTAGGAGGACACAAGTGTTCGGCATTCATATAACTACAGACGTAGTTACAAAATAACATGAAAGTCAAACCATATACCATAGTATCACTGTGGAACTTCAGACATTACCATTGGACTTTATAGCGTACCAGAACAGGTACTGTGGTGCTTCATTGGGTACCATGGGGATACTATGGCATGTGCCATAATAGTTTGTTGAAAACCATGGTACTTATTGTGTACCACAGTGGCTGGCAAATGTAACAGATATCTACTATAGTATGATTATATATCCTGTACCATATTAGATACCTGCTGAACTTTGGTTGCCAATTGGTACCGAATAAGTACAATAGTTTTTTTTTTTTTTTCCCCTCAGTACTGCATATTAATGATTAGAGCTTCCCATAACAGGTAAATGGTACGGCAGAGATGACCTAATCTTAATATTGTGCTATTAAATAATCATGTATAACATACTTTTGACAGGATCCTTTTACAGGTTTCTCATGTGGTACATCGTGGTACCGTGGTATCGTGGTAATATATCATGGTACCGGTACCATCGAAGTACCATGGTACCTATAATATGGTAAAATTTTGAAACTAGTGCCCAAAAAAGTGTACAAGAGATAACAGATGGTCTGTAAGCTGTATGGTCAGGGTGTTGGATCAGACCCACGGTTCAATCCTAAACGCAGGTCTGCCTGGATTTTCGCATGTTCTCCCATGATCCAAACTGGTTTCCAGTTGTTTCTGACCTCACGAAACCTCACGAAAGGTGTTGCATGCAGTGTGTATTTCCACCTGAGGAGTAAGCTAAATACAGTGTGATTCCTGTAAAGCCTAGACAGATGGAAGTACCATCAAAAACTTTAGACTCTATACATTTTTATTTCAAAAAGACTACATGCTAATGAAAAGCAGGTCTTGCGTGTGATATAGTATTTGTTCGAGTCAGAATCCTTCCTGCCTTTTAACAGGTTTGTGTTGCGTGTACTCCATGCCACCGTGTCAGTATAAAGCAGGGGGTGTTCAGCCCGGCATGTGCTTGCTCCCGCGCTCCTGTTTTTCCATAAGACGTTTTCCAGACGCCCTGCCGTGCAAATTAGCTTTTCACCTCGCCGTGCCTGACACTCTGACAAAAGAAATAAATAAAAGAGAATCAAAGTCTCAGCGATGAATATTTTCAGAGCTCTCCGTTTATCCTCTCACGCTTGGTGGTCTTGGTTATGAGTTCCCTTTGGGACCTAAATGAAGTAATGTTGCAGTTTGGTTCTATTCACAATGGCTTGCAGGCTCACACACACACACACACACACATGTCTCCAGGGGACCTGACACACACTGGAGGTTTAGATTAAAATCAGACGCAACACTCCGGCCCTGCTGCTAAATATGATGTGAGAATTTGTAATCCAATCAAGTCTAGAGTGACTGGCATTTTGGAGAAACAAATGAGAACAGTTGATAGAAAAATGAAATGTACGCAATTTCCCTTTTTCCTTCACTGGATAAGCTGTTGAAAACACTGGGCTGTATGGGAAAACCATGCACTTTGTGAAATAATAGTGTACTCTTGTTGCTGGGGTGAAACTATCAAGTGTATGTGTGTTAAAGCTTTAGATCTTGTTGCGTTAAGAAATAATTCCCAAGTACATTCTGGTATTACATCACCGTTAGTACATGAGCACTGAAAAAAGGAAAAAAAAATCACATGATAAAATGATGTGAAATGCTGGCTATACGGTACACTTTCCAGAATATGAAGCTACATGAGCTGCACAGCTTGAATCTGAAACTAAAGCAGCACCCCTCCAGTGACTCCATTTCACAAGCATGATGGGTAAGGTGTCTTTCCTGAGCTGTCTAGTTTATAGACAGAAAGAACTTGGCTTGATTAGACAGAAGGTAGAAAAACATCTGGAAAACAACCCCTAGAAACCTGACCTTGTCCACATACGCACATACGCACACGCAGACACACATGAACACACACACATACACATTTAAAAAAGAAAGACCAAAATTACCAGCTGCTGAACAATGATTCACAATGGAAAGTTTTCTTCCTCCATGTTTCTCGTTCCCTCTGACGGTTGGTTAAAAAGTGCTGGTGCGCACCATCCGTCTTTGATATCAAGTCCACATGTTTTATTCCGGACCAATTTTTTTGGCCTGGATTGTTCTTTCTTTCCAGAACCACTCAGCGAGACGGCCCGGGTCACATCTTACAGGTGCGGCGTGAGTGGCTTGGGCCGTTAATCAATGCGATAAAAGGCTGAAACGCGATCCGGCGTCTTTCATCAGCGAACGAGCGACGTTCTTCGCCGTTTCTCCCGCCATCAGGAAGTACAGGCCTGCATCTGCATCGTGTTAATTAATGAAATGGGAAATTGGGAGAGACACGAATAATAGAAAGACAGTTCCAGATTTCAGATGCTTTAATTAGGGGCCGGATCCTTCTGGGCAATGACCTTTTTTGGCATGAAATACTAGAACACGACTGTGTAATTAGTCCACAAACAGTAATAGATGCTCTGCAGTCTTCGTCATATCATGGAGATGGATTGAAGGTGCAGGAGATGGTGGAAATAAATCACAGAGAGAGAGAGAGAGAGAGAGAGAGAGATGGTGTTAGTCCAGCAGCAGTTTATCATATGTGTCAGAGGCTCCACATGTAGAGATGGTGATCCTGGGAGAAACAGCGGCTCTTAGAACATTTGTAGATGTTGTTTCGGACGTTATTTGGTTTCCGATCCAGATTGAAGCTGTAGCAGGTCAAACTGTTTTACTCTTTCAGTATCCTGCAAATATGATAAGCTAGTAGTAGTATTAGTATTTTATGAATACAACACAATGACTCCTCATCATGTGACAAGTACGTTTTTTTTTTTTACTTAGCCATTATTTGTTTTGCCCGTTTTTTTTTTTTTTTAAATAAATATATTTGGCTCATGAATGTGTAGTACAGAGTGATGTATCCTTTTTATCAGTACAAAATACACCATGTGATGAACTGAATTTTAATCCATTGTAACCAACTATGCAAAAAAAACTATGCAAAAAACTATGCAAAATTATTTTTCTTAATTGGCCACAAAGTGAATGAAATTGCTCAGATACACATGGATACATTTCTGGTTGTTTTCTGCTGTTTCTGTGACCAAAAAATAATAATCATATGCTCATCTTGAGAGTTCTACATTTTGGCGACGTCATTCACATATTCCGGTAACGCTAAAAGAAATTATTGCAGTAGTGGAACTTTTTTTGTTTTTGTATGCTGTTTTGCCTCCACGTATTGGCACTGCTCGAGTTTGAAGGGTTTTAAAGCATCTAAGAATGGCAAGGAAATAATTACAAAACAGAAAACCTGGGCTAAGAGATAAATATACATATAGTAAGGAGAAGAAACCAGCGGCTCAACGGGTTACTGATCAGACAGTTGGTGGTTCAAGCCCCACCAGGTTGCCATTGTAGGCCCTTGACCAAGTCCCTTGACCCTGTCTGGTCCAAGGGCTGACCCTAGCCCCCAATCTGGTATCTGCGAGGAAAGATTTTCACTGTGCAGTAATTTATATGTGACAAATTAAGACTTAATTTATATTTTTTTTTTTAGAAATGTGTTTTATCTTCATTCTTTACCAAATATCTTTGCCCTCGTCCCTTGTTTTGCTTTTGATTTTCTGATTTATTTCCTTTTATTTTCAACATATGGTATTATTTTGGTTAAATCATTTATGTAAACCATAATTTAAAGCCACAATTTATAGCAAAGTTTCTGAATCACGTTAATCTCAATCAGGTTTAACGCAAACCAGAGATCTCTGGTCCGAACATTAATGGTAACTTTAATAGTCCATTTATTACATGATTAACTTTTACATGTTTATAACCAGTGTGTTTTTACTGTGTTTACCCTGAAATGTTTCCTTACACTCCTATTTTTCTTCCTCTGTGTGTGTGTTTCTGCAGAGATCTCAGCATGAACAACATCAGTGAAATCCACCCAAATGCTTTCCACAACCTGCCCTTCCTCACCGAACTGTAAGTGTGTGTGACCCTAACGCGCTTGTGTAAACAAATGAACAAGAAAAGTTCAATGCTACAGCCTAGCGTCGGTCAGGATCGGTTATGTGTGATTGGTTCCAGCAGGATGTGATTCAGTGAGGCAGAAGCTCTGCTCTCGCTGTCCTACAAACAAAGCCGTGCATGTTGAGCAACAAAGAACCTCACGTGTACGTCGTTATAACCTTGTCACATGTCTTATTCTTTATATCCCTGATTTTTATATTCCCTCTTAAAACTCTTTAAAAATGCCCTTATTTTATTATGTCTTAAAAATAAGAAGATGTTAAAAATTAAACATGGGCGTATCATGCAACAGGACAACAATCCAAAACGAGGAAAAAATCAAGTAAAGTAAACCTCAGGCTCCAGAACTGATTTGAAGAAGGCACTGTGTTATAACAGATATGTCAAGGATAATGGGCAAAGAGTTGCCAAGCATTCTAGTAAACTAAAAACAGATATGTCAAGAGGAATGTACGGCAGTGTCGGCTTCAGGGACCAGAAGCTCAGAAGGATATACAGAAGGTGGCTGGAAAGAGTTATACTGGTTATTTAAGATGATTTATATTATATTAAGAAACAGGGATGGAAGATTTAGGATTAGAAATTATATTACTTTTAATATTTTAATATACAATATTTCATTATTTTTCACTTGAGGAAAAATATATATAAAGAAACTACAGTAAGTAAAACTCATCAAACATAATATTGCTATAAGTTACATTTCTTTGTCTTTTTTCAGTTTATACACATGGGATACAAACTGTTACATTGTTTCACAGCCAATCAAATCCTTTATTGTTTTTGTTGGTTGGTTGGTTGGTTGGTTGGTTTGATTTTAGATTGTAGTATAGATTACTAGTGGCAGTGAAATAAGCAAAAAAATATATAAAAATTCATCAAATCTTTAAGTTGTTGTATTTAAGGATGTAATTCACAAATATTTCTCAGATATATCTATTTTCTTTCCATTTTCTGTTTCTTGCAGATTTAGATTTTGTTTTACTCTGTGGACCAAAACATATAAATCCCTCAAGTCAAACCAGGACTTTTGATTGAAAAAAAAGAGAGTAAAAACTCCATTTAATTCTCTATATAATCTCCTGTTACCCTAATGCACTTATCTTAGCATTTCACTAGTGCTTGGACCCCTTAAAAGGTAGAAAGTTTTCTCACCTCTGAAATCCTGGCCTCTAATAATGGCTGTGGAAAAGCCTTGGAGCGCGGTCAGGACTGTACGGGGTATGTGGCAATAACTCCCAACTGAGTTCTTTTAAGGAGAAAGTGGTTTTGGTGAATGATTGGGTGTACAGTTCCCACCGACAGATGCATCTCTAGCAACTCGGATCTTCATTCATGGATGTACAGCCTTCTTTAAAACATTTGCACCATCCAAATGATGAGTCTCATCACTGTACTGTACTTGATGTCTCCAGTAAATGTCAATCAGTTTTAGCAGCTGCTTCATTTACCAGAAATTTCATGACAAGTCCCGGCTTGTTTTGAACACCCCTCAGACATTGGGCTAGGGATCTAAGTCTACTAATACATGAGCAATATTTGTCTAAAGTCTCACACTTTCGTAGTATTATGGCAGACATGTAAATGTACTTGGTTGTTGTCAAACTGAGAAACACAAATAGTTATAATTGTTTGCATACCAAAAATAGGTTACATGAAAAGGGAAGGTTTTCTAAAGGCACTTGGTGATTAGCCATCATGAACAATAGTTATCAACTATTGTTTTTTGGAATTTATGGCAATCAGTGATTGGTCATTGGAAAGACGGTATTGATTAGTGATGGGTTGTGGAGAACAGTGATGATCAGTGATGGTCACTGGGAACACTGGTGATTCGTCACTAACCATTGGGTCGGCTACAATTGGTCATTAGAATAGCAATAGTGATCAATAATGGCTTGTAAGGAACAATGGTGATTAGCAATGGTCAATCTGAACATGTTGATTAGTGATAGTGATCAGTCACTGGTCTTTGGGAACAATGGTGATCAGTGATGAGTAATTTGACAAACAATGGTGATCAGTGACTGGTTACCGGGAATTAACACTATCAGTTATTGGTTGTTGGAAATAATAGTGGTCTGTAATTGGTCTAAGAAAAACAATGGTGATCTCGGATTGGTTGCCTGGGAACAAAAGTGTTTAGTGATCAGTCTGTGAACCGCAACTCATTTACAGTAGGCTTTCCACATGGTGGTAAATTGGCCAAACCAGCTCTCAGCTCCTAACTAGCAGCTGGGCTATAAATTGGAGATCTGTATTGAATGATGTCACTAATGTCTACTGAAGGAATTGCAACATTTATCATTCAGTTTTTTCTGAAAGGAGAAGTTGGCAACATTGCTCGATCTACTACTCCCTCTAGCTAATAAGAGACATACATTACGAAGATGACATGTACAGTAGCACAACAAGCACCTCAAAGTACTGAAGACAGTCCTCTAGCATTTTTCTACACCATTTACAAGTGTTAATTTAACACTAGGTATTTTATATAAGTATTATAAATTTGTGGAAGCTGGGTAAGCATGGGTGATTTCATTCACCAGTCCAAATCGCTCAATCCATTTCAAGGATTATTCCTATTAGCATAGAGTCCGAAGCCACCCACAGATGCACACATTTCTTCATAAGTGTGCAATTAGCTCACCCGAGACGTATGAAACTCCCCAGAGTTTCTGGAGAAGGTTAGCATCGAGGCTGTTGGCAACGCTTCTGCTATTCTGTATACTGACACGGACAAACTTGGCCGAAATGAGAATCCTGGATCTGTTTAGCATTTGCCGAGTGAGCGTTCTTTACACAGAGCCGGAGAACGTAGCGTCCTGAAGGAATCAATAAGTTCTACTTCAGAGCCACCGAAGCGCAGCGACCCCCCACCTCATTCTACCTCACACAGCTACGGAGTCCAGACGAAATCCTGCAGCTTCCAGTGTGTTTAAACAGAAACCCTGCCAAATACCTCCATTAATGTGGATCAGCTTGCTTTTGTGTCTCAGCTTCACTTGTTTCGCCTTCTGACTGCCCTTATCTTTGAAGATCTAAATTAAGTCTTTAACACAAAGTCTACAGGGTGACTGCGGCTGGTATATCATAATATCGGGGTTAAAAAGGGTCCTGTTTATAGATAAGTGCCCTAGTGGGGAAAACTAAAAATTGAAAGGTGTTAATATTTAGTTGACCACAGATGACCACATGATAATGTTTATTCGTTAAAAAAATAATTATCATTACTTGAATACAATAAATAAAAATCCTTCCCCATAGTCTACCAAGGACTAATGTTCTTCGACTCACTGTATATCAGTCTATTGACCCCTTCACTTAACAACCCTCTCACTGTCCTGTCTAAAATCAAATTGCCTTACTTAATACCAGCGCTACCCTTCTTAAACTACCCCAACTCACACTTAAATCTTCCTACTCACAAACAACCCCAAGTTACTCCAATGAAATACCCACAATTACCCCAAACAACAATTCAATAAACCACCCAAACTACCTCTCCAGCTAATTATATATATAATTCCAAAAATCCCTGCCAGTAATTTCCTCCACCATACTCCAACTCCCCCTAAATATGTATGTTGTGTGGCTGGTTTTAAAAGCCAACTTGTTATTTTTGCATAAATCTTAGTGTCTCTGAATCTATTTACACCAACACTAAGCGTAGCTATACAGAAATATAGGAATGATATCGTGACATTCGTGTGATGCTCAGATGGCTCATATTCAAGCGGTTAGTTCATCTTCTGCACTGCTTGAGCCCCACAGCTGCAGATGCCTAAAAAAATGAATCAGGATTTTATCTCTATCTTCCTTACTTTCTATATGTCTTTTTTTTTCCTTCTGTCATTCTGTCAGTGGAGATAAAAAGCAGGAGACTGAAGGAGCAAGAGAGACCAGCTGCTTTTGCAACTCTAAAAAGCCCCCCAAATTTACCCTAAGCTGCTCTCCCAAATACATTCTTGTATTCAACCTACCTGTCAGTGACCTCTTCAGCTATCAGTACACCATTACATACCCATAACGGTACCCATTTCCACATTCCAAATAACTCCTCTTTGTACCCCAACCACTCAATCAACTGCTACAATTACCCTCAACAACCCCACATGGCTACATATTAAGTTCTTTTCTAATCCTCCTTCCATTACAGTCGTTGATATTGCATTGCAACTACTCATGTATATAACAATCTCTTAAACCTAACTTACTTAACAACACTTAATAATAGTGTGGTTGAGTAGGGTTGTAATGGTGAGAAGGGGGTATGTAGAGGAGGGATAGTTAGAGGTAGTGGGCGATGTGATTAAAAGATGAAGTGGTAGTAGGGTGTCGTGGTCAGAAATAATTGGTGGTGATGCAAGGTGGAGTTGAAAAGTTGAGAATTAGTTGAGGGTATTTACTGTTGCTAATAGGTAATGCAAAGTGGTGGCTTAGTGGTTGGTTTCTCGCCTTATAGATGATCAAACATCGACCAGTTCAAAATGACTTTAGCCATCCTTTACCATCTACCACTAACTCTTTGGCCTTAAACTACCTCAAACTATCACTCACAAATCATCTACCAAATTACTTGTTCTACTCATTTAAATAGCTTGTCTAACTACAATACTTCAACTAAACACCCAGCACTTTAATTAACCACCAACTACCCAGACTACACCTTAACTGCAGTCCTGCCATTTTAAACTATGGCAAATTCATAAACCATTGCCCACCCATAACCAACTACAACATACTCCTTCAAATATCCCCAACTATTCTATCCAATCCTCCAATGACACACATCAACAAAAAAAAACTGCCTCAGTAAATACCCTAAATGTCCACTCCAAACATTACCTTCCACTCTCCAAATCCCCCTAATGACCACCTTAAAGGGATAGTTTTTTTTTCTTTTTTTTTTCTCCCAGTTATGGCTTATCAAAATTGAGGTGAATATTAGAATAGGTCTTGGTTGTTAGAATTGTTTCTGCTCTGCACAGCATCCATGAAGTTTGGCACTCAGAATGTGAGTACGTAAGTAATTGCCAAATCCCACAAACTTTGTTCCTTGAAAAAATGCAAGTTTGGCTGAGACTCATTAGGAGCTTCTGCAGTCCCAAAGAGCTAAAATCACTTTCAAAGACATGGTATGGATAAAGATATTATATATTATACATAGTTAGATCAGAAGAAAGAATGAGTTAAATTTGTGCTAAAATCACAGTATGGCGGTATCTGGGAATTTGCACATCAGCTTCTGCTTCAAACTCGGAAAAAAAGCCATTAGCCAACTACAGGGGACATGAGGATCAACCCTGGAATCACTTTTTAATTCTTGTGTCTAACAGCTTTGCAGATTAGATTCAACTAAGTGGTCAATAACCTTAAATGAAAAACAAAACAAAAACACACAAAAAAGGTACATCATTATTTCTTATAATAGGTAAATCATTAATTCTAATAAATAATAATTCAATCACTACTTCTAATAAATGTTAGTTAAATAAAATGTAAACAAATAAAACAAAATTATTTAACTAAGCTTAACACACACTATTCCATAAACCGTTTAGCAAACATGTAATACACCTCATATTACATTCTTTGTGAATAAATGGAAACACTTAAATATCAATCATAACATAACATAAATTACTCTTTTTCTCTTGTATTGAGCACAATGGCAATTAAATCAAATATCAAATAAAATAAATCAAATATTAAGTAACTCAGATTCAAGTGATCAGTCCTTCGTATAAGTTAAGAGCGGTATTAGCATACCATCAGTTAGCATACTATCATGCTCCATTAGTGACAGTGAGGTGTTTCATACTGTGATGTCCTACTCTGAACTTGTCACAGTTGTTCCTTGTCGGATGACTTCAGCTCCATCACTTCACTTATTTTAGCTCTACACACAGTATTCACTCACTCACTCGTTGTCCGCAACACGTTATCCTTTATTCAGGGTTGCAGGGGCCTGGAGCCTATGCCAGGAGACTTAGGACACGAGGCGGGGTACACCCTGAACAGAGTGCCAATCCATCGCAAGGCATATACCATATTTATTTAGAAATATTTATAATGTCCAAAATCTATTGTAATGTACTTATATGCACCTCAATTTTGTTTTAAGACACACTTGAAAAAACCCAAACTATCCCTTTACTGTATATTACTGTCCATTTACACTTTACGATTGTCATACTGGACACACATGCTAAAACAGAAAAACACAAATTCTATTGCCAAAAACCTAACACATAAATACTACTTATGTTCATTTTAATGCTCTTCTGTAAATAAATTTTGGTCAATTTGAAAAGCTTCTAAAGACTACAAGAGCACCACGGAGAGAAGATTTTAATGGCGTGTTGATTATCCTGCGGGCAGAAAAGCAGATACGCGTGACCACAACGGCAGTAACACAACCCCGCCCCCCGAACTTTGGGAGGTTTGATGATTGAGTGAAGTCATTTATATTATTTAGAACTCAAAAGATCCAAAGTTTACAAAGTTTCACAACTTTGAAAACGAACAAGCCGAAGAAGGACAGCGATGTTAGTAGAAGCTGATGAGGACGGAAAGATTGTGAGCGAGCGTGGCAGCTCATCAGGGAGACGATGGGAGGTAAATGACAGCGTTTCTTAATCAGGCGAGAAATACACAGCGCCTTCACCCTCAGCGTCCGCTAAACACGACGCCACGGCAAAACACACAAATCACGTTCCGGACGCGGGTTCGGAATTCACATCTGCTCAGTGTGTGTTTACATGTGTAATTTGTGTATTTTCACACAAAAACTATGTTTACAGTTTTGGGCCGCAGTGAAAAATCGGAGTAACGCAAAACATTCTGCGGTGGATAAATCATTTTCCCTGCATCCAGGAATGCGTTATTGCAGGCATCTACGCAGGCCACATAGATCTTGATAATATCACCGTTATTTTTATTATTCCTATTCTAATTTATTTCTAGACTCTTTGTCTTGTCATTTTAAGTTTTGCAAACAGGAACATCAACTGGAAGATGTGGTCCATAAATGAACAAATCTTTAGCCCATTGTAGAAAACCTAGACAAAAGAGGAGGACATCATGACCGTTGTAGACATAACAAGTCTTAAATAACGACCCAGTAATTGTGAACAATGAGACGCACAGATGTTAAAACGCACTAATTGTTCTACCAGTTTTGAAAAACCTCCAAAGTTGACAGTAACAAGGATGATATTGTACTTGCAGTCTGAACTCATACCTGAAAATATGGGAGATTCCTGCTAGGTTACAGATCCGTTTATTTGAAAATTAGAGAGATTTGCAGATGATACTGTATATCTTATGTATGCTATAATTTTTTTTAATGAAATAACCTTTATCATACTCTGAATAAAACTGAGTGACATAGTCTTCCATTACATGTCAGCAAGAAAGACTTTGTAGTGCTGGCCCAAAAGGAAATAAGGAAACTTCAGACAATATAAATCAGGTTTTAAGAAAAATCATTTATTAAATATATATACATAAACATTATTATTATCGTTTATAATCCTGACCCGTTTACCTTCAACTCTCAAATTAACATGAGCTTTAATTATTTTTGTTAAAAGGTCAAAGGGCACCTTCATCTCACGGAGCTGTTAGAGAATTTTGATTGACGCACGTCAGGGCAGGTGACTGTGTGTTTGTATGTGTGTGTGTGTGTGCGCGCGTGTGTCTAAAACCTACCGCAGTGTTTTGGACAGTTTCCCACTCTGAGTCCTGCCATAATAAACCATAACCCAGCAGCTCTGCTCATATGGAGCAAATTACACACACACACACACACACACACGCACAAGCATGATCATTTGTAGCGTGTCTTGTTCAGTAGTGTGGTGCACAGATAAAGGCTGTGTATGGATGTACTGTATACACACACACATTTGTCATACTATCCTTATGAGGACCTTATCGATATAATCATTTAATCAGTTTATTACTGCTATATGCGACACGGTGGCTTAGTGGTTAGTACAGTCATCTTACTCCTCCAAGGTTGGGGGTTCGAATCTGGTGTGTGTGTGAGCTTGCATGTTCTCCTTGTGCTTTCCTCCAGGCATTTCGGGTTTCGTCCCAAAATCCATATACACACTATTTAAGCTGATTGACATTTCCAAATCGTCCATATTGTGTGTGTGTGTGTGAGCATTTACGGTTGGCGTACAATCTAACTATGGTTCACATTTCCTGCATAATCAACACCGAGGATTGAAGAGGCATATTGTATTAATATTTATTATGTATTAATATTTACAATATATTTTTAACAGACCGCTCGAGCAGGACGCAGGCTAGCGAGCCGCTGCAGTACTGCATGCTAGCGTGCAGGAAAGGATCATTTCAAAAACACGTTGCAATATTTTAACAATTACGTTTTGAAATGTTTAATTTTAGACCAACAGCTTTCTAAAACAATTCAACCCATATTTAACAACTTCACACTCAAGTGCAGTTTGTGTTTAGGAGACTTCAGTTCTGATCTGAACCGTGTTTACACTGTTATTCACACTGTAGAGAAAGACAGAAGTGGGTATTGAATAAAGTAGCAAAATACAGAACAGAGCACAAGCTCAGATAAACTCAAGGGCTCAGCAGGAACAATGTGGAGGTGATGGAATTAAACTCGTGACTTTGCAATCCCCTGGACTGTAGTACAATTTCTTATTTTTTTAAATAAGATCCTACATTGTTTTTTTTTTTAAATAAACACTGAGCTTAGCTTTCTCCAAATCCAATCAAGCTGTGAAGGTTTTGAAGATTTAAAAAGAAAAGGCGCTTAAAGCATCCAATGGAAGGAGAAACTCAGATTTAGTCAAAGCCTAAGCCGTTATACAAATCTGATCATATTTTGTACACTGTTCAAGCCACAAGCTTCAGAACATTCAAGGTTACAATCTGATTAACGTTCTGTGTGGTTTTCAGTGGGAATACCACTGAAATAACACAATGAGCATTTTAGAACAAGATACAGTCACCGGCCCTGAAAAACCATAATTATTATATAGGTTTAGATGAATTCATCCCTAGCAGGAAAATGTTGTGGGGATGTTAATTTGTCAGTGTTACAGATGTTGGGACAATGCTGGTTTTAATCTGTTTTTGAAGATTAGAATCAAGGTTAGAATGACGTTAGAACAAAGCTGAATACATGACGATAGGATGATGTTGAAGGAATGCCCCTAACATAATGTTGGAAAAA
>JAQMYG010000015.1:3745989-3767230 GCA_030014215.1 Clariallabes teugelsi
ATTTAATAAAAGAAAGTTATTGGTCATCCAATCTTTTATGTCCTGGACACACTCAGTTAATCTAGACAACTTAGGTAGCTCACAGCACCTGGTATTCCCAGGCGGTCTCCCATCCAAGTACTAACCAGGCCCGAGAATATCACTTTGATCTTTTGTAAACACTTTCACACACAGCCTGTAAGCTTTTAGAGAGCCCGAGTGCTTACAGGACCTAGTGCTGTCAGGCCACTAAAGTTCTGTGATGTTTATTTCATTTGATCACTAGTGACTTGCATTTAGAGCTGATCTTATTTTCAGATAAACTCTTTAACTGAGAGTTTAACTGCCTCTGCATTGTTCTCATAATCTACTGACGTCTCTGAAGCTGAACCTGAACCCTGCTGCTGCTGTTGCACTGTTACAGCGGGCTGAATGCGATCTGCTCAGAGCAAGTTACACACCTGTCAGTAGCACAGAGAAGCGCTGACTCAGCCAGGTGAATCCTGAACCTGATACTCACCCAACACACCATTAGGTTAATGATAAGATGTGGTTGGGGTTAATTACCGGGCGAGGGCTTCAGGAGCTGACGTCCACTGGCGCCTGGTGCAGACGAGTGCTAACAGGTGGAGCCAAAAAGCTTTACAATAGATTCCATTAGAGGATTATGGCCCATTCTGAGCACGGTAAACATACTGAAAATGCAGAAGTAGCCAAATATTTGGTTAGACTTCAAGCAGATTTTAAAATTATAATATATATCATAGATGTTTTATTCACAATATAATGATACACAATTGACTATATATCATAAAACTTTTTATTGATAGTTCCCAAAATAATACCAAACAAAAACTAATGCATCATCTCCTTCGGCTGGATCTCCAGATTAGTATACATGTTAGTATTTAACATCTCTTACACCCAGTGTTCCCCCAATTCCCTCATCATTTAGTTTGTATGTTGATCCTTTCTTACTTTTTCATTTAATTTAATTGTATTTCCATTCTTTGATCATTCTGTTTTAATAATTATTTACTGTTCTTCCTTTACTTTTTTAGTTTCTTTGTTTCCTTTTTTTAGTTTCTTTCCTTCTTGTTAGTTTCTTTCATTTTTAGTTTCTTCCTTTCTTTCTTCCTTCCAAGCTCATTTTCTGTAATCATAAACTGTCACGTTTGTAAGCGTCAGCAGACAATCAGAAAACCCAAACCACGGTTGATTATTTCCCTACAAAGGCACAACAAGGGTTTTTTTATCCTCAATATTAAATTAGTTAATAAAGTCCTCTTTTGTTCCAGCCAATCAGAGCCGACCAAACTGATTGATGAAATGATATGATATAATATTTGTGGAAGATAATGCAGTTCTCTGGAGTGCTTTCAATCTTTTAGAATTGACTAGAATAAATCTAGAGCAGCAGCAAGACGAGGGATGGGGGGAGGAGATGAGGAATGAACGAGTTGGAAAGGTCAGTGGAGGGGAAGAATGTGGAGGAAGTGCTCGCGGCCGACTTCGCTGTCATACATCACAACTCGCCCCCGGAATCCGGAGGGCAGAATCCATTAGATCAAAGGCTTAATGTGTCGACACGAGGAGGACATCCATCTCCACCGAGGACACGGGCAGGCCACAGACGAGCAGCAAGGAGGAAGAGGGAGGAGAGAGAGAAAGAAAGGGATGAGGGAGGAGAAGAAGGAAGTTAAAGAATAAAAGAGAAGGAAAAGTGAAAGGAACAGAAGGGAAGATGAGAAAGGAGGAAGACAAAAATCTATTAGAAAGCACAAATAAACAGAACAATTTGACTATATGAATAAAATAAGTGGAAAAAGGAAACAGGGAACAAACAAGAAAAAAAAAAACACCCTAGAAGCAACTAGATAAGGAAGGAAATTAATAATAAGTTTAAGAAAAAGATGAAAAAGTAAGAGATTAAGAAAGAAGAAAGAGTAGAAAGACTGAAAAGAGAAATGGTGAAAATAAGAATAGAGTGATTTAGATTTTTTTTAAAAAATTATAACGATGGTATTGAACCATAGTGATCAGTCTGAGCTTTACACCATGCAGCGAAGATTTATTTATTTATTTTTGTGTCCTTTAATTACTCTCTCTCCTAAAGAATAACTTTCACAATTCCAGAGCTGGAGAAACCCAAAGCGTGTCAGAATGGCTATTAAACAAGCCCAAGCTCGAGCAGCTAATTACGACTTCAAACACACACACAAATGCACACACAAATGCACACACGCACACACAAATCAAGTGGTGTGCGGCATCAAACCAAAACACTGACAAACACACAAAAAAGCCGGCAACAAGACAAAGCAGTCTGGGTTAATAGGGTCGATTGACAGAAGTCAGTTAGCCGTGACGGAGTGTGTGGTAGCGTGTGTGTTTTCTCTCTTGAGGGAGTGGCAGCTTCAAAGGAATTTAATATGTTAACAAAAGTAAATTGTTCGCGTGTCCTGTGATTAGAAAACAGCCCTAGTCTTAAGGCCAGAGTTCACTTTCAAAGAGCTTTTATGAGGTGAAAGTGAACGTTTCCTCTGCACTAAACCCCAGAATGATTCAACAGAATCCTGAATCTAACAAACACCCAGCATGCTCCTTACTGCTTTACTGTATACATTTGTTTATTAATCAGTTTAAAACGTTATGTCTTTCCTTTTCAGACGTCTGGATGCAAACCTCATCGCAGACGTCCCCGCCCAGACATTTTCAGGCATGCGGTCTCTGCGCCACCTGTGGTTGGACGACAACGCGCTATCCAACATCCCAGTGAGCGCACTCAGTGACCTTTCCACCCTGCAGGCCATGACCCTCGCCCTCAACCGCATCACTCACATCCCTGACTACGCCTTCAGGAACCTGTCCAACCTCGTTGTGCTGTATGTAAAGCAAACACTTGCTTTATACATCCTGCTTGGGTGGCTTATTTGTCTGTAAATGCAGAATGGAATCTGAACAACACAAGCTTGTGCCAGAAGCTTACAAAAGAACAATAACTCGTTGAGTGACTTTATACCAAGTTTCAGATTAAAAGTCATTTCAATTTTAGGATTCAGATTTATTTTTATTAGACATTAGTTGCCTCCTTGTCACTTTTCCCTCTTCCACCTCATGTAGCATTTGGCCTGGGACATTTTGGCCACTTTTATCTGTATGTGTTGTACAGTCAGGGTCATTTTGTTATATTTATAATTTGGTCTGGTTTCTTTTCTTTTGGCCTTGGTCATTCCAACTCTGTCACTTAGTCCAGGTCATTTCTGTCACTTCCACCTTATATATCACCTAACATGAGTCATTTTGGTCACATCTGTGTTTGTATTGTTTAACCTGGGTAACGGTTCTTTTGACTTTTTTTTTTGACAAAAGCTCCTTTAGTATCATTTGAGGTCATTTTTGTTACCTCTCACTCTTTATCATTTAGAAAGTTTTAATTGTCACCTTCTATTCTACCTTCGATTGCTTCAATTAACATTTGGAGTCATTTTTGTTACATCCCTCTCTATCATTTGAATGGAGTTTAATTTGTCACTTTGTGCTTATTTATTGCTTGGATTGAGACATTTTTGTCTCTCTTTCCTATAGCCATAGGGGAGAGTGTCAATAGGGGAAAGTGGGGTAAAATGGGCTGCGTAAGCGCAACAAATTGTTGTCTGACATGTTTAGATTGTAGTAGGAGGACTGTAAAATCTGATCAGTGAATGCAGCAGGGCTTGCTCTTTTAACTGGAAACAAGTCATTGGCATTGGCTAAGTTGCCACTGTTGAGCGTTTGAGCAAGACCCTTAACCCTATCTGTTCCAGGGGCCCTGTATCCTGCTGACCCTGCACTCTGACCCCAACTTCCTAACTGGGATATGTAAAAATTACAATTTCCCCTAGGTATTAATAAAGTGCTAATTATTATTAATTATTATTTTTGCCAATCCTGGATTTAAAGACTAAAGCATGATTTACATTTGGGGGTGCCGAGAGAGTCAAACAAGGACTAAACCAGAATCTAAAAATCAATCCTTAAAAACCTATGGATTTAAGAAAGAGGTCCATCATGAATAAATGTTAAATATTTGATTTCTCCTTTAAACTCGATCCACTCCTTAGAGGAAATGTACCTTTAGCTCGATGTACACTACACAGTGTTGTAGTACAGTTCCGTAGCTTAAGGAACTGAAACGTACTGACAAAATGACATATGAAAAGTTGTTGATTCAGACTTTTGAACCTGACTTGATAGCTGCCTATGCTGTGGTGCCTGTTTATATAAGACATGATTGCTCTCTAATGATTATAATCTCTAGGGGCTTTTAATGCTTTCTTCACTTATAATGACTGTTTTTGTGTTCAGGCATCTTCATAACAACCTAATCCAGACTCTGGGAGAGAACTGCTTCGAGGGCCTGCGAAGTCTCGAGACTCTGTAAGTGCAATCGTCGCTTGTTTTCCAAATGATTAAAGGCAACATAAAAAGCTATTTCCTGTTTTTTTAAGTATCAGGCCCTGTAATTTCAGTGACTGAAGGCTCAGCGTGGCGCCAGGTTCAGTGAGACGATGGGAAATTAATACAGAAATAACCTGACTTGATTTACTCGTGAAAGTTCAGTTTCATATTAGACGCAGACAATAGAGCTCTTATAACACGATCCTGCATTGTTTTCCCCCTGAAAACTGCTCTTACCTATCATTAAATAGTTAAAGGAGGTTAAGGTTGAGATGAATTCTCCTCAGTGACCCCTTCACTGGAAGCTTTGATCGGTCACAGTGAGCAGATCTGAAGGAAAGCTGCCAGGATAGTGAGTCACTCCCTGATTAGGACACAATCCCTGAACCAACACTACAATACAAGCAAGAACATCGTTTCATCAAGCTTTTATGAATTTCGGTCTCAATTTAATGGATTTTAGGCCGGAGTTCATCTCAGGTTAGTTTTCAACTTCAGATGTGGTGATTACTTCCACTTCAACACACACCCGGGCCCTTTGTTCTTTCCTCTCTCCATCACTTCAATCGTGATCGGTAACATTTTAATACTGTTAAGCTTTTGAAATCTTTTGGAAATATTTTTAAAATGTATCTTATTTCAAAGATTTTGCTGCTTGAAAGCGCAGTGTTTCCTTCAGGAAGTGTGTGTGTCGTTTCCAAATTGCACCGCCAAAAATGCACGTTCTTCTCCTCGGTGCACTGACTCGGAGATCGGGATAAAATTAATTTTTTTTTAATACAAAAAGGTCCCATGAGAAACACTATTAAACTTCATGAGAAATTTTGAAAGGGGCCGTGAATTCCGAGCCAATATATAATTCTCTAATGTAACATATGATTAAGCTTTAAAATGTTCAGCACATGTTCAAGTCATGGTGGTCTCCAGCTTTCACACCTGCGATTTTAACGGCCTGGTGAAGTGCTAAAATGGTGTTTTATGATTTAATAGAAACAATGAGCCCTGAGAGTCGCACACATACGCATCAGTTCATTTGAAAGCAGTTGCGGCACTGAATAAAGAAGTGCTGCGTTTTTGTTTCTGAACATCTCAAACATATGAAACGTGCCCTGAGCGGCTAGCCCACCTGCACAAAGGCCACTGTGGTGCGACATGCATCTTTGATTTGCATTAATCTGTAAGATATTTTCCTTTGCTAGTGTTATTTTGATTCCAATTTTGAACATAAAAGGTCTTGCCATTTATGGATTAGTTCTAAACAACATTTAGATTAATGATTAATGATATATGACATGATTAGATTAATCACTTATATTGTAAACGTGTAATGTATTTTTTTTATCTTTATTTAAAATCCATTTTATATGGGATAAGAGCAGATTAACACACAAATTAGCAACAATATAAACATGCTAACACACAAACTAGTAGCCAAACATAGCACACAAACCTATAACATTATAAATAAGTTAACAAACAAACTAGCATTTTAATAAACAGCCTAACAAACAAACTAGCTTTATAGTAAACAGGCTAACAAAGAAACTAACTACAGTAAGAAGACTAAAAAAAAACAAACTGATCGGGAAACAAATACACAGCTTTGTAGTAAACAGGCTAATAAATATACCATCACTAACAAACAAACTAGTATTATAGTACGCAGGCTAACAAAGAAATTTGGATTATGCTAAAACAAACTAACAAATTAGCCCTAGCCCTGCTAACAGACAGACTAGCTTAATAGTAGCATATAAACAGGCTAACATACAAACTAGCATTATGCTAAAAAGACTAACAAACAAACTAGCTTAATAATAAGCAGGCTAACAGATAGCAAAAAAAAACAAAAACAAAGCAAAACTATTTCATAGTAAACAAGCAAACAAACAAGTTAACCTTATACTTCACATACTAAGAAACGATTAGCTTAATAGTAAACAGGTTAGCATATAAAGAAACTAGCTAACATTATAGTTAAAAGGGTAACACACTAGCATTATAGTAACAAGGCTTGCAAACAAACTAGCAGTAGTTTGGCAAATTGATATGAAAGAGTATAATTTAAGCCAGAGAGTGTGCTCCATTTTACAATAAAAATGGAATTTGTTCCCACAATGTCAAAACTGTCACAGATGTCTATAAAAATTTGGACACACACACACACACACACTGAAATCGAGCAAGTGTTTTAGTGTGTGTGGCCGTGGGCCAAGGCCGCGCTGCCTCTGCTCTGCACTTCAAACACTCTGGCAGATTTCCAGCTTCCCCTTAAAAAAAGAAGCTAAAATACATAAACGATTATTCTGCTTTGAAAGCTTACACTTAGCACTGAGGGATGAGAGCGATAATTACGGGGATGATGAGGCCTATTCAGCTCGGAGTGCTCTTAGAGCATGGATGGAGCTTCATGAGTCAAGTGGAAAGCTGCCAAACAAACTCTTATTTAACTGATTATCCCTGTGCCACTCCTTTCTAAAGGCAGGTCGGGAAGAAAAGCTCATGTTCTCACCCTGTACAGGAGGCCTGCAGAACACGGCATGTGCTGAGATTACATATTCATAATGCCTCCCAATAATAACCCAACGATCATCTAAAAGCAATATCCTTATTATGTTTATAAGTGCTTATATACAGTTCTAGTCAAAATTTTGGACACACCTTGTAATTCAATGTTCTTTGTTAAGTCAATTATTTTCTACTTTCTAGAACAGTGGTTAGCACTGTCGCCTTGCACCTCCAGGGTCTGGGTTCGATTCCCGGCCAGGCTCGTTTCACGTCTCTATGTGCATGGAGTTTGCATGTTCTCCCCGTGCTTGGTGGGTATCCTCCGGGTACATCGGTTTCCTCCCACAGTCCAATGACACGTAGGTTAAGTTGATTGGCATTCCCAAATAGCCCGTAGTGTGTGAATGAATGTGTGTGTGTGTGTCCTGCGATGGATTGGCACTCTGTCCAGGGTGTACCCCGCCTCGTGCCCTAAGCCTCCTGGGATTGGTTCCAGGTCCCCGCGACCCTGAATACAGGATAATGCGGTATAGAAGATGAGTGAGTGAGTGAGTATTAATTCTCAAATGAAAGTTCATCCCAAGTCCTGGTTTGACTTGAACGGCCCTCGTACATAAACATCACATTTCACTAGACACTAATATTCCACTAAAAATTGGAGTAAGATGTTGACCTGATGCTGCCACTGTTGGCCCCTCAACCCTCAATTGCTCAGATGTATACTGAGATAAATCTAAGTGGCTTTGGGTACATGGGATTCCATTAAAGGCAAAAGTTAATTGTAGATAAATCCAAATACCTCAGTCAGGACAGTCTGAGCCGATCCGGCCTGATCGAAATGAATTCTCAGTGAGATTAGAGGGTGTGTGTAAACCTTTAATAATCATTTCAATAGGTAAATATTATCCATGTAAACACTTGAACTGACTGTTTCTCTCTTGTTGGAATAAATATATTCTTTCTGTGCATGTTTGCCCCATGTAGGGGTAACATTAAGTGGCTTGATGAACTCCCGGGTTGAAAATTTTGCTTCCATTCCCTATCAGTAAACTCAGCAAGAACAAACAATTCAGTCACCCACCTGTCTTTACGTCTGACTTTCATTCACTGGCTCTTTCACTGCATAAGGGACACTGAGTGACTTGCTGTTTCATTTGAAGTACAGCATCTAGCCAATCATTTTACATGTATACATGGATGTTTATATAATTTGGCAGACTAGAAGTACCATCAGTCAAACACCGTTGGGTAGGGGAGGGTGGTTAATACAGATTCCTAAGAACAGATACGTACATTGTTAGGTGTCATTTAAATGTTGTCACTGACTAAGCTGAATGGACGTCTAAAGGAAGTTCATTCCACCATGAGACTAAATTCTTGTAATCACCCATAGCGGAGAGTGGGAAGTTAAAGGAATGAAACCTCTCCCTCTTCTTCAGTTATACCTCAACAAACACCTTATCAGAATAGTGTCCATCTAAATGATTAGGTTGGGATCTCTAATCAGAATTATTTAAAATCTGTCTGAAAGAATTGTTTCAGGCAGGGTGTAATAGCTGGAGAAGTGTAGCAGGAGTGATCTGTGACAGAAAGGTTTTGGCAGAGAATGAAGGGAAAGTTTACAGGACGGTAGTGAGACCAGAATTGTTGTATGGTTTGGAGATGTTGCCGCTGACAAAAAGAAAAAAGTAGAGCTGGAGGTGGCACAGCTGAAGATGCTGCGGTTTGCTTTGGCCTTGAGAGTGGCCAGGATTAGGAATGAGTATACTGTATTAGAGGGACAGTAGTTTGGGGACAAAGGTCAGGGAGGTCAGATTAAGACAGTTTGGACATGTGCAGATGAGGGATGAGGGGTATATCATGTTGAAGAGATGAGGAGTTGAGGAGATGAGGAGTTGAGGAGAATGTTGAAGATGGTGCTGCCAGACAGGAGGAGGTTTATGGATGTAATGAGGGAGGTCATGCAGGAGTTGGAGTGACAAGGGATGATGTGCTAGACAGAGAAGAGTTAGATTGAGACGAATGGTCTGCTGTGGCGACCTCTAACGGGGCAGCCAAAAGAAGAAGAAGATTGAAAGAATTTTGTAATTCTCTAATTCTAATACTGATTATTCACCAAATTTTAGTTCCCAAACTTAGAAGGACACAGTTGTCTGCATGTCTTTGTGTCAAATAGCATTGTAATTTCCATTAACTTGATGAAAGAATCGCAAAAGTTCCAGCATAATGATGATTCTATGCACAATTCAACATGGTGTGTTAAAGTTTGAGTGTAAGGAGTCCTGCACAGAGCTTTGACTTAAACCACTTCGAACACCTTTTTGGATAAACTGGAGCACCAATTGGACCACAGGATAGACATCTACACATCGAGCAATTCTCTGCAGCTACACTCCAAAGTCTACCCCAAAGCATTCACAGAATAGTGGAGGTTACTCTGAATGGGATGTTTTACAACTACATTTGGGTATGGATATTGGGGAATGATTAGTGCACACTACAGGAGGGTTAATAAAAGGCATGCAGCAGAAGTAATGTATGCGAGAGAAGGTCATGTCATGGTGAGTTAGGCTGAGCGGAACAGCTGTAACACCACATAAACCCAGCGAGGATTTCCCCTCGCACTAGCCAATCTCCAGCTGTTTGCTTATGTTATGGAGCAGCAGGATGAGGGATGAAGTTACAGTATCGAAACATAATGGCGCATATAGATGCGGACTCGCTGGTGTTCGAGACTGTTTGAGACTTAAAATGAAAAAGATTGTACCTAGTGAACAGATATAACCAGAATCAAGGATACTGAACTCTACAGAATGTTTTAAATATAACTGACAAATGTACTATCATTGTTCATTAATGTTTTATAGCAACTTATCCCACCATGGTAATAAGCACTTATAACACAGTAATGAATGCTCATCCCAAAGTGCTGTGGTATATAAGTAAGTCAGTACTTTGAGATGAGTTGTTCATTATTGTCATATAACAACTCACCACAAAGTGCGTTGTCACTCATATACCTTAGCTATTTGCCAAAAAAATACTCATTTTTGTTCAATCAACAGTGATATTATTGTTATCCATTTAGTTACATTTACTGATGTGGAATGTCCACAACACAAGTTAAACAGTTGGTTTCTCACCATCCTTATCTCTTGAAATTAATAAAACAATAATAAAAAATCAGGTTGCCATGTTGTTGAAAAACCACAAATCTGCTGTGCTTAAGATTTTCCCATATGTTACAGCTTTACTTTCAACTGTTCCCCAGTGCTGACAATGGAGACTCCTTTAATAAATGGCGAATAAGTGGAGCCATTAGGAAAACTTCGCAATTATCAACCCTTTCATAAGCGGCGTCTACTAAACGAGTCTCTGAGAATGAGTCGAAAATAGAAACAATAAAATATTACAATTGTGTGCGATTATATAAGCTTTACAACATACTATTTAGGTTCATGATTTTTTTTTATGTAGTGAATGTATGCTGTCATATTTAAATAAATGTCATTAGTCCAATATACAGTAGACCCAGCCGGCAATCTTTGTATGTGTACGGAAGCACAGATGTGGCCCTAACATGGTAGTGTGTTTGGTGTTTGGTGCGAGTGATTCCGCACCTCACCGTCATTGCCAGACTGCCAAAGGTTCTTAAACCAAGAGCAGCGAACGTTGAAACACTTGCTACTATGATGACCCTCTTTTTTCCCCCCTTCCCTCATTTTGTCTCCAGCGAGCTGAACTTCAACACCCTTCAGGAATTTCCCGTGGCCATCCGGACACTGAACAAACTCCAGGAGCTGTAAGTAACCCTGAGTAACCCGGAGTAACATTACCCAGCATGCATCTGCTCACAGCACCCCCTTTTCATGAAGGCCATCTGGCATGTTACCTTTCAGGAAAAGAAAATAAAAACTCACTTAACTTGATGGTAGAAATGCATGTGAAGCTGGGAGCAGATGTGGCGAGTGCGTGAGATGAGTGTGTGTGTGTGTGTGTGTGTGTGTGTGTGTGTGTGTGTGTGTGTGTGTGGAAGTGGGTCTGCCTCGAGTGTCGTTTTGCTGGGACAGCTGTTTCCAAAACGCACTCATACACTTACGCACACACACACACACACACACACATGCTCAGAAGTGCAGATTGTGTGATTCACACAAAAACAAAAAGAAACAGACAAAAAGACAGAGATATAAAAACAATCCCATAATGATAAACTTGTCTGTATGATGTCACAGCTATGACATCACCAAGATAACAGATGTGATAAGACCCCTTTTAAAGCATCCACTACAGCATAACATTTACACTATTTCACAATTCCTTTGTACAGTACAATGACTTATTGTTGTACAGTCACGTGTGCTTATGTGTGTGCGTTTGTGAGCATACACGTTTCTGTTTTTCTTTGCAGGGGTTTCCACAACAATAACATCAGGGTGATTCCTGAGAGAGCTTTTGTGGGTAACCCGCTGCTGCAGACCATGTGAGTCTCATCACACCATAACAGCCTTCCAGCTGCAGAGTTAACAACCTCATGCAATTCGAATAAGTTAGTTGTTAAAAAGACCAGATCCACAACAGAGCTGTTCAGTATCTCCTAATCTTCTCCCTGAAACTCTTCCCTCAGTCATTTCTACGAGAATCCCATCCAGTTTGTTGGAAGATCTGCCTTCCAGTTCTTGCCGCAGTTACACACTCTGTAAGTATAACCATTGTACATAAACAGATTCCTCAAATTTCAGAAGTGTATCATTAAATATAAAATAAACAAATCAAGATGGAGCCAGGTCATCAGACATATATAGTAAAACAAGAGTCATGAATGCCAGCTGTGGTTCCTAGAATATTGAAATGGGAATGCGAATGGCACTAGATCAGGTAATGCTTCAGTTGGTGTTCATTAGCAGAACAACCATCATTAATGAGCTCGGAAATCTGCTTTCAGATCTCTAAATGGTGCCAGTGAGATACAGGAATTTCCTGACCTGACAGGAACCACCAGCCTGCAAGTGCTGTGAGTACCATTCTCACTCCCAACCACTCACTTCCACCCAATCAGAGTTAAACTCTCAAATCGACCGTTTCCAATCCATTTGTCTCACTTCCACCAATACAAATCCGCCCACTCGGTTAGACCCACTTAAACCTATTTGCTAATTTTTACTGCTTGATTTCACCAACTCATTCTATCTAAGTTGGAAACACCAACTTAACTCTATCCACTAACCACTGTCCAGTCAAATGAACCTTCTCAAATCCACCTCCTTACATCCACCTTTTTAAATCACCCCTTGCTTCCACCACTCAAACACTTTCACCAGCTTGAATCCACCAACTTAAATGCACATGGTCACTTTTTTCCAGTCAAATTCCCCTACTCAGGTTAGTCTATGTTACACCTAGTCTTCACGCTAGCTTCTACACACTCATATAAACCCCTTATGACCAGCTAGCTTCCATCCTCTTCCATGTGCTCATAACCACAAAGTCAGAACAACCTTGTAACAATCCACCCACTCAGATTTATTCACTCTCATCCATCTTCTTGAATCCACTCAATTTAATCTACCTAATTACCTCAACCCATTTAAATTCAACTACTCCAACTTACCTACCCTCTTGCTTCCATTTGCCCATATCCACCTGCTTGGTGCAACCCAGTGAAATCTACGCAATCAATCCCACCTGCACACTACCACAGTCAAATCCAGCTACTCAAATCCACCCACTCGAAGAAACCTTCTTGCTTTCACTACTCAAACCCATGCCCTTAAATACATCAATTCAAATTGTCCTATTCAAATCCATCAACTTATATCTAAGTTCTTTATGTGCTAGGTTTCTCCAACTCACCCAAAATTTACCTGCTCACAATCACACAGTCAGATCAACCTGGTTGAAATCCACCTACTCAGATCTACCCATTCAAATCTATCTCACTGCAATCACACAATCATCTCCATTTGGTTAAAATCCACTGACTCAGATACATCCACTCAAATCCATTCACTCTCTCCCATCCACTCAAATCCATACCTGCTCACAACCACACAGTTTAATACATTTGGCCAAAGTCTACGTATTCAAATCTACTTACTCAACTCTACCCTCTTACCCACTTTAACCTACTTGCTCCCACCCATACAATCAAATTCACCTTGTCAAATCCACTAGCTCAATTATTCTACTCAATCAGAATGACCCACTGACATCTACCGTCCCCACAACCACCAGCTCAAATCCACTCCCGCTTTTACTCGTCAAATTCATCCACTGTAATCGATCCACTCCAATCTTCAAATCTTCTTTCTCAATTCATCTCCACTGACGTTTAAGGGATCAAGTCAATCCAGATCCACCCATTTAAACCCATTTACTCAAATATAGTATAAGCGCTCAAATCCACTTCCTCAGATCCACCCACTTAATTATTTCTATTATTGTACTACTTTAATCTTTTTGCTCAATTTTACTATTTGCTTTACAGAATGTACTGTAAGCTTTCATTAAATTAGAAGGTGAAGAAATAATCCAACAACCAAGTGTGTAATGAAGGTTATAATTTATTCATCATTATCATTCCTGGAAATATCAAACTGGGTGATCAGACAGTGTCAGTGTCTAATACTATAGCCTGTGTTAAATATGAATCAGTCATTCTCTGACGTTCGCGGCCTAAAACCAAAATTATTCAACACACACCACGTGGCATACTGATACTAAACAAAGCATTTGGGATGGAGCCCAAACATGGCCAGCAGTCTAGTATGAACAGAATGCATAGAAGAAATATGATGATGTATGTGTAATTAGTATTAATTGGTATTGTTGTGTCTATAATGCTATCTGATATCACCCAAATAAGAAAGGATGGTTCCCTGTTGAGTCTGGTTCCTCTTAAGGCTTCTTCCTATTGACATCTCAGAGAGATTGTCTTAGCCACCGTCACCCCAGTTTGCTCATCAGGGACAAGCTGATCATTTTTCACACTTTGAAAACTCATTTCGATATATTTTTTTATTTAGAAAAGCTGCTTTGCGACAGCAACCATTGTTAAAACGCTATATAAATAAAACTTAATTGAGTTGTATTGAATACTAGCACAGTGGTAGGTTTCTCTCCTGCCATGCGGAAGTCCCGTGTTCAATTCCCACCCAGTGCCCAAACCCCAGCCACTAGATGCAGTGGCGGTTCCAAGCTTGGAATAGAATAGAAGGGTTGTGTCAGAAAGGGCATCCGGCGTAAAACCTGTGCCAAGTTGTGTGTGGTTTAGATAGTCCGCTGTTGGGACCCCTTGATGGGGGTAGCCGAAAGACCAACAACAACACACACACACTTACACTCTCTCTCTCTCTCTCTCTCGCTTTTGTTGTCTGCATTTCAGCACTCTGACCCGAGCAGGTCTCACCAGTCTGCCACCTGATCTCTGTCAACAGCTCCCCAATCTCAGAGTGCTGTGAGTACACACACACACACACACACACACACACCTCTAATACACTGCTCACACACTCACCTCTGCCCTTTCTGGTTAAGTCCATTCTAAAAACGAGCAAAGAGAAAACTAGGAGTGTGATGCCTCGGTCAGCTCCAGAAATATTGGCACCCTTAAATAAAATGTTTAAAAACATGTTATTTCAAATAATTCATGTTGGGAATAAAATTAATGAAAAATAACAAAAGGTTTAGCAAAAATATGTTTTTATACAAAATCAAATGTGTCACAATTATTGGCACCCTTACACTTAAGTCTTGTATATTATTAGCCTTATATATATATAGTACATGATGTCAAAATGTTATGTGATGTTATGTTTGTTTGTGTGTTTTACAGAGAGTTGTCTCATAATGCAGTTGAAGATTTGCCAAGTTTTTACCGCTGCACTTCTCTACAAGAGATGTGAGCTGTCTTTTTTTCACTTTATTTCTCACTTCCACTGTGTCCTGAGTCCTAAGCTTGATTTTTTTGTGCGTTTGTGTTTTTGTGTGTAGTGAACTGCAGCACAATCGGATCAGGCGGATCGAGGTGAACACGTTTCAGCAGCTTGTATCACTTCGATCACTGTGAGGTTCCTACTATTTTATATGTTTTTCTCTTGTATGTTCTTTTCTGTAAACTTTTAGACAATAACATTATTGGAAAGGTGAAAATGTGTTTTATTGATTCACTAGTTACCTTAAAACTTCTATAAAATAAAATATCTTTATCACAAAAAGCTCATGAAAATTCTAAGAAGAAAAAGGTCAAATCCATCATTTAACCTGTGATCAGAAACAGATTGATCATTACGTTCTAAAGACTTTTAGATTTTAAAATAAAATTAAAAGATAACTTTTTTTTGATGGAACACTGCTAAAGAAAATCTTTTTTTCAGTACTTCTATCATATTATTTTTAATATTTATATCCACACTATACATGTGTAAGACTCATAATGAAATTTAATATTATATTTAGTTATACAGCACTGACCCCTAGTGGCACTTTACATAAATTACACCTTTTAGGGATTTAAAAAAAGCCTTTCTGTTGATAGAAGAATAATTAAAATGTAATGTAATGTATAAAAATTGTGCAGCAAGATAAGAAAAGTTTATCCATTTAATGTAGTCTGCTCTTATTTACATGAGTTATTTTTTTTCTGAATGTTTGTGTTATTTAAGGTAGTTCACTCCATTGCAAAATCCATACATTAATATTGGAAAGGTTTGAATGGTGCGTAAAAGAATTGGACATAAACTCAACAAAATGCATAAATCTTAATGTGGTGTACAGTAACGCTGAGTAACCTTTTTTCCAAGCGGACAAGTAATAATGAGTGTGTTTTTATGCACAGTGACCTGAGTTGGAATCAGATTGAGGTGATCCATCCTGAAGCCTTCAGCTCTCTCCACTCTCTGCTCAAACTGTGAGTACACACTCACACTCACTCACACAACTAAGAATAATACAAATGAACTAGGGTTACACCTACTGTACCATATAATACACTGTCTGGTAAAAAAAAAAAAAAAAAAAGGGACACTCTATGATTTGGCTTAAGCTTTGATTATGGAGCACAGCGAGCTGGCCAGTTCATGTGTGTAAATGATTCCTCATGCTCCCAGAGCTCCTTTTTCACAATCTGAGTCCTGGAATATTTCTATGCTGTCAGGGAAGAAAAACTCCGTAGATGTTATACCCCAGTCATTCAGGTCATCAATTAACAATTTATTGCTGAGTCTAGACCTGAGCAACTGAAGCAACCCCAGATCATAGCACTGTCTCCAGAGACTTGTACAGTGGACACTATGCATAATGGGTGCACCATGACTGTTTTCCATCGCTCCAAAGTCCGGTGTTTATGCTTCCTAGCAAATTGAAGCCTTTTTTGAAGTCGCACTAACAAGTGGTTTTCTTATGAACACATGCCTGTTTACTCCCAACCTTGAAGACTCATGAGTTTAAAAACATGAATTACATTTACACACTAATGTCTCTATTTTTTTTTTAAATAATCAATTTATATATTTGATGCCATGATTAGTTTTAGTTATTGCTTTTTAAATTCACACATTTATTCCAAGTGGTACGGTGGTTTAGTGGTTAGCACTATCACCTTGTACCTTCAGGTTCAGGTTTAATTCCCAGCCCGGTTCGATTCCCGTCTCTGTGTGCATGGAGTTTGCATTTTCTCCCCGTACGTACTTTGTGGGTTTCTTTCTGGTACTCCGGTTTTCTCCCACAGTCCAAAGACATGCAGATTAGACTAACTGATGCTCCCAAATTGCCTGTAGTGTGTGTGACCCGTGATGGATTGGCACCCTGTCCAGGATTTACACCGCCGTGCCCTAAATCACCTAGGATAGGCTTCATGCCCCCCGTGACCCTGTATACAGGAATAAGCGGTAGAGAGGATGAGACATTGATCCTACATTGATCACTGGACTATATTGAACTGGACTTTTTCATTAATTGGTACTAATGTGGTACCATATGTCACAGGTAACATATACACACTAATGTAAGCTATTTGACATATTAAACCTTTAAACCTTAAACCTCTCTCTCTCTCTCTCTCTCTCTCTCTCTCTCTGACTCTGCAGTGATCTGAGTGATAACCGGTTATCCCGAGTCCACTTATCCGGCTTGAACAGTCTTACTCACCTCAAACTAAGAGGAAACACACACCTGTCGCACTCCTTCAGAAATGAAGAGCTACCCAACATCAGGTATCCGTGAATCTTCTATTCCAGCCTCAGAATCTGTTGCACATAAGTGCTGTCACAATGCCTTTTATTGTATACAAATTATTTTAATAATTTAATAATATCATAATGATATTAATATGTTTACAGTCCTGGGGGTCTGCTTTTTTTCATTTTCTAACATCCTATCACACCCAGCACATGACTAATACATTGTTGGAATGTACAGTATCTCCCACTCTACTCCTCCTTGGTTTTCTGAAGAATCTACAATACCACTGCGTTATAGTTACAGTACATGCAGTGAGTGTACACTAGTGCATATACAGTATAGCTGCATCTTACACCAACATCTAAAAAAATAATTAATAAAATAAATAAATAAATAAATAAAATAATTCACTATCATTTAATAATTATTCAAGCATCTGACTAAACAATACTTCTGCATTCGGCTTAATTCATGAGTTAGAACTCAGGAAATATTCAGGATTGAATTTTTTTCAGGATTTTCATTTCTTTCCCATTTTTTGTACCTTTTTATTTTATATATTTAGTTTGTATTATTATTTTCTATTTTTTTCCCCTTTATTCAATCATTAATTTATTTCTTGTTTATTGTCCTCTTTTATTGTTTTTGATATTATAATTTCATCCAATGTTATACTTTAATGTTGAAGTTGTTTACACTTGCAATAAAAAAAATCTTCCCAGCTTTCTTAGAATCATATAGTAAAATGTATTAAACTTTTATTAATCTTTTATAGATAATGTATTATCTATGTATGTTTTATGTGAATGTTTATTGTTTCCCCTTAAGGGTAATCGAGATGCCCTATGCATATCAGTGCTGTGTGTTCGGAGGGTGCAGCAGCTACAGGTCCGCCCCTCAGTGGGAGGAATCGGCGGGGACAGAGGAGGAGGAGCTTCAGAAAAGACCGCTCGGCCACGTCCCAATTCACTCCGACTGTAAGAGGACCTGATTTATAACTGTATAACCCTGCTGTATTTATTTATTTTTTTAAACCAGTCTGTGTGTTTGGATTGTAATAAAACTGTAACATTTATTTTTAAAAATATTAAATCTTTCAGGTGCTTTCAGGGACTTTCCTTTCCAAACTATTATACCAATATCAGGACTTAAGAGAACAGGACAGGTTAAAATTTAATGCCTGACAATTAGGAGCTTATTCCTGAAGATTCCTGAAGATTATCAGCCATAACAATGTTGAACTCTCGATTTTGTTTGGTCAAAATCAGTAGAATCATTACATGACCTACTCCGACAGTGGTTCCAGCTGCAAGAAAAATCTAAAGTTTATATAAATGCAAGAAATATAATACATCAGTATCGATGTAAGGAGTCTCCAATGTCAGCATAAGTTGTAAACAAGTCTTTCCGACACGAGTGTACATTTTGTGATTTCTCTGTAACATGACAAGATGAGATTTTTTTGGCTTATTACCTTTAACAGAGAGAGAACATTACAGGCTGGTGATGGAGTGACTGATTATAGCTGCTATAATGTAGTGATAACAGAAACTGAGTATGAGGGGCATTCGGGACAAACCGGGACTTGTGATGAGATTTCTGGTGAATGAAGGCATAAAAACCGCTTGGTATTTACAGAAGATTTCAAGTACAGTATAGTGATGATTTTGACATTCAAATGGTGAAAGGAGCTCACTGCCATCGTTACCATGAACATTCAGGAAGTGGAACAATTTCTAGATGTTTGGGACATTAAAGGAGTTCCTGGGAGGCCAGTGTTTCAGATGTGAATCAGGCAGTCAGATCATGGCTCCGGCGTACTGAGAAAACTTTCTACCCTAATGGTGTCCAAGCACTAGTGAAACGCTGTGATAAGTACATTAGTGTAGCAGAGAATTAATAGAGAAATAAAGGGGTTTTAACTCTTAAAACTGTGTTCTGCTATTCTGCACAATGAAAAGTCCCGGTTTGACTTGAACACTCCTCTTAATTCCATAAAATTCCACAACACTGTGTAAATGGATAAAAGGATGGCATGACAGTCTTTAATAATTTTGTTTCACTTCACTACATCACTTATTGTTGATGATTTCCCTATAACTGCACACTCCTGAGTGTTATAAATTCCAATACTTTTGCCCACTCATCCCTTAACTGTGGAATAATCCACAATTTATCTTCATACATCTACACTGATGTCAAGCTACCTGTCTGCGCACACACAGAAACAACAAACTGTGATCTAGATATAGTGATAAAATAAATATAGTGGTTTCTGGTGATTTTCCAGAACTTCATAAGATTTAATAAAAATAAAAAAAAACTTCTTATTCCTCATGATAATAAAAGCACAGCTCAATAAATTGATCTGCGTGTCTGCTCGTCTTTAATTAGAGCAGTAAAAACATGTCGGTGCCGTACAGTAACCGCAGCAAAGTCTTTCTTTCTGCATTCCTCTGTCAGCGATCTCATCTCCCTGACTTTAAAGCGGTGGCGTAATTACACCGCGAACGATTGACGAGAAAAGATCTAAACACTCCATTCATCTCAGTGAAAGAGAAAGAAAACAAAGCATGATTAGCAAGCGCGCTTTCGCATTGTGCGTTAGGTTTACAGGAACATCAATCTGTTTTCAGGAGAGTGTTGACATGTCAAAGGAGATCAAAAGCATCAGCTGGGGGTGAACACAGTGGCGCTGGATCAAAGTTATGATTAGGTGTAATGTTGAATTAAGGACGATTTTTGTTTGCAGATGATCCTGATCTGGAGGAATTCCAAGCAGCCATTGAAGAGTCCAAACTCCAAACTAGTGTCCAGTGCACCCCTGTCCCAGGTAATTACAAACTTCATAAATAATTATTGCCTTAACAGGAGCATTACTTTTTAAGGAGAGCTACAGGAAGTGAGGTTTTATTGTCCAAATTGAAATATAGAGTCAAATATGATGAACAATCATGCAAACCTGGAACTGTGATTATATGCCTAATTAGCTTGAATTTGGAAAAAAAATCACTTGATTTTTTTTTTTTTTTGTTCCGAGCACTTTTGACATTTTGTTTTACCTCTGTAATGTTTGTTCAGATCCTGTGTAGTGCTTGTGTAAGAACGGTTATAGTGCCCCGTCATTCTTTTGTGACCGTTGTTTTAAGTCTGTATTTTAATTTTCCTAACTTTTTTGAAATTTCTTTTTCAAAAGTTCACATAATGTAACGTCATGTGCACTACCCTCTGTACAGCGCCCTCTGCTCTAGTGTAAATCCTGATTTATGCTTGTTTTTATGCTGATTTAAGCCCATGGTGTTGTGAGCATTTACGACGTGGTATCAAAAAGTTTCAAGACTAGTTTCGTAGACAAGTCAACAGATGGCAGCACAAGGCTGCACGCACAGTCACTGGGAGCACCGACCGTAAATCAGTGTGCCAAAAGTCATCATCCTATGTATATTGGAAGCTGTGAAACTGGTGCTATTTTCAAGATTCAAAGATTCAAGATTCAAAGAACTTTATTAATCCCAGAGAGAAATTGCTTTGACCACATGCGTTACCACATCTGCTATTTCATCATGCACAGCAAGTTAGAACAAAGAGCAAGGTGTTTTGAGTGGCACGCACATTTCAATAGCTGAAGGACATCACTGAAAGATGACGAGAGATCAGGAAGCCCTTCGACAAATCAACAACATTAGGAACAGTCCAGACAATCCTCACGTGTGATTTGAACATGCGGTGTGTTGCTGACAAGTTCATCCCCTGGCTGCTGACCCAGGAGCAGAAGGAACATCGCGTCAAGAACTCCATCAGCCTGCCGTGTATGACCCGTCCTTCATCTACGTGGTTTGGCGGTGGTAAACTAGGCAGATCTTGAAGTTTTAGCTAATAGATGTTGAGAAAACAAGTTACTTTTACTGGAATTATTAAACTAGAGATGAGAGAAGAGGTTGGAGGAGCTGATAAATACAACATTCAACTATTTTCCAAGAAATAGATGTATAGAAGAAGACTAAAGTATGTTGTGCCAGGTGGATCAATCACAGTTGATGCAGTCTTTGTCACTGTGTCATGTAGCTTCATTTCTGGGGAGGTGCACGTGGGCTGTGCCGTAGGGTACGCAGAGGCACAAATCAGGTTAATTCCG
>JAQMYG010000015.1:3812361-3831191 GCA_030014215.1 Clariallabes teugelsi
ATGGTCATGAAAATAAAGAAAACACATTGACAGATAGATGAGAAGGTGTGTCCAAACTTTTGGCCTGTACTGTATGTTTGTGGCAGTCATTTTGTGGAGAATTTTCCAAACACAGCTTGAGTTGCACTAGGTGTATGTTGTGTTATTGTCTTTTAATGCAGTTTAGACAGTGGAGTCTGATCACCCGATCTACTGAGAAACCAGGGAGAGAATCTCTGTGAAATTCTACTCTGACAGTAAACATGTTTGGGCTGGATGCCTTTGCATTCATAATATAGGGTTGTGCCATATTCAGCCCAGGTATCTATATCCATTATCTATTTTATATATATATACACACACACACACACACACACACACACACACACACACACACACACTGTATATTTGGGTTCAACATGGGTTGAGGTTGAGATCTCCACCCAGATGGGGGTGTATGAGGATAATGATTGTGCCCCCCCCCACCCATTGCAAAATGTTTGACATTAATCTTACGACATATAAACATGCCAAAACAACATGTTCTACATATTCCAACTAGTGCAGTTGAATAGCATAAAATTATTAACTTTAATAATAAAAAAAAAAAAAGTCTGTATTATTATTTGTTCCACATGGGAGGAGATTTTTGTATTTTTTTAATTTTTTTATTAAGAAAATCCGGTGAATGCTACTGTATTCTTTGATTGGCATTTTCATTAGATCAGGAAAGCCAGTGACTTCATCATGATTTATAACAGATAGTCATTTTAATTCATCATTATAATATTATTTTTGGGGGCGGGGCTATACTGGCTGGTTTTGATTATTAGTTTCTTTCTCCCCATAAAGTCCGCCTATGACATGAACATTTGTCGACTGGAACGCCTGATCCTTGAAAATCAACAGATAACTTGTCGACAACTTGCAGAAGAGACGCATCTTTCTGTGGGAACTTTACAAACAATCATTCACCAACACCACTTGCACATTACAGGAACTCGGCTGGGAGTTATTGCCACGGTTCCTTAACTCACTCCAAGCCATTTCTACATGTTAAAGGAGTTCCTGGGAGGCCAGCATTTCAGATGTATACCAGGCAATCCGATCATGGCTCCAGTGTACTGTAAAACTTGATGAGATCTAAGCACAAGTGAAGTGCTGGAATAAGTGCATTAGTGTATATAGAGAATAAATAGAGTTTTATACTCATTACTATGTTCTCTTATTCTGCACAATCAAAAGTTTTGACTCGTATTAAAGTCAGTAGAAATGTCTGATTCTGAAAATGAGCAAATTTATCCAAAACCTGATTAACTTAAAAATAAAAAAATCATCACACCATTCTATCCTAATCTTAATATAATGTGATGCTTTAAGGGCAGACAACAGTGCTTTCAAACATTGATGCCTGCGTGTCAGGAGCTACTTGACTGCTTGTGACTTACCCTTGCCGTAGACAACTCAAAGACCAAAAGGCCGTACAATCAGGTCTATAGTTTCAGCATCGCATTACTTTGGCACAGCGTCCTCTGGAACACTCGGGTTAGTGGCTGCTGTGTGTGAGTGTGAACGAGAGACGATGGTGTTTATGCTGTGTGTGAGTGTGTGTGTGTGCACATACACCAATGAAATACACCTGTAGCAGGGCTTGCATTTCCTATACAGACTTTCACTTCACCATTCAGATCACAGAGACATGGATTACATTACACACAGTGACAGCAGTGGCTCTTAATGCAAAGTAGGAAATCATAGATGGTACAACCATCTGAAACCTGCTTACGGCCAGAATGTATAGAGACACAAATGTCCTCATATGAGGACATGACATTTTCTTTCTCCCAACTTCATTGTCTATATATACTGTATGTATATCCTTGTACCATCCTCATGTTTTAGGTGGTATTGCTGAACGTCTTTCTGGTTGAAGACATTAATTAAATTTATAGTCAGTTATGAATAAATAAAAACAGTCAATAGAAATTGCAATGTACTGTACACACCAGCACAGCACAGTCTCTGGAGGATATCTGAGAAATACATACGGGTGACAAACTCAATTTACGTAACTGGCCCTTACTGCATTTGGTTATAATAATATCATATATAATAATGATGATGATGATGATGATGATGATGAATAACAACAACTCTTTAATCGTTTTTGAATCAGTGAACATATGCACAAAAGATATGAACAGATAAACTTTTGTCCACAGTTTAAAAAGACTAATAATTGAGATTAAAAAGTATGTGGAATTTTTAATTTGTGTCTATTATTATCATTAGCATGTTATGGAACTAACTTTTTTTAATTCCCCTTTTTTCTCTGTAGTACAATAAAAGTATTTCTTATTCCAGTTTTGGCGTATCCCTCACCACATTGCTTTGCATTAAAGTTGTATTTACAATTTTTTTTTCTTTTTCCCTAATTTCTGTAGTTCTTCTTCTATAGTTGCAGTTTGTCAAAAATGTATAATGTGTGGCATCATGTTATGTAACTGCATGTTAGTTGGACAGCTGGTTAACTGAATTTCTTTGCCTGTGCAGCAACAACAACAACAACAACAACAAAAACCTTAGCTTCCTCATTTTTCAGATCAAGTAGAGCCAAAAAATTACTAATTACTACTTTTTTTGTTTAATTCATTAAGGTGTATATTTCACACCTCTGCCCTGAAACATTTAAGTGCATTAATGATGATGTGCAATTTTAAATAGAACAATTGAAGTATTTTCCGTTACGCTGACCACAGGGAGGCAGGCCAGGCCGAGAAATATTTATTCTGTATATTGTGAGTGTGGATATAAATTTTAAGGAAATCATGTGCAGATACAATTTCCAGACATCGCCTTCTCATGTCCTAGATGCGTTCTGTAACATACAGTAAGATGGTAATAATAATAATAATAATAATAGATCACACTGAAAAACATATTTGACATGGCATAAAATATCTGAAAATGAACATCTAGAGTAGAGTTTCTCTTTTTGCAGCTTGGGACCCCATTTACTTTCAAATCCGTTCTGTAAAAGCACAGAATTGTTTAATTTAAATGATCAGACTATTTAAATATTAAACTCATTGAAATGTGTATTAATATTTTGGCACTTTATTGATTGTTTTTATTCCTGACTTTATCACGAGAAAATTATTACATTTAAGTTTACATCATTTCTTTTCTTTTTTTTATGTTTGGATGAACTTTTTTTTCATTCAAGTGACTGTGGGCTAATAACTAGAAGAGGTCCATGATAATAACCTTTATAATGGTCTCTGTAATTTTTGGGGAGTGGAAAACAGCAACCAAACAAATTACAGACTTTCTGGCTAAGCTTCACTCTGAAATGTTAGTAATGAGCAGCAGGATCTAAACTTTGAATGTCACACTTTGGTTGAACTTTAGTGACACCTAGTGTTCAAACAAAGAACAAATGGTTTTTAAAAAGTAGTCCTGGTTCCCTTTCATTTCATTTCATCTCATTTCATTTCATATTTTTATGCTTGAGTGACTAAAATGTATGAAAATGAGAGCCAAAAACTTGCCAAAAATGAAAAAAGAAACTGTTCTTTATCCAATATACTTTATTTATTGAACAAATATTATAAATTGATTAATCATTATACCACGTTTATCTATTCTGCAAGTAAAAAAAAATAAAAATAAATAAATAAATAAATGTGACTTTATTCCTGGACATCCATAACTTTTATTTATTTAATCATTTACTTACTTATTTACTTACAGTAAGTTTGTCCGGTGCAGTTAATCAACTGAAGTTCAGAAATCTGGATGAAGAACATGACTTGTATATCTCATATATTTTGTATACAAAGAGCTTGTCAAATATAACTGTCATGAATATTGAAGGGCATCATGGCTCCCAAATGCAGCACAACCGGTGCTTGTGACAGTATTTTATAATTAATTTTAAATAGTATTTAACAATATATAGTGACTACATATTGCTTATAATCCAAGGTGGTTAAAACTATAATCATGTGCTTTTTTTTTTGTAAGTGATAAATACCAAGTTCTTCTTCAACTTTGGTCAAAATAAGCGGCAAAGTTCTTGTCAGGAAGCAGCGGTGTTTGCTCCATCAGACTCTGAGGCTCAGAATGTCAGGTTTTTGTCACGACAGTTTCTAACACAATACACGTCAGAGATGTTTATGGCAGCCTAAAAACAATTCTGTATCTTTACCAGGGTGAAAGTAGTTTAAAATTCTTGCCTGTGCAATGTAGCCAAAAGGCGAAGAGAATAAACCATGACTAGTCCTATATACTGTATGTTGTTGTTTCTTAATGACATTATCACATTAGGACAAAACTAGCCTTGCTTCCAACCTTTATTTAAAAAAAAAAAAAAAATCCTTAAATGAAAATGAATTTCCAGAACCAATTTCTGTTTTTCCAGTTCTGACCAACTGTGATAACATCGTACCGCTTTGACAATTTGATAACAGGAGCTGTCTGTCACAGAAGAACTTAATCTGCCTGGTGAAACTCAATCTTAACTTACACAATCCACCACTAAGGACAGATTCGTCCTAAACTACCTTAAGTGACCGTGAGACAGGAAAAAAAGTGGACCTTATCGAAAAGATCCTGTGTCTTTCAGCTTCTTCCAGAAGGGGATATAGCTTAGGAAGCACCATGTCACCTTCAGGTCACCCAGGTGAATAATTCAGACTTGAACCCAACTCCGGTGGGTTAATTATTAAGAAAGAAGGTGAAGACTAACTTTTAGATTTGAATAATTCTGTGAAGGGAAGAACGTTAATTCCATCATCGGGACACACACACTGAACGTTTCTGTTACAAACGAGACTCATGTCTCATCGAGACATGCATACTTATTCATGTATGCATGTACTGTATATATTTGCCAAGCAGTTAAATGTTCAACCATTTACCATTAGGACAATAGAACCAACGGTGTGTAGTCACATTTCAGTCCAGTATTTACAGGAAGGACGAGGATTCCCTTTAATAACTTATTTATTTATTTATTTATTTATTTCTATAACAGTTTAAAAGATCGGGGCGGCACGGTGGTGTAGTGGTTAGCACTGTCGCCTTGCACCTCCAGGGTCCGGGTTCAATTCCCGTCTCTGTGTGCATGGAGTTTGCATGTTCCTCGGGGTACTCTGGTTTCCTCCCACAGTCCAAAGACATGCCCTGCGATGGATTGGCACCCTGCCCAGGGTATAACCCGCCTCATGCCCTAAGTCTCCTGGGATAGGCTCCAGGCCCCCCGCGACCCTGAATACAGGATAAGCGCGTATAGAAGACGAGTGAGTGAGTGAGTTTAAAAGATTGACATGCTGTTGTCTTACAAATTCAAGTATATAATTGTTGACAAAGTGATGTCATATACAGTGAATATAACTACTGGATGTGCTGTTCTAGGAAAAGAACAAAGTTTCCATGATCAACAGTCTACGTTCAAATATACAGTACAGTAAAATATCTTGCTCAGAATATCCTTCGAAATTCCTATCAGCATTCTATACAGTTCAGAGTTTGTTTGTTTTTAATTAAAGTTGCATGAATCGCAGTCTATCTTTAAAAAGGACATTTTAATGGAAATTTCTGTATCTGTGTGAATGTTTCTGTGTTATTTTTGGTGCTTGATTGGCACAGGAGAGGCTGGACGGCTCTCAGCAGCATCAATAATGCACAGGGGTTTCACGGCGCACATGCTGTAGCCGGTGTAACAGCAGGACGTGCTTGATTTTAATCAAGGTCTAACACTTGCAAGAGTACAAGAAATACTGTAGTATAAACCGTAGTATTTAATAATATTTAATAATATATTATCCAATATTTCTTTATTGGTATGGAAGTCAGTCAAAATAATTTCCACTTTTATATCTCAGTCTTAACCCTGATTATTTTGCGCTCCAAACTGTTTTGACCTTTTTTCGAGTTTTGTAACTAAATGCAAATGAGCTGTGCACTTCATGTATGATCAACGTCTACGTATGAGTATGTTGAAAATCTGCTAGTTTGATTTGGCTTAGGCAAACATTTACATACAATTTTATTAAAAGATCGATAAATTATTTCTTTTCTAACAAAAGCTCGAGCTTGTCACTTTTAAATCTAAGAACAAAATCCACTGACATTGAGAAGTTTTTTAAATAATTACAATGGTTAAAGGTCACCTCAATACTTAAATCAAATATACAATATAAAGACTGTACAAAGCAAATAGAGCAGCAGTGAATACACCATTAGACTCGTCGTTTCAGGCTTAATGAGTCAAAGAGTGTATCAGCGGATCTCTGAGGGTGAGCCAGACCGTTTTGGGTGGACAGACAGAAAGAATGGAGTGATGGAGTAGGAAAAAGCGTGGATGTTCATGTTACAAAGAAATCTGAGACAGTTCTTATTGGTAATGTGTTTTATATAACCCACACACACAGACACACACACACACACATTTGGAGAAAGAGAGAGGGAGTTTCCAAAGGGGAGTTCTCCAAAGCTGTAAGGGATCACTCTTACACTGACATCAGACCTGCCTGGATCACAATTACTGAATGACACCAGCATTAATGACAAGCAAGGAAATGAAAGCCTGCAGGTCGACTACTTAAGTGCCACGTCTTTGATTTTCGTGTCACTCACAGGTTCAATAACATTCTAGAGGTCAATTTGACACTTAGCTGATGTCGGTTCAAATCCAAGGAATGACAGAGAGCTATCGTAAAACAAAGTGCACCGCTTTGCCTCTTCAGAGAAAGTGTGAGCCCGAAGTGTGCATCTGTTTTGTTTTGTTTTTTATTCAAAATGAAAATAAAAAGCTTTCTTTCGTCTGCTCATATCAAGGGGTCACCACAAGGGACCATCACACAACATCGCACCTGTTTTACACTGGATGCCCCTCCTGGCGCAAACCTCCCATTGCATGCATGCAGTAGCTGAGTATTATGGGGTGTGGCAACCCCAGATCCTCAGATTCCCAAATCAATTAATGTCATTCCATCAGTTGCCATGTACAAATAGAGAAGTTGGATATATAAAACGCTTAGACAATCAAACATTAGATTTTAAGAACAACATATTTTATTGCACTTTTAATACAATTTAATTTACTGTCATACTGTAGAAAAGTATTGTGGGTAAGTTGTTTTCCTGAAGTATACAGTTCAAGTGGATAAAATCATGGACCAGCCCTTAAGATGGAGTTCAGCTACATCTAAATGTTGATGGAAGTTAACAAAGACATTTTTACGGATGAAATTTATATGTTTGTTTCTTTGTTTGTTTTTACAGTTTTCAAGATCACTGATGTAGTTTAATGGCAAGTACAGTATATTTTCGGTATCTATCTATCTATCTATCTATCTATCTATCTATCTATCTATCTATCTAGGTTTGTTTCACATTGCTTAGAAACACAGTATATAATAGATATACAATCATATACAGTACTTTGCAAAAGTCTTAGGCATCATATTATCATTAGTAAAAAATTTTGTTACTTTTTGTTATATATGTTTATCATGTCTGTATTTTTATGTACAAACCCATTCACTACTTCCAAACATAACGTAAAAAGTAATAGCATTACAGAAGAATATTTGCATGTCTGTAGAGAGGGCAAATTATTATCTGACAGACCAGTTTTCAGATGGAAATAAAAAAAATTATTGTAGACTCCTGGGTTTTGCATAAAAAATAGAAAAGAGCAAGTGTGACAAAGTTACCAGAAGAACTCATATTCTCCAGCACACTCAGTAAAACCTAACAGCTGTCTCTAACTTACAGGACTGTGCAAATATCTTGGGCACATACAAAAGCTTTGAAAACATTTCTACATGAAAGAAACATTTTTAAAGGTCACCAAAGAGTAATAAAATGAAGATGTCCAATATTTAGTGTGTAAATTCTTTACTTAAAAATAACCAGTAGTGTTAAAAATAGATTTGTGCAGTTTTATAAGTAAAACAGCTGTTAGGTTTTACTGAGTGTGCTGGAGAATATGCCAGAATCCAGTAAATTTGTCATATTTATTTGTCAACCTATGAGCCTACATTATTATTTTTTTTCCTATCTGCAAACTGATCTGTCATGTAATACGTTGCTTTCTTTACATGCTTGCAAATATTCTTCTGTAATGTTCTTTATTTATTAAATTCTTGAGTTATGTTTAGAAATAATGAACAGTTTTATGCGTAATAGTGCAGACATGGAAAGTATGTACTGTATAACAAAATTTGTACGAAAGATGCCTAAGACTTTTGCACAGTACCGTACATCGATCTTATGTTGCAGTCTGAAGAATTATATCTAATTATATATGGTATGTTGTAAGAAATTGCAGATATAGGCTTCATGAGGTAGCATCTTTATGGAATTATTATATTTTTGGTGTGTGAGCCTAGCATCTGCCACTACTGAAAAGCATAGTCATTAAGTCCTGCTACAGATTATTCAAAATACTGCTACAGATTTGACGGCCAGTCAAAAATAATGCCAACAATTGTAATGTTCTAGCAGAAAATATAATACTAATACTAACACAAATTTTAGCATTATGTTTCAGTATCATGCTTTTCTACCTTCAGATTTCTCATTTATCTTATTCAGAGATGAGTTACTGCCATGATTTGTGCCATTCCCTAATTTTTGAGAATCATCAGATATCTGCTTTTTGTCATCCTGCTCCGTCTCCCGGTGATAGAAGTAGTTGAAGTTGGACACAATGACAGGCACGGGCAAAGCAATGGTCAAAACCCCAGCAATGGCACACAGTGTGCCGACTATTTTTCCTCCGAGTGTAATGGGACACATGTCTCCATATCCCACTGTGGTCATGGTGACAACAGCCCACCAGAATCCATCAGGGATGCTACTGAATTGTGTGTTGGGGTCATCCACCTCAACGAAGTAGATGGCACTGGAGAAGAGTATAACTCCGATGAAGAGAAAAAAGATGAGCAAGCCCAGTTCCCTCATGCTGGCCTTGAGCGTCTGACCCAAAATCTGAAGACCTTTGGAATGACGCGATAGCTTGAAGATCCTGAACACTCTTACTAATCTGATTATTCGAAGAATGGCCAAAGACATGTTCTGTCCTCCAGTATTAGTATTGGTCACGGCTGCCAGTTCAGTTACAAAAGTGACAAAATATGGGATGATCGAGATAAGGTCAATAACGTTCATAATGTTGTTGAAGAACTTGCGTTTGCTTGGGCAAACCAGGAAGCGGACAACAATCTCAAAGACAAACCAGATGATGCAGGCTGTCTCAATAATGAAGAAAGGGTCAGTAAAAGTGGTGCTAATGGTTTTGGAAGTGGCACGTGGTGAAGGAAATCCTGCACCCGTTGTACGATTGATTGGAAGTCCAATAGCTTGAAAGACCTCAAAGTCATCACGGAACTCTGGTAGAGTTTCCATGCAAAAGATGATGATGGATACAATAATCACAATGAGTGAGACCAGAGCAACTCCACGAGCTGCATTTGAGCTCTCAGGGTACTCAAATAGTAACCAGAACTGTCTATAGATCTCATTTGATGGTAGAGGAACCTCTGGTTCCTTAATAAAGCCTTCTTCTTCACGGAACTGCTCCATGGCTTCATTTCCCAGCTGATAGAAATGTATCTCATCTGAAAAAATATCTAAGGGAACATTCGCAGGTCTGCGGATCTTTCCGCCTGACTGGTAATAGTACAAAATTCCATCAAAGCTTGGACGATTACGATCAAAGAAATATTCGTTTCTCATTGGATCAAAGTATTCCATTCTTTTTAAGGGATCGCCCAGCAAAGTATCAGGGAATTGGTCTAAGGTCTTGAGTCGTGTTTCAAAACGAAGACCAGCGATATTGATAATGACTTTCTGCTCACCATCCTCGATGTCTTTCTTGTACATAAATATATCCTCATAGGATTCTTTAGCCAGTTTGTTGAATGTACTATCACCCTGAGAGCCTTCCATGTTTAATAAGAGTTTCCAGTTGGATACCAGGCTAGCACAGCTAGGACGACCTCTTGTGGTTGGGGGTGGTATGGAGGGGGACAGTGGCTCCCTCATAACCTGACTTTTCTCTTGTTGGGAAGACATATTTGGGGTACATGTGACATGGTTGACATTGGAGCCCAGCCCCATTTCTGGCATATCCCCAGTCAAAACCACTTTGTCATTGGAGTAATTTGGGCCATCTACATTACTTTTCATGTTTTCCAACTTCTCAAAGTCAACTAATGCCACTTCCATTCTCTCAGCTTGGACAGTCATCTGTGAACTTGACGTCAGATATCAGACCTCCAATGAAGCTAGATTATGCCTTTTAGTTCTCAACTGGAACGTCACCACTGAGCTTCAGAGCAACACTCATCACATTGCGGGAAATTTGAAGCTTTGAATCCTGCAAATAAAGACAAAGAAGGAAAATTAATATATCTTTCTTGCCACATAGGACAATCAAAACTTGATGTTAGCATTCTAGGCAGACTGATAAGTGTGCTAAGAAAATTGTCCTTCCTCAAGTCTTGCCATGTGAAACTAAGAGATATCCATCAACCAAAAATAGCACGGTCGAAGAATCATGACCCATGTCCTATAGATTAGATTGCTGTAAAAGAGAAGGAGGTGAAGTGAGAAAGAATAGAGAGTTAGCTAGAGAGGGAACAATAGAGAAAGTTTCCAAAGAAAGACCTTCCAACAATGTAGTCAAACAAATTTTGCAGCCATACAGTACTTCTGAAATCCTCCTGCCTTCTAGTGAGATTCTGAATGACGAGAAATTCTGGTAGTTATCCAGGGATGAAACAGGCTTCTTATGTTACTAGCATTCTATTTCACCCGTCTGAACTGCCCGAGTCACCTTGATAATCGAATACATGCCAAAAATATCATAAGGAACAGACACATCTTTGGATGAACACATGAAAGGAGACAAATGCTCTCATACTGTACCACTGTGAGCATCACAGAAGTCTTAAGGAGGGTCTAATTAATGTCTTGGAGAATGACTGGCTACTTATACAGTAGATGGGAATCTCATGGAACAAGCTGGGATTCTAGCCTATTCTATCTACAGTATTGCACTTAGTGAAGATGTCCACCAGTGACCCAGCCTCCATATAGACAACGGACCACATGGTACCTTGTCATTTATCTTTGGCAGATAGTTGGTCTGATACCTGAAGTTTAAATCCTCCTATAGGGCTCATATTAAGCATAGCAAGGAACATAGAAACCTATAAACCTGCCTACACTGAACACTCACATTGGGTTTTAGGAAATTGTGTTAGATGGAGGCACTTTTGGAAAGGATATTAATGTGCGCCCCCAGGTGAATGCCATCCACAATACTGTGGTGCATATAACTTTAAGGACATAGATGGGGGCGTGTCACTGTCTAGCAGTCAAAGTATTTTGGAAAGCAGCCAGTGCACCAGATCCAGCTGATGGGGCTCAGCTTTTACCAAACCTCAGATCTCCTTTTGCAAATTGTTCAGAGACACTAAAACCACAGGCCTAGGTGATGGAGCTGCTGGTGTCAAATCTGTCCACTGCTTTTGGGACTGAATATCTGCCCCAGGAAGGAGTGTTTTAATAATGTGCACTCACTAAGAAATAAGACTTGAGGGGACATGAGATCTAGCCATCCCTAGCACTATACATGTAGCCAGAAGTAATGAAGCAAGAAAAAGCAAAAATAAAAATGGCTGTATAGTAAAAATAATTGCAAAAACTGTATTATACAGTACGTCACCATGTGACTGTTGGATCTTGGTCTTGGTATGCCTGCTCATGTGCCAAATCAAGCAGTTACATGGAGCGAAAGAGAACTAAATATTGACTTTTACCAATCAACATAAACATTTACAAATCAACATTAAATTAACTCTACATCATAGAAGTCAATATTAACAGATACAAATTAATATTAGCATCACCTTATTATCACACCCAAGGAATGAGAGTATGGATAATCTGAAATACGGATGAACAGTCAAATTAAGGAGAAAAAAACAAATGTTTTTGATGAAGAAAGTGAACTTGTAACCGCAACTTTATCTCTCAATAAACCTGTAGCCCCAGTCTCATTACCCAAACTCTATTTTTTACAAGCTGTACCCACAGGTTACCCATATCCACCCTTCAAATTTTCCTGTGATCTCAACTTTACCTTCCAACAGTCCTGCGATCCCAGCCTTACTTCCCAATCGCTACGACTGTATCTCCTCTGTTGTCTTTACTCTTAAGTCCCAAGATTGCCCACCCAAAGTTCTTGATGTCCCAGTCAACGCTTTTCTCTCCCAAGCCTTGCCATCCAATGACCCACTGTTCCCAGCATTTATTCCCTGTGGTTCTTGAGCTCCATTCTAGCATTACCCTCCAAGTGTCTCTGAAATCCCAATCAAAGTTCCTATGGCTTCAGTCTTTGCTACTAAAGTCTCTGTTCTCCACGGCTCAATGTCCAGTAAACCTGCTAAATGTGTTGAAAAGTCAGTGTTGCAGCAACATTGCAAGCCTCCAACAATACATGTCTATCGCTGTACAGTACTTCTACCTGTTCTTGTTCCATCTCACTACTGCCCCAGTCGCTGCTGCTGCCCTGCTGCCTCCATCTCAGCCCCTGACCCTATCTGATTCAGATCATCAGACTTACCCACACCCGTGTCACTCCTAATCCAATCTCTGTCAGTCTCTTGTTGTGGGTGTTCTAGATCCTGTCACTTTCCGTTTGTCACAGTCTAACTACATTACTAAGGCATGAACCTTGTTCTAGTTCCTTGTCATGTTCTTCACGTGCTGCTTGTTCTAGTTCCTTGTCATGTTCATGCTCCTTGTTCTAGTTTCTGGTTTACAGTTTCAATGAGTCTGCTTTTCTAGATTTTAGCCAGCACTTTGAATTTAGCTCCAGTATTTGCACAGCTGTAAGCAGCTGTAAATGTTTACATAAGCTATTTATATAAGCTATAAACTAATTAATTCAGTGATGAGGGCTACAATGTCACTGATTAAGAGATATGTTCTTATACAGAAAAGATATGATAATATGCCCCAGTTCTTATATATTATATTAAACAGTTAAATTCATAGCTACAAATGAAAAAACAAAATGCAATGCTACATCCACATGTAAATTTACCAATTAAATTCAGTAAAAATTCTCACTGTTTCTTTTTAAATAAAAGCAGCAGATTAATAATAATAATAATAATAATAATAATAATAATAATAATAATAATAATAATAAAATACAGTTTTCTTCATTGTGACTGGCCAAATGTCTCCACAAGGTCAACACAGATATTTCTATTCTTGTGGAACATCTGCCCTCTCTCTCTCTCTCTCTCTCTCTCTCTCTCACACACACACTCACACACACACACACACACACACCTTATTCAGATTAAATAACATCAAGCTAGAATTGCTCACAGTTCGCTCACATCCAAATACACACACAACCATTTGCACTCTTTCATACATCCTCCTAGCTCACCTGAATGAAGGTCTACAAGTGTGTGTCAGTGTTTAGTGTGTGACGAGTCGATGTTTCTGACCTCGTCTCCATTTGGGCTCAGAGTGGCTTTAATGTATTAAAGCCACTATTGAGTAACCTTATGCTAGGGAGAAACTAGAGATGACGTATAGGGTGGAGAATGCGCATGCGCACACACACACACACACACACACACACACACCACAAACCCAATCTGTAGCTTGTAGACTTAACTTTAACCACTCATCACAAAGTTTATTCAGTGCCAATTCTAACCTCTTGGTTTAAAAAGAATCTCCATCATAAAGGTGCTTGATGAGGTCAGAGCTGTGTGTGTGGGCTCGTCAGGTTTTTCCACACCAAAATCATCAGATGTTTTATAGTCCTTGCTTTGTGCACTGGGGTACAGTCATGTTACAGTAGAAAAGGATCTTTCCCAAACTGTTACCACAATGTTGGAAGCATAGCATTGTCCAAGATGCCTTGGTATGATGAAGCATTAAGGTTGTCCTTCACTGGGGATAAAGAGCCTGATTAATACACCTGAACTCAATAATTAACAGGTTTGGGCTAATTAACAGGCTCATTAACATACTTTCCATATAGTGTATTTATAACTGTCTTTAATAGTTATAAATACTGTCTTATAACTAAATTTATAACATTTTAGTCCCCTGGCAGAAATATATAGCTTTTGAAAAACATTTTTTTGGTCCATCAAGCACATCCGACAACGTACTGTACACTCTCCACCCTGGAGATATATCTGATGTTTCTGTGGCAGTTACTTAAGGGGTCGGGTTGCCAGCTCGACACCTGATTGTCATCCGCTCACTACGAGCAATTTGGTAAAGCCAATTAGCCTAAACTGTATGTCCTCTGACTGTGGGAGGAAACCGGAGTACCCACAGGAAACCCACCAACCATGGGGAGAACCTGCAAACTCCACACACACAGACCCCGAGGCAGGAATCGATCCCTGACCCTTGAGGTGCAAGGTAACTGAGCTAACACTGTGTGACTAAGTCACTGTGCTGCCTTTCCAGTAGCTAGCTTCCTTTTTCACCAAGTAGTGGTGTAGCATGACATACGTAGCAACACTACAATAAAACTGTCACAGCTGATATTCCTCAATTTATCAAACTAGCTTTGGTGTAGTCAGCTAGGGTTTCTTAACAGCCTGTACAGTAGTGTACCTACTGTAGCTTACCGTCGCTACTTTTAAATCATGAGGAGCTTGAAGCTTGACAAGTGACAGTTAAAGAACTGAAAGCTAGCACAGTTTTTTTTTATTTTTTTAACCTGTATTATTTTGACTCTAGAGGAACTTAAGGGTTAATTGGTGGACGGAAGTTTACGGTTTGATGCCCTGAAGAAGAGCTGAAATATTAGAAATCAACGGTAAGGAAAAGCGAGGCATCATGGTCCATCACCCAACACCAGCACTAATCAGATCAGTTACACTCCACTAAAGAAACCTCTGAGTGGAAACATTTACTTACATGCCTGAGAAACGCTGAGACAGGACGCACGTTAGCTAAAGAGGACAATACAGAGTGGAAGACGGAAATGTGTTCCTGAACGTTCTGTAGCGTCTTATTTGGAGTCATTTTTATTCATTAATGGAAATTAATTAAACAAGTTAATTGATCAACTACTATATATATTTATAATATATGATAATGACAAGGAAAACCTCACCGAGTTGGCAAATTAAAGAAACGTTGAGAGGAACCAGACTCAACAGGAAACCCATCCTCATTTTTAAATTTATATATGACTAGCACTGATTTTATTATTTATTTAAATTTGAATCTTTTCAGTGAAAGTGGTAGATCTCAGGTGTCACTTGCAGTGAAGGAGGTGTGGCCTCTTAAATCTGTCAGGCTCTGCAAAGGGGCTGTGGTGTTTATACCTGTCAGTTCAAATCAAGGAGGTGTGGCCTCTGCACCTGTCAGTTCAAATGAAGGAGGTGTGGCTTCTGTGCCTTCCGGTTTCAGTGAAGGATGTGTGGCCTCTGCACCTGTCAGTTGAAGTGAAGGAGGTGTGGCCTCTGCACCTGTCAGTTGAAGTGAAGGAGGTGTGGCCTCTAAAACTGTCAGTTTCTATGAAGAAGGTGTGGTTTCTGTGTCTCTCAGTTTCAGTAAAGGAAATTCAGTTTAAGTTACAGTGAGGCCTCTACACTTTTGAAATGAAGGAGGTGTGGCCTTTGTACCTGTCCATCCAACTGAAAGGGGTGTGGTCTTTGCACTTGTCAGGCCATTTAAAGGACATGTGGCCTCTGTACCTGTCAGTCCAGGTGAAGCAGGTGTGGCCTCTGCACCTGTCAGTCTAAGTGGAGGTGTGGCCTCTATACCTGTTTATTCAATTGAAAGGGGTGTGGCCTCTGCACCTGTCAGTCCATTTGAAGCAGGTGTGGCCTTTGAATCTGTCAGATAAGATGAAGGAGGTGTGGCCTCTTCACCTGTCAATTAAAGTCAAGGATGTGTTGCCCTTCTACCTGTTTGTTCAATTGAAAGTTGTGTGGCCTCTACACCTGTCAGTCTAAGTGAAGGAGGTGTGGCCTCTACACCTGTCAGTCTAAGTGAAGGAGGTGTGGCCTCCTGCAGTGACATAGCACTGCTGGACATTTATCATATATCTCAATACGTCTTCAGGAAGAGCTGTCTATCATAAATCTTTTGTGTGTCCATGTGTGTGTTTATGTGTCAGGACATTACTAGCTCCTTCCAGTTCTACTGTGTTTTTCACGGGTGAACGGCAGGCGAGGCTATTAAGAATAGATCAGTGACATAACTTATCACATATCACTTTCTCTCTCTATACACACACGCACATACACAATTAAAGGCGCTGGAACTGTTAATGAGGTGAACGGCACAGCACAGCAGGTGAAATTCAGGTGAACGACCTTCACTGCTGTCCCTGTCAGACACACCGTTAAGCTCACAGTGGATGTATTCGGACTCCCTGCAAACAAAGTGTGATTCCAAACATCACACTAATCAGAAAACAGCAGGCGACCCAAGTAATACAATCTGTTACCGTGTCTTACATGTGGGGACTGCTGACTGCTGCTGACCATAAAGTGTATTATCTTGTGATGAAATGCAAAATATTGCACTAATCAGACATTACTTTATGATATTATTGAGTCTGTGTATTATTTTTATTATTATTATTTTTATGATTGTTGTTGTTGTTATTATTATTAATTTCAGTGTGTATGTAACAATGTGGCATGTTAATAACATAATTATATAATTAATTAATCTTTGGTATAAATTACAGGTAACATCCTTTATTTTAAGCTTTATTTTAGCATTTACATATTTGAAAATCTAATCAAAGAAAAGATCAAACAAATTCACATTAGCAAGTTCATATATCTTGAATCTAGTTAAATGTATCAATTATTTTCTTTTCTATAAGATTACAATAAACCAAATATAAATGTATTAAATCTATTTTTAGATGAATATTCATTTTACCCGTTTTGAGCTTTAAATCTCCGTGTTCTATTGACAGATTGTTTTGTTGTTGTTAATTTTTATCCAGGAATAATAAATGGTAGATACATTTAACTGGCCTTAAGATATGTACACTTGTTATGGTGTCATTTTTGCAGTGCAGCTGTTTAACGGAGAGCAAAATGCTCGAAAGTATTTTAATTTCATGGAATAAATTAGGTTTTCTATTCGCATTAGAGAATAATAAAACCACTAACAATATGATTAGACACTTTAGAAACCCCAGCTTGATTTTTTCTTTTCTTATTAGTACTCTCTATAATTTTTTTTTCTAATTCAAAGGACATACACACCAATTGTACACATTTTATCAAAGCACTTCTTTAGAGTAAGAACAGGATCTGAGCATGATCAGTCGATAAATCCTTATTTTACTTTTAGATATACTTATACACAGTACATACAGTATATACTATATATACTATATACATTTACTAGGTATTAGGACACACAATTAGAGTTTGATTTATATACAGGTGAAACTTGAAAAATTTGAATATCGTGCAAAAGTTCATTTATTTCAGTAATGCAACTTAAAAGGTGAAACTAATATATGAGATAGACTCATTACATGCAGAGCAAGATAGTTCAAACCGCGATTTGTCAAATGCGCTCGACACAATACTGTTCTTGCAAGAAATATTCCAAAACATCTGACCTTCATGTCTTAAAATAACAACTTGTTACTTAATTACCTAATATCATATATGATGTCTAATAGCCTTGAAATCTCTCATTATTATACAATGTGGAACATACATCACTAAACAGAAGCATTGAATTAGAAGGTGTGTCGAAACTTTTGAATGGGACTGTATGTATTGTAAGTGACAAACACAACATTTTCAGAGAAACAGGATGCCTGGGTAAGAATTATTTTTTTCTGAAAATTTAGGAGCAGAAACCAGTACCGGCAGCACTGTGGCCTCAGACCTGCAGGCTCAAGGGTTCGAGTCCTGCTTTGGGTCGGTGTGCATGGAGTTTCCATGTTCTCCCCATGCTTGGTGAGTTTCCTCCGGGTTCTCCGGTTTCCTCCCCCAGTCCAAAGACATGCAAATTATGTTAACTGGCATTTCCAAATAAGATCCTGTTTCTCTAGAAACTCTAAAGAACTTCAGTTAAACATTCATAATAAACGTTGTAATGTGAAAATATGTGATCTCGGTGACTTTGCCAGTGTTTGTCCGGAAACTGCTGATCCTTGGGGGTTTTCACACCCAACCCACAGAATGGTGGGAAAAGTAAAAAAAGAAAATAATAATAATAATTATAATAAAATAAAAACATTTCTAGTAGTTCTGTTTGTTGATGAAAATGCTGATCAGAGAGGTCAGAGGAGATTGGCCAGACCACGTAGCACTGACAGGACGGACGTAGAAACCCAAATAACAACCGCTTACAGCCACGGTGAGTAGAAAAGCGTCATCTTGGGGTAGACGGGACACGACAGCAGAAGACTATAGTGGAGAATGATACACACCTTTACACCATGAACAAGAAGCAGAGGCTACAGTGAGTCAACATTTCTTTATTTTTTGGTTTTTATTTTTTGTTAAAATGAAAAAGAGAGAGAGAGAGATAGAGCAAGAGAGAGAGATGGATTTGTAAGGCCGCAGATGTCACAGGACGTGTGTGTGTGTGTGTGTGTGTGTGGGTGTGTGTGTGTGTGTGGTGCATATGCCCAGCATGCTGTTTACATATACTTGCCAAGCTGGTATCCCCTATGTTGAGGGAGACCTGGCCCGTTTTACATGCCAGAGTGAACACACACACACACACACACACACACACACACACACACACACACACACACACACACACACACACACACACAC
>JAQMYG010000015.1:3845485-3858638 GCA_030014215.1 Clariallabes teugelsi
TACAGAGCAGAAGTAGCAGACACATCTCAATATCAACTGTTCAAAGGAGATTAATGCATTTTTTGGACGCCTTCAGCCTTGCTGCCTTACAATGTAGAAAGGAAGAAAAATCAGGAACCATCATGGAGTTAGAAAGTGTTCTAAAACTTTTGAACGGTAGTGTATATATATAAAAAATAAGAGACCTTAAAATGAAGTGCTTATGTTTAGTTTCATAGTGGGGCTTCAAGAAGAATACAGAACCAGAGAGAATTCCTGGAGGAACCGCAAAATAGGGAGTGAAAGTCGTGAAAACGGTGCATTTGTGCCCAACATAGTTCCAAGATATAAGCATTTATACTGGCTGTGAGTCCAATGAGTGTGTTTGAGTGGAGGGGGCGTGGCTTAGCCCAGTCACCATAACAACAGGCCTCTCTGCACTCTTACTCTAATATAGATACTGTAACATGAGCCCTTGCATTGACTTAAATAGGGACGATCAATTGATTCTGAGCCAGATATCTTAAGAACCCTTGGTGCTTTTTGGACTATTTGGGATGAGATCCAACTGAATGGTTTAATAGAAGTGGGAGTGTCTGCTACACCTTATATAAAAATACAAATATTGATTCTGCCTTCAGTCTGTGATCCACCAGTTGATGACGCCTGCTGTACTGTATATGATTGCAAAGCTTTGTTCTTCCACGAAACATAAATCTATAGGCAGTGGTGGCCCAATGGGTAAAGGCTTTTTTTATTATTATTATTGAGTTATTGATAAATAGGTTGGATTTTCAAGACCCAGCAATGCTAATCAATCACTATTAAGCACTTCAGCAAGGTCATTAAGGACCTCTGCTCCAGGGGCGCTGCATCCTGGCTGTGCTCTGACCTCCAGCTGCCTAACAAGCTGTGATATACTCTAAGAAGAAAGAATTTCACTGTGCTGTAATTCAAGGTGATAAATAAAGGCTTCTTTTAACCTGACTTTGCAATAGTTAATATTACAGCAATTATTCTTTAGCGCTGTTGAGGTTTCTCAATTTGTACTGGTGATAAATACTGTATATGCTCCCATCCTTCCGGTGCCTAGCACTATCAGTTCTTGATTCAACCTTACCAGCCAAGAAAACAGGTTAAGTAGTGGACAAGCTTGTAGCAGGTCAGTTTAGGCAGTAGTCACTGCCTTAACAGTACATAATAGTTAAACAGAAGAATGAAAAAAATTGTCTTAAAAACAATTCAGACAAAGAACAAACCTGACACGAAAAAATAAGACCATTATCTCTATTAAAGGACTCAGGAAATAAACCTTGTCCAGTGAAAAACAAATCTCCTAATCATATTTTCTTCATCTTCTTGTTGCAGGTAATCCTGGATCCTCACCTGCCGTGTGAGAAGGTAGTGTGTACTCTTCCCTTAACCGTCCCTCACCCACTCTGCACATCATGACCGTTGCTACAAGTGACCACATAGATGAAGCTGCGGCTCATCCGGGTCAACCTCAGGACACGTATGATCCGGAACCAGACCATGAGTGCTGTGAGCGAGTGGTCATTAACATCTCAGGACTACGATTTGAGACACAGCTTAAGACACTCTCTCAGTTCCCTGATACTTTACTCGGGGACCCTAAAAAGAGAATGCGCTACTTTGATCCTCTAAGAAACGAGTACTTCTTTGACCGGAACCGACCTAGTTTCGATGCCATTCTGTACTATTATCAATCCGGAGGACGCCTACGGCGGCCAGTCAACGTCACTTTGGATATTTTTTCAGAGGAGATCCGCTTTTACGAACTCGGTGAGGAAGCCATTGAGATTTTCAGGGAGGATGAGGGATTTATTAAAGAGGAAGAGAAACAACTGCCAGAGAACGAGTTTCAAAGGCAGGTGTGGTTGTTGTTTGAGTATCCAGAAAGTTCCGGTCCAGCCCGGATTATCGCCATCATTTCTGTCATGGTCATCTTGATTTCAATCGTCAGTTTCTGCCTAGAGACGCTACCTATTTTCCGCAATGAGGACCTGCAGATGCACAAAACCTACAACAGCGACTCCAACTCCACAAGAACTTATACATCCAACTACTTCACCGACCCCTTTTTTATCCTGGAGACACTCTGCATCATTTGGTTCTCCTTTGAATTCCTTGTCCGATTCTTTGCCTGCCCAAGTAAGGCAGGCTTCTTTGTAAACATCATGAACATCATTGACATTGTCGCAATCATCCCGTATTTCATCACACTTGGGACTGAATTGGCTGAAAGTCCAGAAGAAGGTCAACAGGGTCAACAAGCGATGAGTTTAGCAATTCTCAGAGTGATCCGATTGGTGCGAGTCTTCAGGATCTTCAAGCTCTCACGCCACTCGAAAGGTCTTCAGATTCTGGGTCAGACTCTCAAGGCGAGCATGCGAGAACTGGGGCTTCTTATCTTCTTCCTCTTCATTGGAGTCATCCTCTTCTCCAGTGCTGTGTACTTTGCAGAAGCGGACGAAGCAGATTCGCAGTTTATCAGCATTCCAGATGCTTTTTGGTGGGCAGTAGTATCTATGACCACTGTAGGATATGGAGATATGGTTCCGATTACGATTGGAGGTAAAATAGTAGGTTCTTTGTGTGCTATCGCCGGTGTCTTGACCATCGCTCTTCCTGTACCTGTCATCGTGTCCAACTTTAACTACTTCTACCACAGAGAAACAGAGGGAGAGGAGCAGGCACAATACCTCAACGTGACCAGCGTCCCTAAGATTGACTCGGCGGAGGATCTGAAAAAGAGCCGAAGTGTCTCCAGCTTGAGCAAATCCGACTACATGGAGATCCAGGAGGCCGTGAACAACAGCAACGAGGATTTCCATGTGGAGAACCTCAAAACCGGCAACTGCACGCTTGCTAACACCAACTATGTCAACATCACCAAGATGCTCACCGATGTATAGCTGGATATTTCTTCCTATCAGAGAATGGATTGAAAAGCTTTTTGGGAATGGATAAGCTATGCGTATCCTTGTTTCTATGGCTTTAGGATGCTGAAGATCAGAGAAGCTGAAGTGATGGATAATTAACAGATCTTTTGGAGAATGTGAAAAAATTCCAGTTGTTCTGGATATAAGATGAATCTATGCGCGCCCACCACACTCCTCACCATAACCTTAACTATTCACCAACTGCAGCAGGAATATCTATCACTTATTTATAGTCTCGAGACCATTCTATCATCTCTGCTTGTAGCCAAAATCGTAGCCAAACCACTAGAAACGCTAGTAATGGTAGCACAAGGGACCATCGCTAAACTGCCAACTCAAAGAGGACTTTCCTCTTCACTGAAAAACAAAGAGCTATAACAAAGAAAAAAAAAAGTGGATAACACACAAAAAGCATACTGCCAGCCACTGCAGCATTCCACATGTAACGTAACATTCCTCTCTACAAGTAATCATGGTGTACAGTCGATTAAAAAATCAAGGTTCACTACCAAGAGATGGTACTATTTCATTAGTTATCAAACACTACTATGTCATACTGAACGCATATATCACGGCCACGATTGCGGCAATATCAAGAAAGTCGAAAAAGTAACATAGTGAAATAAATAGCTAATCAAATGTGGATTAGTGTTCGATAACGATGGTGCAAATGAAATCACATAGTGCAATCTGGTTTCTCTACTCGACTGTACTGTATGTTTTTTGTTGTTGTAATGGAGTAAATGCATCTCACTGCAAATTTATTCATCCTATTTTCTTTTATTATTCATTCACAAGAGCCTTTTCAGCATATTTCAACACCGTGACATGTAATCGAGTTACTTTTTACCATTTTATTCTTTCTCTCTGGGTTTGTAGGTTGTAGGACGTGTAACATGGAATGAGAATCCCTGGGATTGTGGATGTTCAGTTTTTAGGGATTTGAACAATGATGAGGTCCAAGACATTTAAAGGACATTTACACGGTTGTTACATATAGACGCTTTTCCTAAAGAACATGGAGAAGGTGTGTGGTTGTGGTATTCTGTTCTCGAATACAACGTCAAGGGCTGTATTCACAAAGAATCTTACAAATGCGCTTCGAACTAATCTGATTTACTAAATTAACTAAAACTAATAACAATCTAAACTAGTCATGGACACACTGTGCTATATGGAGTCCCCAAAAGCATTGGAGTGAAATGCAGAGATGCCAGCAGGAACTCTAACATTGGATAACAGTTGTTATTTGGTTATAAGCTTGTTTTTGAACAAAGCATTTATACTAATTCACTTTAATTCAATTTAATTTTTAAGCGCTTCTAACAACTATCATTACATTAAGGCAATTGTGTGCCTTGTGTAAAGGCATCATGCAATAGACTAGATAGATAGATAGATAGATAGATAGATAGATAGATAGATAGATAGATAGATAGATTGATTGATTGATTTTTTAAAATCAATTTATGTATTTATTTATTTTTGCATTTGAATTTACATCAGCCAATTCCTGAAACAACTACTGACTCAACATCGTTCCTACTCTTAATTTCAAATCTCCTTCGTACAAAATGTATCTCAGAACTTTTATTTAGAGGTTTTTGAAGAGCAATGTTTAATTAGGAATTTTCACTGCCGTTTCAGAGAATTCTCCATGGCAAGATTATTTGTGAATACAACCCCAGTTGTACAGTTTTACACCTTAAAATAACGCTGAATGATATGCTAGTTATCTGCCCCACTGCTTCTTATATGCAGTTTATCACGTATCTCTTGTTAGCTAATTGCAGATTAGTAGCTATTAATAGTAGGGAAATATAGCCGGTCATTCTGTGAGACTTGTGGATGGCAAATTTGCATCGCTTAAAATCCAAAGGTTCCTGGAGTAGGAAGTGTGTTCTTGATTGATTCTTGAAATGGAAATGTGTCTTTTGTCAGAGCCAGAATATGATGAAGTTTGACTGCTATTTAAATTCTATCTCAGCATAAAGTACAAAGTATAAAATGTGGAGTTTATAGGGAAAATCCTCCTCCTTTTGCTAAGTGATGGTTAGCCCATTCAGTCACTCAGTCCTAAATTTGATCTTATTACATCACTGCTATTCTTTCTTTTTAATTTCTAATGAATTTTGAATTTTGACCAAGCTTTAGCTAGCTTACTAACAAACATAACATTAATGTTAGCAAGTTTAACATACTTGGCTAGCTACATTAAATCACCTAGCTCTTGCTCTATTATATAATGCTAGTTAGCTAAGCTAAGTCAGCTAGGCCAACTATGAATTTATGTAAATTAAGTGATGTTATATTTTCCTCTATCTAGAAGTAAAAAAAAAAAAAAAAAAAAAAAGATTAGCACTGATGTTGTAGGTTTTAGGTTGATGACTAACAAGGATACACGAGGATGATCGTACTTTACGCCAGTGTAGCTCTGATAGTGAATGGGTGGGCGTATAATATGTTGTCCTTCTTTAATACAGGTCACCAAAGAGATAACTCACTGCCACTACATATGACCTGTATTTTATTTTATTTTTTAAGATTATCATTTTTTATTAATTTTTTTGCATATTCAAGTGATTTTCATTCTTCATATGAAAATGTCAGATGCTGGTGAAATCTGTATGAAAAAAAAAATACAGACATCCTTACTCAAGACATCTTTTATATAAGATAGGATATAATAGTGCATGCGTGGTTAAAAACATTCCCTGTAGCATGCATGAGGTACGAAGAACTACGAGGGACGTTCAAGGTCAAACCGGGACTTGTGATAAAAAATTTCTCATAAAACCGACTGACATTTACAGAAGATATCAAGCATAGTCCAGTGATGAGACTCCCGGCCGAGGTGGCTCTGAGTACACTGCAGTCGTTCCTGATAACATTCAGTGAGTGGAACGCCTGATCCTTGAAAATAGACGGATAACTTGTTGCGAGCTTGCTTTAGAGGCGCATCTGTCTGTCTGTTTGGGCCGTTAAAGGAGTTCCTGGGAGGCCGGAATTTCAGATATGAAGCAGGCAGTCCGATCACGGCTCCGGCGTACTGAGAAAACTTTCTACCATGATCATATCCAAGTTAAACACTCGTTAAACACTGGGATACAAGCGTTAGTGTAGCAAGGAATTATACAGACAAATAAAAGGGGGTTTTATTCTCATAACATGTTCTGTTATTCTGCACAAGCAAAAGTCCCGGTTTGACTTGACTTCCCCTAATACTTAACTCACGAAAATGTAGTAATAAGTATTCCTATCACTCAGTATCTATGAATATTTTCTCTGTGAGATTAACAGTATGTGCAATATAGAAATAATCTGTGCTGTGAAATTTCTATTTTATTTTATTTTTTAAGTTTGTATGACATCATGTTTGTATGGGAAGGCTAGCATACACACTTTCAGGGTCTCACTGCAGGAAGGTTGTCTGTTTCTCTGTTAGACACAGCACATATGACGTTTTTATAAAGTTTCTTCTTTTGTTTCCACAAAAGCCAGCCATGCAGTGAAATTTATCCTGCATCACCAACGTAAAAAAAAAGAAGAAGAAGAAGAAGAAAAAACTAAAACGTTCCTGAATTTGAGCACAAAGTAGCGCAAAGTAGGTTATACGCAATATTCGCTAGGAAACTGCCCCAATTCTTAAGCCAGCTGTGCAATTCTCTAATTTCTCAATATTTCTCCTTAAAAAATTCATTTGCTACTAATAAAAATCCAAACCGGTGTCTCAAATCGCAGACTGTGGCGTAATGCTTATAAGGCAGAATCTAGAAAGTACATTATACTTGAGATCAGTCACGTCCATAAATTCAGCTTACTTATATTATGTAGTCACCAAGTGCATTAATTGCTACCTGCCATTCCACAGCATCCACTCTGCTACTGCTTTTCAATTTAATGCCTATTCCACTGCTCATAATTTAAACATATTGTTTATTAAAAGATTTTTTTTTAAAAAGGACCAATCTTTCTACCACAGTTGGAGTTGTGAAGTTCATACTCGATACTTTTAATGACTCGAAGCGGAAAATGGCTGAACTAGTGTAGTGTCATCTTAAAACCGGCATCTTGCGCTTACCTGGATTAACTGCAAACGCAACTGAACCCCAATTACACTGCGTTCGCTGATATTTACACAGTGGAAAGATTAGCTTTAAACAGCTACACCTTTTATTTTGTTGCTTGTCTTGTTGTTAACATTTTTGATACCTATGCAACACGTTCATTTTATCATCAAGTTTAACCGAATATACAGTACATTCTAAGATTTGTGCCTTAAATTGTCAATTAAGATAAGCAGGTACACAAATCCTGTACTTGAGTAAACGTAGGGATACGATAGTTAAACTATTAGTGAAGTAAAAGTAGAAATCCTCCACTGAAAGTTTTACATGAGAAAAAGTACAACAGTACTCAGCTTTACATTTACTTAAGTATAAAATACTAAAGGACTGAGCTTGTTTTAGCTCCCAGCAGCCTTTAAGTAAGTAAAAAATAAAATCTCACCCCACCGTCTAGAATGAACAGTTCTGTTTTCCTCGATGTCAACAACTGTTTCTGATTACAAACCCCTGCTTTTAACAAAGACAATGCAATTCACTCCAGTATGCATAACAGTCAGCAGGTGGCGATATTCCTGTTTCAGTTACTACGCACCATTGTGGTTATGCGAAGTTCACGCAGAACTCAGTGAATTAAAAGTACCAATATTTGTTGGAGGATGGATGTTCTGGCGTAGAAGTAAATAAGTGCAGAAAGAGAAACAAAGTACAATTGTTTAGTAACCTTCCACCTCTGAAGATGAGGGCTTCCAATAGCGGTGGGAACTTCCCTGTGTGTTTGTGTTACGCCACATTTCAAACTTACTTGTAAATTTGTAAGATAACCAAAAAGAAAATCTGCCATTTTCCAAGGTGCACAAAACTATGTAGCTAAACCAACATCAGGAAATTCTTTTGTGTGGAAAAAAGTTAATGATTCTCATTTGCTAATTTTCTTATAGTGGTTCAGTTTAATCTGCACCAACCTCTAGGAATCTCAATCTTAGACCTGTAAAAAAAAAAAGCTTAGCCTTTAGGAGGCTAACGCTATGATCGTTTGTTCTGTTAGCATGGAGCCGCCTCGTTCTCCGACATACCTGTACACTACAATTCTTTCATTTTGCCCAGAATGTTTGTTGTTAGCAATGTTAACCTGTTGGCAGTTTAAGTGCTAAACATCGTTCAGATAATAATATTTAATACAAGATTTTCAGGCATGGTTGATCCAGGTGACAAACGCATGTCTTAATCATGTATCGTAGCACAGCGATGGTTCAAGGTTCGAGTGATTAACATTAATGTAGCACTAAACATTTTATCAAATGTTGTTATTCACGTACTTTTTTTACTGTATTTGTGGAAGCAGCTGTTTTTACGGAAATTTGCGATTTGAGACATAACGGCCTACAGTTTCGAAATCCGATTAGCGCTGTATTTAAAAAACGACTGACTGCCAGGACAGGAACGAAAGCCGTGTGCTGTAACACAGTGACAACCTTCTTGTAAAGCATGATCACTGAATGACAATTAGGAATTAGAAATGCTGTTATTTTTGTTAAGGATCCTGTGGTTTTCATAGAATATACAGCATAATTACTAACAATTAAAGTATATCTACATATTTGTTCCTACTTGTTTTTCCCCCTGTCTTCATCTCACCCCAGTCTTTCCACTTTCCACTGTTCCTCTCCTGTTCTTCTGCAGTGCATTTTCCCGAAAGTAGCTCCAGGGCCTAGCAGCTTTCACGTAACTGCATGCAGTTGATTTGTCTGTTTGTTTGTTTTTTCTGTTTCACTTCTGATTGTAACTCCGACAGGACAAAATGAGGCTAATTCTAGGGATCCAGTCTCTTACCTTGTTCTCTCAGAGCTGAACACACATATGATTAATGTGACGGTTAATATTAATTACAGCTGCTTAAATGATGAGTGTTTTCTAATGTGCTCTCCATAACTGCTTCGCTATACCGAATATATATATATATCTATATATACACACTACATATTCTATCTGATATACAACTATAACGTTCATATGATATAGCTATAATACCCAAGAGATTTAGAGTGATGTGTTAAAAGGCTATATGCTTTTATCGCCATCCTCGATGTTAGCTTAAGTGTAATAAAATGCCTTTTGCTATTTTACAGCACTTCATTCTAGTCATAGCTCCTACGATACTTAAATCCAAAATATACATGTACTGTATCCAAGCACAATAAGCTGAGGATTAAAGCTGAAATTTATAAAAAGCTTTGCCTCTTCTTGCAATGTACAGTATGTGGATGAATGATCAGAACAAGCCTTTATTTCTCAGACAGTTAATAAATGTCATAAGTTAGGTAAAAAAAATAATTGTACACAATGTAATTTCACCAAAACGTAATTGAACAAAGAAGAAGTGTTCATTTTGTGTGTGTGTGTGTGTGTGTGTGTGTACTGAAGCTACAAGGCGGACTATTAAGCCGCCAGTTTAGCTTGCATGGCCTGGGTACATTTCATTTTTTGCTCAGTTTAATCAGTTATTTTAATCTTTAATTTCATGTACAAAGCTTTTTTTTTTTTTTTTTTGTAGGATTAAGACAAAAATTAGAAAAAGTGGAGGATCTTCCCATCCTTATACATGCGCACTTTATAAAACCACTGGAACTATGTATAAAATAATACAAGTAAAAAAAAAAACATTCATCCGAGATGCATCATATCCTTATAAAATAATAATACTGTAAGGATTATTAGTGATGATGATGACGATGACGATGATAATGATGATGGTGTCAATAATGATTATGATGATAATAACTATCATATAAATCATGATAAAACTGTTGACTGTTCTTCTTTTTGTCGTTCTTTTTTTTCGGGGGAAGACACTTGGATCTTACATCATTCATTTACGTCACAATCCAGCAACTCCTCTAGGCTAAATCACTACTTTGATTTCAACCCCAGACCCTGAAGATACTGTAGCTGATATTCTAAAGCAGAATAAGTGGAAATATATAGTAAATTTCATGAGTTTCTCAGGACCGTTTTTGGCTACATAGTACCAGTAAGGATGTAAAACCTTCTTTCACCCCTGTTAATTAAACTAACTCTGTCACCAGCTCAGAGTTAATTCCGCCAGGCGCAGAAGGACATGTGTTGACGCAGGAAAATAGCTGGTTAAATAAACAAACAAATCATAATCTGTTGATAATAAATGTGTTTGTAGAACTGTTGTATAAAAGCAACATCACACTCGAGGTCATGCTGTTGTACAGTACTTGAATATCAGCATGGCCGTGATATCTTTAGTTCTCCTGCTGCGCCCTCATGCTTATGACCGCATCCTGAAATGTACTATAAAAGCACGACCTTGAGTGTGACATTGTTTAATTATACAGTAGCTGAGTCGACACAAACACTACCAGTCAAAAGGTACACCTTCTAACTCCATAGGCTTCCCTGATTTTAATTTCTTTCTACAACATAAAGCAATGCTGAAGGCATCCAAAATAATCTATAATCTCCTTTAAACAGATATTGAGATGTATATCTGCTACTGCTGCTCTGTAAAGCCTTTATATATAAAGCCTTCTCTAATCTGAGGTGCTGTTTGTTAATTGGTGATTTCTGAGGCTGGTGACTCTAAATGAACGTCTCCTCTGCAGCAGAGATCAGCTTTGGTCTTGTTTTCCTGGGAAGGTCTTCATGAGAGCCAGGTTCCTCATGGTGCTTGATGGGTCACTTGACAATACTGTTCTTACTGAACTATTTTGTCCAGAACAGCTGGACAATAAGAACTGTTTCAGAACAGCTGGCCTTTGTTAATTGTTACTTAGTTACCCAATTCCATATGTGTTATTTCATAGTTTTGAAATATTTTCATTATTGTTCTAGATTATAGAAAATTAATCACAAAACAAACAAACAAACAAAAACAATAAATTAGAAGGTATGTCCAAACTTTTGACTGATAGGTTACACTGGAGAAGCTCAAATAAAACTGCCAACTAACACTTATGTATGTTTCAAGTAGCTTTGGCAAGACACAATTAGCAAGTAACACACAAATAAGATCATTTATGTATGATGGATTAAGCTGATATAATTGTTGACTTTCCTAGAAGTCTGGTGCAGTTTTCTTTACAAAATTATGGATATTTAACACCAAATGTAATTTGAATTTGATTTGTACAGTAGTAATGCCAAACAAGACACTGGGTGGTGCCCACTGGATCATTTTGTAGATTAATTTATACGCAAGAGCAAAGTTTATTTTACTCTATTGTTAATTAGCCATTATGAAGCTACACACACCTTGCATTCAGACTGTTTTTTTTCTGTCTCCTGGCCTCAGCCCGTCTCTTGACTGAATGCCCTTGGCAGCCATATTATGGGTTGTTTATTTCATTACTTTATTAGCAGTGTGATAAATAAAGTGTGATATTGTTAAATACGAATACAATTATAATTAAGTCCTTAATAAATCACAAACTGAGGATTTCGGATTTCAGCAGCATGGTCTGGGCAGAATGGCTGTTTCTAAATGCAAGCATCAACAGTAAAGCCTGAAACACTAAAGCAGGGTGTGGGTTGGTTTTTAATTCCTCCGCCTCCTGCATGAAATACTGGCAGGAAGTGAACGAGGGCGTCGGAAACGGGACAAACCACAACGTGGCAAGCAAGAGAATCCTTTTTGAAAGACAGCATGACATTTCATGCACTGGGGGATCTGAGGCAAGTGAGTCAGACGTGTCAGTTTGAGGAAAAACCCTGTGCCATGATTTCCTCTCCGAGATCAGGATAACAGGTTGTGTCTCAGTTGGATGCTGGATGTGGGTTCCATCCACCTGTTTTTTTTTTTTCTTTTTTCTTTTTTGTGATAGTTGTAGGGGGTGGGGGAACAGGAGGGGATTGGAATAAATTCAGCATCAGTGAGCACATTCCATGATTCTGATGAATTTATATTATTGCTGGTAAATACACTGGAACAAATGTGACCATGTCTGATTTGATCAAGTGTGAGGATTAGACCAAATCTGTTTAATTAAATTTCTCTCACACAGGTAGATCAAACAATTTCTCTTTTTGTAATTTGAAGACTTTCTTCAGGAGTAAATAAAAATATTCAAATTCAGCATTATCAGCTCAAACGTCCTGCCTTCCCTTTCCAAAATGCATGAACGTAAAGAACAATTTACAATGCTGCTTCTAATACACTCCAAGTTTAAATATACATTTCATTAGGCTCTTGCTAGTGCACTCTGGACCCCTTGAGACTCGATGCATGTGTGTATACGGAAAATCACGAGTGTGCATTAGCATCATGAGGACACCTGAATTTTCCTGCATGCAAGACAAAATAGATACGAGTCACCACAATCCTCCACATGCTAATCTGCAACATTAGCACTTCCTTTATGCACCTTCGCAAGCATTGAACATGTCAGCAGCATTAGTGCTGTAGTTTGCAGCAAATAATGTGTTTGTATGAACTGCGAGATCATCACTGTCATCCCAATGTCAAACAGGGAAAGGGGAATAAGGAACAAAAATATGGACAAGTCAAGGGTGACAAAGGATTTAAGGTCTAATGAAAAAGGACAGAGAGAGAAAACTAAAGCTAAAATATAGATACAAGAAAAAAATACATGGGGAAAGAAAGTCTAAAGACTTGGCGAGCAGCTAAAACAAACAAACAAAAAAGGCAAACCGCTAATGAAAAGAGTAGTGAGAGTTAAATTATTAAAACTTAAGGAAATTAAAAAAACCTAAAAAGCTAGATGAAAATCTACAGCAAGAAAAAAAAAAGCTAAGAAGAAATTGCTGAAAGAAGAACTAAAAGAGACTAGACCAAACTTAAAGCAAACGACTAGCAAAAATGAAATAAATAAAAAAGTTAAAGCCAGAAGCATATAAAAGGAAATGCACTATTAAAAAAAAAAAAAAAAGCCAAAGAAAAAAAGCAAAAGTAAGATGAATAAGGCTAAAGGCTAGAGAAGGAATGCGATAGGATGAACCCTAAAGATTAGCACTAAGGGCAAAATAACTAAAGCTAAAAAAAAAAAAAAAAACAGGTTGGAGGTAAAGCAAAGGCAAAAAACATAACATACACTACCGTTCAAAAGTTTTAGAACACTTGCAAATTTCTTTGTTTTTGTTTAGTGATTTATTTTCTACATT
>JAQMYG010000015.1:3956427-3967298 GCA_030014215.1 Clariallabes teugelsi
TGGGAGATATTCAGGTTTAAAAAATGTCCTCTAGAGAGGACAAATTTTAACTGCTGGTAGTCAGGAGGATATATACACCCAGCATTTTGCATTGAGGCACATTTTGTCTATGTTATTATAATTTGCAAAGAAATATTTACAAGTCGAAACTTTTACACATTCACACACAATTGAAGAAGAAGAATATTCAATTATTTGTCACATGTACTTTATAGCACAGTGAAATTTCTTCTTCACATATCCCAATTAGGAAACTGGGGTCAGAGCGCAGGGTCAGCCAGCTTACAGCGCCCCCAGAGCAGACAGGGTTAAGGGCCTTGCTCAAGGGCTCAACAGTGGCAACTTGGCGATGCTAGGGCTCGAACCCCCGACCTTCCGATCAGTAACCCAGTAACCCACAGCCTTAACCGACTGAGCCACTTTAATGAATGTGTACGGTTACGATCAGCCCTTATTTATCCCGTCCATCAGTGGAAACAGGATCATCGCTATCCAGATGTTATGTAGGTGTTGGATCATTCTCAGCATAAGAGTGACATTGACATGTGTATGTATCAGGCACAGCAGTGTTCCTAGGATGTACAGTATCACTGTACAGAACAATCCACAGATAAAATTCTCTAGGCAGCACTGATACTGAGCCCATAAACTTGTCTGCAGTTGTTTAACAACAAGCTTACTGTATCTGCTCTTCACAGTGGTTATTTGAGTTACCATTGCCCGCTTGTCAGTTTGAACCAGTCTGGCCATGCTCCCCTGACCTCTCTCACCAACACCTTCCTCTGGCAAAAAAGTGTGAATATATATTTTTTTAACATATTTTTTCTGTCAAACAGAAGTGTGAATACAGTGTGGTTTTTCACACCATTCTGTATAACAGTGGTTCTCAAACTTTCAAGCCAGCGACCCCTAATTGAAGATCGACAAGATCTCGTGACCCCCACTATCAAAAACAAGTAATAAACATAACAAGCTGTTCACGGTATTTTCACTACATTTACTATACATCAAAATAATTTTGGCTTACCTTTCAATGGCAATTGTTTTTGGCAGCACAAAAGCTTCATTCGTGGCCTGATGTTGGACACAGCTACTCGCTGATCATCTTCGACATCATGATGTTATCGGTATTTATTTTTTATATATGTAACAGCAGAAAAAGACTGCTCACACAAATATGTAGATCCAAATTGAAGCCGTACATCCAGAACTGCACGGGACAACTCGTGTATTCGGTTGCTACGGCAACTTAGTGAATACTGATACTGCACTTTATGAATTCTTCCTCATATTTCCGACGTTTCCTACTTTGGTCTGATGGGGTCTTGCTCTTTTGCTTGGTCGATGTACACGGTTCCGATGACTCAGGCAAACAATTTCCTCAACATTTTTAGATTTGCGAATAACAAATTTATCCATCTCGGCAGTTGCGGTTTTCACGTGCAGTTGTGCGCTGTAGCAATAACTAGTGAGCCAGTCGCTGCACAGTGATGTCATCTTTACAAATCAGAAAATATTTATTTATAGCATTTACTTGTAATACTGAAAAGTGTGTATTATAATCACAAAAAATATATAATAATTTTATCCCTCTCGCGACCCCTTGAAATGATTCCAAAGTTTGGGAACCACTGATTTAGATTATGCAAATCTAAATGAGGGGAGGGGGGGTCTAATTAGCTTGTTTGAGACCTGGTCAATAAACGTACTATACAAACAGGGAATGGGAATTTCGTTAGTACACATACTATTTCCAAACAGCTACTGTAGCAACTCCACATTGTCCTGATATCAGTTAATCTACTCTATCTGGCTTTACGTTATGTTACACTGCACTACACTCAATTTAATGACAAGATACTGGCTATGTTTTTACAGAATCATGTTCCATCGTTTCTCTTTGCTTCTCTTATATCCAAATTGGAATTTTCTACTTTTACATTGTCAGACTAATAATCAGATATCAGATCTGTGCCATCTTTATCTTTGGAAAATATCAGAATGTCCAACATCAGTAAAGATACAGTATAGCTAAGAAAGAGATTTATTAGCTCAAGAAACATATTCTGAAATGTATAACATAAATATATAATATATAGAATATAATAATATTGTGTGTGTGTGTGTGTGTGTGTGTGTGTGTGTGTGTGTGTGTGTGTGTGTGGAAATGCACTTGTTTTCACTTCATTTGTGTTCTTTGTTTGTTGTTGTTGTTGTTGTTGTTTTACCATAAGGAAGTGGCCAAAACATTGTATTATTGCTAAAATGTGTCTCACCTACAGTATGTGTAAAAGTGAATTTTAAGATCAGAACATTTATAAACTTTAATAATACTAAATGCTTCTTATTTCCCGATCCATGATTCATTGTTTGTAAATATTTCATGCACTTGTTATGTAGTGTCTGTAACTTTTTGAATTCAAATCTTTCAATGATCTTAATTGTCATTCAGATTAAACTTGGCCAATTTATCTTTCACATAAAAACACATAAACGTAAAAAAAAAAAAAAAAAAAAAGGGTGTTATTCTAAAATGCTAAATTTGACATGGTTACAGACACTACAGATTTTTTTCCCCTTAATTTAATGCTTTCATTTAAGCAACAATTTTTACAGGTCATCAATTACAAGGTATTAGTAAACGAATACTGTGCTGTGGCTGAATGCATCTCGTGGCTCCTTCAGATCAGAATCAAAGCATCATATAATGACAGCGGTGTTGCATTTGATGTGAATAAAATCATTAAAATCTAAGAGCACCTAACAATAGCTCCTCCCCCTCATTGTAATTGTAGTCATTCATAATTTTCCACACAACTGGGGCAGGAAGTATTTTTACTCATTTACAATATACAAGGTGCCACCCAAGCACGATAAACAAGGTCAGGACGCACTCTAAACACGCCGAAATAATGTTTATTTATAAATGATGATATTTTTAACAGCAAACCTTCACTGTAAAAGAATAACAACTGCATTACTGAAATATAGAACTGATTTATATACACATGAAACTGACAAACAGAATAGAATCGATTACAGTATTAAATGAAAGTGTAAATATACAGTAAGTCTTAATGGAAAAAGAAATCTAAATAATACAGTAAGTGAAATATTTACCTTGTAACAAAAAAAAAAAAAAACACATTGAAAAGAAATCAATTCTGTAGTGGCCTCTTCAAAGAATCTTCCCACATTCCCAAAACCGCCTTCAGCAATTTGGCATCATGCCAGCAAAGAGAAACCATCAAAACAACAGTGTCACCACACCTGGATAATGTAGAAACACACACATACACACACATCAACACAAACAAACAAAGCCAATATATTTGTCGATTAAAATAGTGATACGAGGTACAGTGCAGTGCAAGATTATGATCATGATTCTTTTTAATTTTAATGTCTGTCATGGATTAGGCAAGTTCACACAGCAGCCACACCTTCATTTCTGTAGAAAATGCTACGTGAAGTGTAAAATGTGAGTGTATTTTGAGCGACTTCAAAGAATCAATCAAATACTGGAAATTAGTCACAGACGAATAACAAGTAAACAGAAAGCCGGAAAAATAAACAAAACAATCCTTTGATTTGCGTGCCAGGGCCGCATTCATAAAAAATTTTTTAAATAATAACAATAATAAATACTTGATGACAACATTCTAAGAAAATTTTGTGGCCGTTTCTCAAGAATTCTCATTAAAATTAAAAGGCAGATCATAGTAAAGATAAAAGTTATTCATGACGCATCTTAACCCTTAACTGTTAGGAGTAGTAATAGAAAGACAAAGTACTTGTTGCTTCCATGTTTGCTCCACATACTGTAAGCCAACCACGGCACTTTAACAGACACGCCAGCAATCCCAGTAAAGAGCCGAGCCATTTTTCTCCATTTTTACTTTCAAAATATATATTTGTGCTTATACGAAGCCTTGCCGGTGTGTGTTAATGTGGGGAGGCTTCAGACATCAAACTGTGTATTTGGGTTTTCGGGTATATCAAGTCAAATAAAAGTTACAGTATATTAAAAGTTATTTTTACAACATTTTATCACTACTACTAATATGGAAATGACATCGCAAAAATGTAGAACTCTCAAAATGAGCACATTAATAAAAAAAAAATTGTCATAGAAACAATTGAAAACGACCAGAAAAAACGGATGATGTGTATCTGTGCTTTTTTTTTTTTTTTTTTTTTGCCTATGTGACCCATTTTTTGCTCAGTCATGTTTGGGTAGTTGATTAAAATCAACTTAAATCAACTTAAAATGCTCTGTAAGTGCTAAATATGTGCTATTTAGTGAAGCACAGGCCATGCATGCCCCCTATAAGAGAGCTAACGCGACATGCGTAAATTAAGCACAGGCGCATGCACGTGGGGCGACAAAAACCACAATGTAGTATATTAGCACTAGACGGATAAATGTGACAGAGAACTGGCAGCAGACATCGAGGGAGAACTTTACTGTTTGTTCCCCACTCTCGGAAGATGGAGGATCTAATAAATATGGTAAATGAAAAATTTAAAGAATGAACAAATTGATTCAGACTTATAAAGCACAGTGTAAACAAAAGCCATGGATACCATTTAGGGGGAAAAGTGAGCCTCTAATAATAAATCTGCCTCTGCATGTGGTGTAAATGTGTGTGATGGCAGACAGAGTGAAAAGAACTTTTTCTGTATGTTTATTAATATTTAGGCCAACTGTAAATACACTTCGTCATTCATGGACCCGTATGCCCGCAACCCGCAATATTTTCTCTAAAGTTCAACCGAACATCCTGAGCCAATTGGAGGGCACTGCATCCACCAAGGGACTAGAAATGACCAGCCATGGAAGGGAAAACAGAATTTGCTCAATTTGTAAGATTAGAGCAAAGCCATGAGATATGTTACAGGGTTAACATGGACCAAGAAATGATTGCGGTCAAGAAATGTGTCTACATAGCTAATCAGACAATATAGGCAATTCAGAAACCCCAAGAAAGCTACTGTGCATGTCTGTGAACACAGCAAGCATTTAAAGAGAGTTTAAACCCGAAGCAAGGAGAGCGGAAGAGAGATTCAAAGGAGCCGGTCCTAGGAGACTTCGGGCACGAATGCAGGATACACCCTAGACAAGCTGCCAATTCATTGCAGGACACACACACTATGGGCAATTTAGGAATGTCAGTTCGTCTAATCTGCATGTTTTTGGGTTATGGGAGGAAACCAGAGTACCAGGAGGAAACCCACCATGAACCATGGGCGAGATTCTCGCAATTGGAGTTTTACTGTTGTCTAAATCCATTATTATAAGACTGGGCAATAGCAACTTAATACTCACTTTTCTTTGCTAAAGTAAATAGTAGCACTATTCAAATAAAACTAGTATTTTATTAGCAAATTTCGCTATGTATTTACAGTTGATACAGTGGCCATGATCACGAGCCATGTAAAAAAATTGAGCATAACATCAACATTTGGCAAGAATAATAGGGTGTAATCAGGCCAAGCAGGCATGCCCCACATTATACATGACAACCTGTCCAACCACTTTCTCTCAATGAGCACAAATACACACACGGATTAGCGCAAATAGCGAGACACAGGTCTCTGCTATCAAAGCCACTCTATTGAAAATCCTTCATCCACTTAGCTCTGGCACGGCCGCTCTTATTCAAACATGAGTATCTAAATAAATAGCAGCCAGCTGGAACAGGAAATAATGGCTTCCCTTACACAGTTAGCATCTGTAAACTCGGCCAAGATCGATGGTTTATGATTTTTCTGCCATCACAGGAATGTGTTGCTCTGAGAAGGCCCACACACTGGGTAAAGATGAGCCAAACGGAGTGGGTGGGTGTGTTAAGTGGCAGAGAGGAATTAGTATCCGGCCATATCTCAGAATTCGAGGAATTTTAAAAAGAAAATTTAAATATAACCGATTTAACCCAAACACCCATTCACTTTTATTGGAATAAGAAGAAAGTAAGTGAGGTTGATTAGAAGTTAGATTAGAAGGAAATGCTAGAAAACAGATTTATATAAGGCTAGCATGTGGTTTCTGTAAATTTGGCTGAGAGTAAGTAAGTTAATAAAAGATTGACTGCACGGTGGCTTACTTGTTAGCACTATCGAATTGCACCTTCAGGGTCCGTGTTCAATTCCCGCCTCGGGCCTGAGTGCAAGGAGTTTGCATGTTCTCCACTTGCTTGTTGGGTTTCCTCCAGGTACTCCGCTTTCCCACAATGACATACAGATTAGGTTAATTGACGTAGTGTGTGAATGTTGACCAGAGGTCCTGCCACAGTCGTAAAAAAAGAAAGAAAGAAAGAAATAGGAATAAATCACCATTGGCTTCCTAGTTGGACTACAGAGGTTGCTAGATTGATGGATGGATAATAAAAGATTAGCATTCTTTTTGCAAGGTTGGTGTAGTGTTAAAATAAGGCAGATTTGCTAAAAACTTGTTTTTTGATTTAACACAAAGCTAATATTAATGTGAGTTTAGTACAAAGTAATGTAATGTAATGTAATGTTAATGAATACATAATATTAGTTATAATGTTAGCATAACATCTGAGGCTAAACGCTTAGGGTCATGTCTAGAGGTTTATGGTTAATAATACAGTAGTATGAGGATAATTGGAGTTTGATATTGGACTAACAAATTAGCTCATGTTTTCTTTTGTACTGTACATCTCATGCATGAGTAGCATATTTTCAGAAGCACAGTAGGAATGTCTTGTTTGTAGAGACAGCTCACCGGCTGAAGGATGTGTCATAAGTAATCATGCAGATACCATTTACTGCCAGACTCCCAGACAGAACTCTGAGCAGAAGCAGCTGGCATTTCACTGGCATTTTTTGTAAAGATGCCTGACCTTCAGAAAACCCAGAAGTGTTTCAGTTGAAAGTTGAGAATTTTTGAAGGAACATTTTCACAGCAATAACTTCTAATGGGAGATGAGCTAAGAAAATATTTTACTGTGAGTGTTCCTCAATTGTCGGATTATGGTTATTCATCATGTCATCATTCTATATCCAATTGTGTGCGTTGGAAGAAATTGACTAAGCTATAAATGTATACTATATACTGTATGTATGTACAGTATTTGTATACAACAGAGAATTACTTTACCAGCCCTTATACGGTAACTACAGGAACAGGTTCTTTTAAGGGATAAGAAAAGTTCCACACAGTCGGGGTTGGCAGTGCATGGAGCATCCCAGAGCACAAGAATACCTTTTAGGAGGGTCTGAACCAGAAAGTGCCCACAGAGCTAGCCTGCTGTGACAAGCAAGTATATCTGGAGTTCCTGATTGACTTAGTCATTTACCTCAACCAACTGATCAGTAACTGCCAAGACCACAAGGGGGCCCCATATAAGTTGATGGTTCTTAACCCATGCAGATGAGCCAAGACAGGCTACATAGAAGCATTACTACATAGGGCTTTGTGAGTACCTACCACATTTCATAGAGGGCCCAACCAACTCCACTAGTGACCCTATGATAAGTCGACCTTTGTTTCTATTTCAGCTAATTTTCACTTAAACTTTAAAATATGGAATTCAGATCCTGCTTTTGACCTGTTACTGCTCATCAACTCTGGAACAGCATGCAACTTCATGAATAAAGAAAATGCTTTGAACCTTAACATACCCTGCCACAGTATCCCCTTAAGATTTACCAATGATTCTGCCTTTCTCGCATTATCTTTGCCTCGCCTACATCAGAAAATCGTGAGATCCAGTCCCCTGTTTATGTATTATTGTGTATTTTTATTATGGTCTTCAGTAAAGCCAAAGCCAGGGCCAAAAAACACGCACCATGCAGCCATATACAACCACTAGCAGAACCATAGATTCATAGGTGCAGGAAGAATTGCTGCATGACTATATACAGTACTTAGATTTGGAACCACATCTGGCCACTTTGGGCACCATGTCATATGGGCTTTCTTGTGTCTCTATCTGTCTTCAGTGCATTATAAATTATATACTCAGGGACAAGTTGGGAAAATTCATGATCATTTTTTTTTTTTTTTTTTGATCGATTACCATTTTTGGTTAACTCACATTGGTTACATTGAGCAGGTCTTGTCCAGGCACCCAAAGAGAAACAATTCTTTGTCAAACTGGAGTTTCATGTCACAACCCTTAGTTGCATTTCTTGGAGAACCTATAAAAAGTTTCTACTGTTACAGAATGCCATGCTCCCACAACAGCAAAGGAACTTCAAGGATTCCTGGAGCTTGGCAATTCTATTGAAGGTTCCTCCATCTATTGGCAGTTAAGCTCGCATTAGAGGAGGAGCACCAGTGGTTTAGGGGAACATTGGTCATTGTCATTGTGTTGGTTTCCATATTTTCCTGCTTTTGTAGATTTAGAAAAAGTATGTGACAGGGTGCCGAGAGATGAGAAGTGGTATTGTATGAGGAAGTCTGGAGTTGCAGAGAAGTACATTAGAGTAGTGCAGGACATGTATGAGAGCTGTAAGACAGTGGTGAGATGTGCTGTAGGTGTGACAGAAGGGTTCAAGGTAGAGATGGGTCTGCATCAAGGATCGGCTCTGAGCCCCTTCTTGTTTGCTCAGTGATGACTGAGAACACCCTTTCAGTTAGTGTTTTGAGCCACCCACAATGCATGAGTGGTTTCACCTGAGGTTGCATGTACAGTATGAGAGAATTCACACAAGAGCTGGGAGCAGATGACCAGTACAAACATGTGGCTTGCAGACCAACACAGAGAAAAGACCCCACAGTGCAAATCCAATAATCATGTCTGGTTGTCAACCCAAGACCCATGGCTGCAGGACACTTGAGGTTGAGTTCAGGAGTGTTGTGGTTTTGCCAGAATTCCATTGCCGGAAATTCACCCCAAAATCAATTTCCCAGAACACACAGGGTTTCAGGATTGCATAATTTCCTTGCACATTTTGGGTTATTATTATACTCATCACAATGCATAGTGATGCATTTCATATTCTTACAATGCATACTCTTATGACCTTGATGAAAATGTCTTAATTCAGCTAACTAAATTCAGACAACAATAGAAGCAGTCAACATAATTGTACAAGTAGCGCCTTCAAACATTGGAGTCTGCAATTAGGTCGACTGTTTCTTAGTTTCCTTAAGACTTCAATCATCAAGATTCGAAAAATGATCAAATATTATTATGCATTGTGAGAGTATAAAACTAATCGAATGGGAGACGAGTAGCTCAGAGGATAAGATATTGTACTTCTTATTGGAAGATCACAGTTTCAAATACCAGCACCACCATGCTGCCACTTTTGGGCCCTGCAAAATGCGGTATATGTAAAAAAATATATATATTTGTTGAGTGAGCTTTCAAACCACAGCATTGTTATACTACACTGAGAAAAATTAATATTTGTGAATACATGAATTGTATTGGATATTTCTTTTTTCGCAGTGTCACACTGAGTGTGTTGCACTGATCAGCACAATTCGGTTAGTTGTGAGGCATCTGATATCTCGTAATAAGGTATAATATGACTTGCAGGAATCCAAATCCTTTTTTTCTGTCTAATAACAAAAAAAAAAAAAAAAGACAGTGAAAAATGTAAAGCAGAAGCAGAAAGATTTTGTTATGTTGTGTAACTTGAGAAGTGTGTGTTCAGTGTTTAGCATTGGGTGTGGTGTGACAGCACTCTATAGATCAGTACATTAAAGCTAACACACTGAAGACAAAGGATTAAAAGCAAATGCACAATAATCCTCACTCCCATGGTATCCCATGCAGGGAATATTTACAAAATCTTCAGTGAAGGACAAAACATGATGATACAGTGACTTGAAATAACCAAAGACTTTAAATATCCCTGTCAGTACAACTGGTTGGATAATACACAGGTCGAAAGTTCATGGAACAACAACTAATCTTCCCTGAACAGGTGTGCCACGCAAGATTTCACAACACACTCTCAGACTCACGATGAGGACATTAAGAGAGGAAAGTTAGCAGGACGAGTTGAAAGCAGCAGGAACACCAAGTACACTGAGAACAATAAGCCATGACCTGCACTTCAATCATCTCCGTTCCTACACCTCACACAAAGCTCTTCTACAAAACATGAAGGATACATTTAGACAAATCAGAACTCTTTAGGGATAAAAGATGAAACTGAAATAGAGCTCTTTGGCAGCTTGTTACTGTATGTTCGGAGAAGAAACAAGTGAGTGTATGATCCCAAAACGACCACACACTGAAAAGTGAAAGTGGGAAGATCATGACATAGATCCGCTTCTACAGGACTTTCACAGGACCTGGGTGTTAGACACCATCAAAGAAATCCTGAATAGAGCGAAGTCCTGAGATACATTAGAGGGGAAGTTAATCTCATCACTAACATAATACAGTCGATCAAATATTTAGAGATGCCAGAGATAATGTTTTGTATTCCTGCAATCAATGATAGAATCATTTGAAACAGAGTCAATCAAATATTCAAAGGGTGGATGAAAGTGCTATAGACATCAAAGGCTTTAAAGTCCAACTGGAGGATTTCAGTCCATGGGCTTTGTGTGTATGAAGTGTCAAAGAACATTTCTTGGGTAAGAGCTGCAAGTTTATAGTAATAGAAGACAGTGACAGCTAGAGTTATCTTCCAAATAATCATTATTCAAATTAAATTACGAAACAATGATTGGTAAAAGTAGATTTCAGATTTTAAAAAATGCACCAGAATTTTTGTCTACTGTATACGAACAGTTTGACAACAAAATGAGATAAATCCCATTTTCGGTCATTCACACAATTTGGCGAATTTTTGTCAACAAATTCATTCATTCATTCATCTTCTATACCGCTTTATCCTTGATCAGGGTCGCGGGGGGCCTGGAGCCTATCCCAGGA
>JAQMYG010000015.1:3974684-3988565 GCA_030014215.1 Clariallabes teugelsi
TTTTTTTTTTTTTTTTTTTTTTTTTTTACATTTTTAGCTCAGGGTAGTTGTTTAAAAAGAAATAAAATTCAGTTCATCATATTGCCTACATTGCACTGAAAAAAGGATGTGTCACTCTATACTGCACAAATCCAAGCCCTATAAAAAAATATAAAAATAAATTTTTTAAATGGCTAACATTACGGTCTATGAAGTTATTTGTTTGTTTTCCAATGTTGGATAGGATTGTGTATCGGTTCTTTTTTTTTTATGTAAAAACAAATGCAACATTAGTATACAAAACTTCTAATTTATTAAAATCCACAGATGAAATGATCAAACGTACAAAAAGAAATCCTTTGGCAACACTGGGAATGTATCTGGTCACGTCAGTGACGCCTGTTGAATTGAATTGTGGGATAGAAAACGGTATACGCGGGTAACACTGATCTGAGGTATGGAAGCAGATGGACAGTGGCCCTCTCCTCCTATACAATGATGTGTGCTGTTATTATTTATGAGGCCTCTCGGGTTTCCCATTGAACCTGAGTTAAAGGTCTGTCTCTGTAGATATGTGCTCACACAGCGTAGCACGCCGCTGTGTAATGAGACGTAATGAGCCCTAATGAGAGCAGCTGGGATGCTAACACGCGCTCTCAGGGGAGATTACAGTCGACTTCATTCACCCAGTTTCCTAGTTCAAATTTAAACAGTCCGTCATTCCGTAATAATATTGTTTCTACTGTACGGATCAGTGATGCTGAAGCTACAGGATTTTTTTGTTCAGCACTAATATGCACTGTAGGAACTTGCTCTATGCCACAGTATTGGTGCTAATTTTATTATTTTATGTCATACATATAATACAGAAAATGTGAAGCTACTTCTGAAGTTTACATAATACAGAAGTGATCAATCTTGCTTAAAAAGATGATTTTTATATGTGCCCGAAAAAAATTTCATTATACTGTCTCACTTTAAATAATAATAATTAAAGAATGCAAATTATTCATATTTCTTTGAGTATTGGTGCTAAAATTAAGATTTTAGAAGCATATGACCTGTAAAAAAAAAATTAAAGCATTCGCGGCAAAATTAAGGATTTTTTTTCCAAAAAATAATCTGTAGTGTCTGTAACCATGCCAAATTAACAATTTTGCATTTTAGAATAATACACTTTTTCAGGTTTATGTTTTTTCAAGTGAAATCTAAATTGGCCAAGTTTCATCTGAATGACAGTTAAGATCGTTGAAAAATTTGAATTTAAAAAAGTTCCGGACTCTATGGACATAAAAGGGCATGAAGTTGTATTATGCAAATGTGTTTCTTTTAATCTGATACAAAAAACAAAACACGGTTCGGGACATAAGAAGCATTAAGTATTATGAAAAATGGTGTTATCCTATCCATATGATCCTAACCAATTCACTTTTTCATCTAGGCGAGACACTTTTTAGCACCAGTACCATATTTTGGCTGTGTTTGTGTGTAATAACTCTATCATTTAATCTGAACTTTCAGAGTGGTTGTGAATTCAAATCTTCTCATGGCTGATTGAGATAAAGTTACTCTAAGTTAAAGTTATGTTAGTGTGCTAGTTCGAACACAAGCTAATAGTCCGCCAGGTTCACAAAGTCTCTTTAGTAATTGTATTTATTCCGTCGTTCATGGTTTGTTAATGTTAACTCATGTAAGTAAACAATACTTGTTGTAAAGGAACAGTGGTGTTTTTCAGTGGCTACTTTTCTGTAAGTTTCTGATAGTTTCATCAGTCAAAGAAAGTTAAACAAAACAAACTTCAAGTTAAAGTTAAGTTAGTTAAACAGTCATCTTATGCTAATAATACACTGATAATAAATTGTCCCACTTAGGGGAACAATCAAATGTCTGAAAATGTAGCAGATAAGAAAAGACTGGTGTGTGTACAGTACTGTACGTGCGTCTTGGTTTGAGAACAGAACTGATAATTTAATGTAGCCAACCAGTTACAGAGGCTTATAGCAGATTAAATATAAAGTGTTACTTCCTATAAAAAAAACTGACTTTATAATAAATAAAAAAAAGTACTTATATTTGTCACGTACACAACCATACACACAGTATGATACGCAGTGAAATGCTTAAACGACCTAAAAGAGGAAAGATGAGATCGAATAACAAGATAGAAAGATTTCCCTGCAAAAATAGAAGAAAAAAATCTTAAAATATAAAAATATATATACAATTAAAAAACATACATAACAGAAAAAGAGAAAAACAAACATCGGCTATCAGATGTACATGCAAACTTCTCGGTTGCCTGTATGCTGAAAATGCTTCATATACTATGGTAAATTTCTTGCAAAACTTTTGTTCATAAGGAGAAAACTTGCCGAGGTGCCACTGTATATGGAATGTGCAATATCAAAAGGGTATGAGAATGAAAAAAATATGGTGTATAGGTAAAACACGCAGCAGTATTCAGTAGCTAATGTGCATAGTATGTTTTGCGAAGATGTGCGTTTACAGTGTGCATGCAACACTGAGATAAATCACATATACTGTATGCATCAGTGCTGATAGAGAAAAAGAAGAGAGGGAGAAAATAAGAGAGAGAGAGAGAGAGAGAGAATCAATTATCATTATATTCTGATATTATAAAGTACCATTAAAACCACGTCTTTTGATGGTGTCGTCTCACCGACCTCACAAACAAGGAGCAGAAATAATCCGGTACTGTCACAAGCTCTGAAAAGTGTTGTTCCTTTTGCATTTTTCGTTTATCCTGTTAGAAACAAAAAATGCAAACGGTTATAATTCATGTCATCTGACCTAGTTCGGCACTTGGAACTCTTCATGCAGGAGATGTCTGAAACGTCTGTAGTCTGGTGATTAATGGGAAGGAAAATTCCAAAAATAAAAGATTGTTTTTAAAAGGGAGTACTTCAAGTTGTGCTTGGAACTATGTTTTTGCACGAGGTGTGTTCAAGTCAAACCAGGACTTTAATTGTCCAGAATAACAGAACGCAGTTTAGAAAGTAAAACCTCTGCTACACTAATGCACTTATTCTACTTTTCAAGGTGCTTGGATACCATCAAGGTCAAAAGTTTTTTCAGTATACCGGAGCCATAATCGTATATCTGCGTCAAAACACTCCTTTAACTCACTGCAGATTAGTGATCTTTTGTGCTGGTTGAAGACAGAGAGCTCTCTCATCTTCCTGAAATGCAGGAGTTTGTGAATGATTGTGTGGACAGTTTCCACAAACAGATGCGTCTCTTCCGCAAGTTGCTGACAAGTTCATTCATTCATAGTCTGTACCGCTGTATCCTGTGTACACGGTCGTGGGGGCCCATCCCAGGAGACTTACTGTACTGTGGGGGATAAGGCAGTGTACATCCTGGACAAGGTGCCAATCAATGACATGGCACACACACACACACACACACACACACACACACACAGTTCAGGCAATTTGGGAACGCCAATTAGTCTAATCTGCATGTCTTTGGACTGTGGGGGGAAACCGGAGTACCCGGAGGAAACCCACCAAGTACGGGGGAACATGCAAACTCAGACTCCGAGGCGAGAATCAAACCCTCGACCCTGGAGCTGCAGGGCCACCGTTCAAACTAACTACTACGCCCCCTAGTGATGAGTTATCCTTTGATTTTCAATTATTGGAACATCTGCAGCAGGCTCTGAGCCACATCAGCCGGGATCGCCATTCATCGATGTACGGCCAACTAAATTTTTGCACCATTCAAAGTGTCTGAGCTAAGTGTCTAATTACCGTTCTGTGCTTGAAGACACATCTACGCCCTCATTCTTGTGCTCATCAGATGATAAGTCCCAGCTTCACTTCAATGCCCCTTGTGTCCATTAGGTTTGTTCATTCTTTTTGGGCAGCACGATGGCTCTGTGGTTAGCGCTGTCACCTTGTACCTCCAGGATTGGGGGTCTCGCCTCCCCAGTCGCACCTCCAGTCTGTGTAAGTGGAGTTTGCATGTACTCCCCTTGATTTGTGGGTTTCCTCCAGGCTTCCTCCGGAGGAAACATGCACTGTCGACTGACTGGGGTTTCACCCATAATGTGTGAGCTTTTGTCCTGCGCTGCCTGGGATGAAAAATAAACTACAATTTGCACCTTTTGATTGTACCTTGATTACCTTTGATTTTATATTCACGTACAATTACAGACCAACATTTTATCTGAAAATAACTGACTCGATTAAATACGTTAAAACAGCCACTCAAAACATTCTCAACTACAGAAGCAGGTATAAAAGAATAATTTGCTATATGTGAATGTGATTTTCATATAACACGGCGGAATGAATTCTCGTTTTGCATGGGCGTTTTTGAATGAATGTTGTCACATATTTAGAAATCCTCAGTTGCATTTCGACACTGAACAATCTCATCAGATTTAATTCATCTTCACTGAGGCGATAAACTGTACATCACGCACAGTTGACCTTATTTAGAGGCACAACTACAAGTAAGAAGATAAATAACTTTCAGGTTTCGGTTCTATAACATTTAAGGAATACTACATGACAGGACATGCTGTTTTGGGAATTTAATCAACAACTGGGGGGATAAGGGTGATGGGAAGCAACCCGCAGTTGTTGGGATTTAAATTATTGTTAAATTATTGTTACCACGTCAGAGTAATTCATACTGAATGTTTTATTCCAGAAATTTTCCATTTATAGCTTGGTTAAATGTTGCAGAGGTAGCATGGTGGCTAAGTGATTAGCACCGTCGCCTTGCACCTCCAGGGTATGGGTTCAATTCCTGCCTCAGAGTCTGTATACATGGAGTTTGCATGCCCACCCAAACCTCCCCCCCACTGCTTGGTGGGTTTCTTCCGGGTACTCCTGTTTCCTCCAACAGTCCAAAGACAAATTGCCCATAGTGTGAATGTGTGTATATGTGTGTGCCCTGCAATAAATTGGCAAAATTAGCCATAAGTCTACTGGGATAGGGTCCAGGCCCCCTGTAACCCTGTATACAGGATAAAGCGGTATAGACGATGACTAAATGTATAGTAAATGTTGCAAACTATCCATAAAACAAGTTAGTTAACACTTATGGTACAGCAGCTATAAAGAAATGGTCTAGAGGTCACTTTAGAGGAAAACTCTTTTTGTTGTTGTTGTTGTTGTTGTTGTTGTTGTTTATGCCTTGGAAAATACAAAAATGGAAAAAGAAAAAAGCAGGGATATTTTTCAGTAATCATTGTGTATTTTAAAATGTATGTTCTGTTTGAGTAGAAGTTATGAAGTATGAGCTCAGAGTAGAATATAATAAATAGGAAAATGGAGAAGTGGTGGGAGAAGTTAAGTGAGACTTCGCATGAAATACTGTATTATACTGCAATCCGATCCAGTGTGATATGGATTCAAAAGGAAAAGGACGACAAAGCTTCAGATTTTCTGACTTACAGTTTTTAATACTTGTTGCCTTGTCATTCACGATCTTAAAACAGTGTTTATAATACCTTTAATGTTATCTAGCAATATATAGCTGAATAAATAGCTGTGGTTATGGAAAACATAAGCACATCATCTGAATCTTTAATGGAGTAAAAGCTGTAGTGCAATCTACGTACGGTACCAGCTGTCACTGATAATCAATTGAAAACAGATTTTGCTAAAAAAAAAAAAAAAAAAAAAGTGCCAGTCCACTGGTAAAGTCTAATAAAAGACTTCTTATGTTTGATTATAAGTGGTTGTTTTTTTTGGTATAAATGTCTGATAGGACTCCAAAAACAATGTTTATTCTAACATCAATGACATCATCACTAATTGATTGGAACAATTGCCATATGGGACACATTTCCAACCCAGCATGGCATGCATTCTGTATTAAGCAAGTGAGTCATCCTTGGACTTTAATTCCATTGATGTTAATTTTTTTTTTTTTTTTTTTTTTAAATAGCATTCAAATCTAAAGCTGACAAACCGTTTTACGTATTTTTACAAAACGTAACTGTCTTGGAAATTGTTGCTGCATGGAAGACCTCTATCATTAAAAGGAGACGCAACTATGTTTAACAAGAAGAATTAAGAAGAAAAACAACTGTGTGAGTTCAACGAACTGCAGAAAAGGAGCTGACATTATGCCCTATTATATTTAGTTGATATTCTGAGTTAAGTTATAGACCTAGTTCTTCAAAAACTATATACGTTTCATAAAGTCTGTGAAATATAAACTAACATATTTTAAACTAATTATCAAGTTAACTGCCTTACTTTAGCTTTTGATCAGAAAAACCATGGATGTTTAGAAGTGCAGATAAAACAGCTTAAAAGCCATGATTTGATTTCCTCTAGTATGTTAAAGTATTTCCTTTTAACCAGAAAGTTGGAGAACAAGTGTGTACAAAACCAATATATTACATTTTCTACTGGCTTAACAGTGGCTTAGAAAAAGTGCAAAATTGAATTAAACAAAAAGATTAAATAGAGTGTGTTTTTTTACCTCTGTACGTTTTTTCCCCAATGTGACTATGTCATGTTTTTTTGACCTAGAGTAGAAACTTCCAGTCTCCTATTTGTTGAATTTAAAAATGGTACTGGACGTTGAGGGTTGGTCGTTCACTGGAGCTTCCATGTACATAATCAGTGGTATTCAGTACAGGGTGGTTAATAAGGTGGCATGGTGGTGTAGTGGTTAGCACTGTCACCTTGTACCTCCATGGTCTGGGTTCAATTCCCACACGGAGTTTGCATGTTCTCCCTGGTGAGTTTCCTCCCACAGTCCAAAGGTATGCAGATTATGTTAGTTGGTGTTCCAAAAATGTGAATGAGTGTGTAAACGTTGACCAGAGGTTTTACCATGGTCGTTAAAATGGGAATAAATTCAATGGTCACCATTGGCCTTAGCTGGACTTCAAGGGTTCCTAGATGGATGGATGGATGAATAGACACAAACCTTATTTTGTAGATAATTTAGTCAAGAGGTCCACTTTAAACTGTTTCAGATTGATGCTGACGTTATCCCTGACTACAGTATGATAACACTCTTTACACCAGCTGACCGTTCAGCTGCTCCACTTAAACTTTCCCGCAGTGAAAGAGCAAACCGAGGATAACGCTTCTCCTCTAATCCATCTCACTCTATTGCTGTCTTTCTTTGTTTACTTATTTATTACTTTTTATCCCTCCATCAGTGTTTTCTACAGGAAGTGCACATCTAACTGCATGTATTGATTAATAAATGGACTCAAATGGTATCGGGCCTACAGTAAAGCGGCACTGGCTTATTGGAGTTTTATATCCTGACTTTTATACGTGAGTACAATAAAAAAATAAAATAAAATCCAGGTTGATTGAAACATGAGCTTCAGGATTCGTTGACTTGTTTGTCTGCTTTTACTGTTAAAGGCTACTTTAAATTGTTCCAAGGGTTGTGTGTGTGTATGTGTGTGTGTGTGCGTGCGTGTGTGCGTGTGTGTGTGTATATAGAGTGCACGCACACGGTGCTGTTTATTAGCCTGGCCTTCAATCAAGGATGTATTCCTGCTTTATGTCCAGTTTTTTATGGGATTGGCTCTGGATCTACCGTGACCGTGACCTGCATAAAGCATGTAGGAGCCTTACCCAAAATCTTATCCCAAGCCATTATGATCTTGAGATGTTATGAAATCCAAAGTATATTTATATTTCTAACCTGTTGAAGGGTTTCATCTAATCGAAGAGTGTCTACACTTTTTCCTGTGCTCCATTTTCACGTTTTCTCTTTTTTTTCCTTTTTTTATTAGATAATAAATGATGAACCTATTGACTACCTGATACTTGACCTTCATGTGAAGAAAGACTTGTTGTGCTTGGATCAGGACATACAGTTTATGCATTAAAAACATAACGAATAAATAGAAACCTGTAGAATAATGACCGAGAAGGGTTTTAACTCATGATTGAGTCACAATACATTTTCCTGTGCTCCATAAAAATAAAAAGTATTACTATATCATGTTGTTTTATTATTCTTTATTATTCTTATACTTGAAATGGGTGCATTTTTGTAGCACAGACCCTTGCACACCAAATTGTTTACAGTATATGCGTCTCCATTAGTTAATGATGGTTTGCGAAGTCCTTAATCCATTTAAGATCCTGTTAAACTCTCTGACTCATGTGTGTGTGTCAATGTTGTTATAGTAGCATCTTATTTATTTAAGAAGTGATTACCAAAAGGCCCCGAGGCATGTGGAACACTAAAACCCTTTATAGCAGTTTGCAATCTTGTTTACTTAAAGTGCGTGTATGTATTATTGAGCACGTGCTAAGAGGTGTTAAAATAGTCCGTAGTATGTGTTAGGATTGCACCGAGCAACAGTTTATATCTGTACTCAAGTCTCGCCAAAACTTTTTTGTTAGGGGTTATGCTCATTTTATTGCCATAACGACTGATTATTATGATGATTGAAAGTTAATGGTTCGGACAGCTGTGTTACAGCTGCACAAACAGTGATAGGAGTGTACATATACTCATTTTTGAAGTCTGGACTAAAGTTTGTGTGTGCACGCATGTGTGGCATTGTTTGTGCAGCTGGAGTGCACCTGTAAAGTAAAAAAAAAAAAAAAAAAAAAAAAGATGTTAGTCATCATAGGAATCATCATTTCCGTTTGGATTTATAGCATCGTTCTTCCAAATGGGTTATAGAGAATTTCCATTTATTAGCTGGCTCTTTGCTTTTACATGAGAACTACTTAACTAAACTGGAAGATGTCTAACACATGTTACCACTGACACGTTATATTATCATTATTTTCTACTTAATTCTGACTTTTTATAGCATTTTTGCTTTCTTAAAAAAGGAATAAGAAAAAGGTGTAGAGTAAATGTAGTGTACGGAATAACAAATGCTTGTGGGGTCACAAAAGTGTGTTTCTTTTTGTTTAATAAGACCATTCCTATAGAATTTGATCTCTTTTTCTTTATGCCACATCACACACAATGTGCAAAAAAGAAATAGCTCCATTATTTAATTATGTTTGAACAGTGCGCAGACAGTAGAAGGTCATTTTTAAAGTAGCAGATGTGATGCTGAAAGATGGTAAACTTGTTGATGTCAGACAAGGTGGCGTTTCGCCGAACAGTGATGAGATACTGTAACGAGAACATCGTTGAATGTCAAGGTTGATCTGGAAAAAGCGTCAGCATAAGGCTCAAGGCCCTTTCCTCCCACATTACTTCTGCTCTTACAGTATGTGCAATTCAATTTGATTAGATAATTGCAAACATGATCATGTTAAATCTGCTGATAAGCATAGAACGGTGGGTTTAGAACATTGAAAAACTTCAGCTAAGGAGTTCTAGCGCAGGAAATTTTAACCAAGGAACCAAGCTAGTCGAATAATTTACATCTCAAAACTTCAACTCTGGAAATTTTGATAAGAAACTGTTAGGATATAGATTAAGAACTATCATTTCAGTTATTGGGCTAAGGAACTTGGCCCAATAATTTCAGCTAAAAAACTACAGCTAAGAAAATTCAGCTTAGGAACTTAACAACCTTAAGCCAGGAACTTTAGTTGAGGAGCTTTAACCTAGTAATTTGTACCTCAGAACTTCCAAGGGGCTAAAACTGAGAAATTCCAAAGAAAAAACATAGAACTTTAGCCCAGGAGCTTCAAAACAGGAATTATAGCTGAGAATTTTAACTTTAACATCAAAACATTAAAGCAGGAAATGTACCTGGAAATTTTTAATCAAAGAACCTTACAGTAAGTCCTATAAATTTAATCAAGGGCCTTTAATTTTGGAGATTTTGCCAAAATATATACAACATTGCTCTTTATCCTAGAAAAAGTAGGTCACAAAATATCAATGATGAATCTTAGCCAAGGACCTTAGGCATAAGAAACCTAAGCCAGGAACTTTTGTTGAGGAGCTTTAACTCTCTTTTTACACTGCAAAATCTTAGCTAAGGTGCATGAGATCAGGAGATGCAACTGACATGTTTCTTCTGTGAAACCTTTAATCCAGGAATTTCAGATTAGAAATTTCAGGTGAGAATTTTCAGCCAAGGAACTTAAGCCCAAAAACTTTAGTTCAGATAAGTTCTGTCAGAAATGAAGAACGACTTAAGCCCAAGACCTTTAACTGAGGAGCTTTTGTCCAGTACTTTACAACATAGAACTTTATTCTAGAAACTGTAGGTCACAACTATAGATATTTCAACTAATTTAAAAACATAACCCCTTGAGCTTAAGCTCAGAAACTGTAGCAGAAATTATACAGAGGAAATTTAACAAAGGGACTTAAGGAAAACTTAGCCCGAGAACTTCAGTTACAGTATATTAGACATACACGAATCAGCCGTAACATTAACATCTTAATATTATCAATTATACACCAGTAAACTGGTAGCAGCATCATAGTTACCCAAAGCTCACCCATGCCCACAGGGGAACCTACACAATACCGGGCTTATGAATTTATGTCTCAATTTATGGCGCTTTACCAGTTGGAAGTTACAAATGTAATGTCAATACCATACTGTATGATACAGTATCAACATAACATATCTTTTCAACCTAGATTACTCTGTTTATACTCTGTATATATCTTGTTTCCTGTCTGTTTATCCCAGAAGAGGGTTGGAATAAGCTCCACAAGCTGCTACTATGTGCTTCAGTGTTTTGTTAATGTAAAAATTTCATCTGTATTATCCCAGCAGACTAATGAAGTACATATCATGACAGCCCTTTTCCATATCATGTAGAACAGTTCATATTACCAAGGCAGTACACTGTTATTTTTGAGGTTCACTGGTCATTAATTTACTATTGGACTCTCGAGGAAGGAGAATCATAATTACATTTCCACACACATACAGTACTGATGCTTTAACATGCCAGCACTGTGCACTTCCAGCCATGTTTATTTGGGAATATTTAAACATTCTGCAAGATATCCTAGTATTCTCTACAGTATGTCTATGCTCTGAAGAATGGTTTTAAGATCCCTAGGACGGTCCCTGGATCCTCATACCTCATATTGCATCACTGTAGTTCTAGTATCCTCATTGTACTTATGGGATTCTCCTTGTAGTTTTAGGGTCCATGGTGCAGGTTTTGGATCGACAGTCTGGTCCGATAATCTTTACTGGGTCTAGGATTATTGGAACATTTCTATAATGTTCAGTAAAGTTCTTGAATCCTCAGTGTCATTTTAGGAACCTCCGTGCAGTTCCTATACCTTTACTGTGGTTCAAGTATCCTTGGTGCTCCTTGGGATCCTCAGTGAACTTCTTGGATCCTTAATGTGAATTTAGGATTCTCAGTTCAGTTTTGAGATGTTTACTGTGGATCAAGGATTCTTAGTGTAGTTCTCAGATCCTCAATGCAGTTCTGAGATCCCATTGTGGTACTAGGATCCTAGGTGCAGTTTAAGGATCCTCTTTAATTTGAAATTCTAGGATTCTCAGCCCAGGTGTAAGTTGATTAGTGTGGTCTCTGGATCCATTTTTGCAGTTCTAGGTTTTTCGGAGCAGTTATTTGATCCTCAGTGTGGTTATAGGCCTCTCTGTGTAGTTCAAGGTCATTTGAATCAATTCCAGGATCCTCAGTGGATTTCTAGAATATGCAATGATCCTTGGTGCAGTTATACAGTAGGATGTTTGGTGTGGTCTTTGGATCCTCAGTCAAATAAAAGGTTTGTTGGCGCATTTCAGTTCTGGTTGTGTGAGATCAGTTTCTCATTGCAGTTTTAGAATTTTCAGTGCAGTTGTAGGATCCTCAGTGCAATTCTGAGATCCTTAAAGTGGTTCTAAGATCCTGGGAAGAACCTTGGTGTGGTCTTCGGATCCTCAATAAAGTTATAGACTGCTTAGTACAGTTCTAGGATCCTTAATGCAATTATAGCCTTCTCAGTTGTGTTTTAGAATCCTCAGCTAATTTTCTATACTGTAGGTGTTTGTGGTTTTTAGAACCCTTCTAATGGTTCTAGTATTCCTAGGATGGTACCTAGGGTGTGTATATGATGTTCAGAGCAATCGTTCTCATTGTTGTTTAAGGATACTGAGTATGGTTCCAGATTTTGCACTGTGGTGTTAGTATGCCTATTATGGTTCTCCATGTAGTTCTTTAATCTTTGCTGTAGATCTAGGATTTTATTTGATCTATTGCATGACTGAGATGATCAGGATCATTTCAACTGTGAGAAAACCAAAGATTTTTGTAGATATTGAAATGTTACATTTTCATTTGATTACATTTTGATTACTTCGTAGATTCCAGAAGATTTTAAAATGGGAAAAGTAAAAAAGGAGTGTTCCCATAACCTTATCACGGCACTGATCTCATTTCTGTCAATTTTCACAATTAGAAATGTCTTACTGTGTTTATTTTTTCAGGCAGATGTTTTGAAATATCAGTAACATACTGTAGTGCTGTATTTGTCAAGTGAAAATGATTACACGTTAGGGACATTGAATTACAGTGCTAACGATAAGCTTTGTCTACCATCCTCCATCTGCTTTCACAGTTAGACATCTCAATGATCTTAGCAGCCGACCATCCAGGAAATCCTCAGTTGTCGTCTCCTTTTCCCCTGTACCTTGTAAATACAGATTATTTTGTTCATTCTCTACACAAATCATCCAAACACAAAAACATATGATTTTTTTTTTCTGAATAATTGAATTTGCACTTTTACATCTTTGCTTTTTACTGGATAAAACTATAACAGATTATTTTAGTGCCATTGCCTCATTAAATAACAGTGCTATTTGCTTCATTAAATAATAATAATAATAATAATAATAATAATAATATGATTTCCTGCAGTTTTCAGCTGTAAAGCTACACACTTAATATTCTGTAGGTCCACCTTGTGCCACCAAAACAGCCTTGACTCATTGAGGCACGATCTCCACAAGATCTCTGAATGTGTGCTGTGGTATCTGGCACCAAGATGTCAGCAACAGATCTTTTAAGTCATGTAAGTTGTGAGGTGGGGCCTCCAAGGGTTGCACTGCATGAGTTGCATAATCAGATTGAGATCTGTGGAATTTGAAGACCAAACACTCCAAACTCTTTGTCATGTTCCTCAAACAGTTCCCAAACAATGTTTGCAGTGTTGCAGAGCACATTATCTTGCTGAAAGTGGCCACTGCTGTTCGAGAATACCGTTGAAATGAAGGGGTATACTGGGTCTGCAACAATTTTTAAGTACAGTAGGTTACACATATCAAAATAACCCACACATGAATAACAGGTGTTTCCCAACAGATAATTGCCCAAAGCATCACACCCTATCTGCCAGCTTGCCTTCTTTCCATAGTGCCACATCCTAGTGCCATCTTTCTCCCAGGTATGTGATGTAACATGCACCCAACCATCCACAGGATGTAGAAGAAAACATGATTTATCAGTCCAGGCCACCTTTTTATATTGCTTCATGGTCCTATACTGATGCTCACATGACCATTGTAGGAGCTTTCAGTGGTGGACACGGGTCAGCATGACCGATCTGTTGCTATGCAGCCTCAATACACATTGTGTCTTTAGAGATATTTCTATCACAGCCAGCTTTAACTTTTTCAGCTATTTGTGCCACAGTAGATCTCTTGGACGCCCATAATCCTTTCATCACTTCACAGCATGTCCCTCCTTGGACCACGTTTCGTAGGCAGTTACCACTGCATCCCAGAAACACCACACAAGCCCTGCTGTTTTGGAGTTTTGGAGTTGCTCTGATCCAGGCGTGTAGACACAAATCACTATTTGGTCCTTTTCAGAGTGACTCAGGTTCTTCATCATGCTAATTTTTCCTGCTTCCAACACATTAATTTCGAGAACTGATTGTTTACATATTGCCTAATATATCTCAACCCCCTTTGCAGGTACAATTGGAATGAGATAATCAACTTTTTACACTTGTTATGGCTGATTGGTGTATGTG
>JAQMYG010000015.1:3988582-4001231 GCA_030014215.1 Clariallabes teugelsi
ATTTATTTTTATTTTTATTTTTTTTTACCATGTATCTCAAGCTAGCATTTACAATTTATCCAAAACCTTAAAAAAGAGAGAGAGAACAGGAGCAACACAGACTAAACTGATTAGACTTGTTTCACTACGGCACAGAGCTATGCAAAAAATTGATCATATCATGATATTCTCAGTGTGAGGAAATTATACTAAACTAGCAAGGTTTTCAACATCTTTTGGCAGACGAACGTTTTTTTTCTGCTACATTTATTAAACATGGCACAACATGACGTTTGCAGACATTTAGTTATGACAATATTAAAAGAAAATAAACATTTCCAAGTCAACTGAGTCATTTTTCCCGTAGCCCTTAAAATTCTGAGAATTTTAGACATTTTTTTTTGTTTTGCTCAATACTTTAGGATGGCTCAGGATTATACAGTCTGGAGTGACATATCCATTTTTCAGCACAACCTTGACAATATGATGAACTGAATTTAATTCATTTTTATCCAACTATACAAACATGACTGAGCAAAAGATTTTTTTTTAAAAATGGGCCACATAGGCAAAAAATAGTACAGATAGACATAATCGTGTGTTTTTCTGGTTGTTTTCAGTTGTTTCAATGACCAAAATAATACTAATAATAATAATTATTATTATTATTATTTTATATATACTATATATATATAAATATTTTTATTTATTTATTTTATTTTTTTTTTTTTTTTTGTCATTGACCTACTGTATGCTGTGCACTGATCTGTGCCTCTTGGGTTTGACATTATTAATAAATGAAATCATCACTTAAAAACTGCATTTTGGATTTACTCTCGTTATTTTTATGTTATATTAAATATATATCTGAATCATTAAATGTGACAAATATGCAAAAAAAACATGTTTTAAAATAATTTAAAAAATACTTTTTCACTGCACTGTATTTATTCTTTCTTAAAATTGAGTTGGCAGAAAAAAGGCAGAAAGAGCTCCACTTTGGCCAACACTTGATCTTTTGTGCCATTGGGATAATGTACCTGAGTAACTGTAATGAATACTCTAACTATTAAAAGAGCAAACCTATGAATAACACATAAAAAAAAATTTTTTTTAAAGCATCAGCACCAAAATTAAATGCTAGCTAAATTCTGGACTAAATCAGTTTTTTAAAGATTTTTACAGGGTTATATGTCGTTTAATCAGAATAATTTTTTTATATAATCTAAAATCGCACTCCTACAACAGGTATTAATTTTTTGTTTCTGTCATAATTTGTTAGGACAAATCCCAGTCGTGCCACAGAGGTACTGATTTTAATACTTTTGTTTTTGGACACTTGTATTCAGCAAGAAAATTCAGGAAGGGCAAAGGAAGGGTAACTGTGTTTTAACATGGCCTGTGACATCTATTATCTGCAAGCATGCACAAACATGCCAGATGTTCATTTGAAGTCAAGTGCACTTGATTTATGGATTGTTTTAAACTTTTCCACAGTCTGTGCACTTTCTTTACTCAGAGGGCTTCCAGAGAAGGCTGGCTTCTAGGAGCTAAGCCCATGATCACTTTCTAATGAAATAAGTGTTTGTCTTGAGGCCACAATCTGCAGTGCAATATCTAAATGACTGTTGATCCATTAAGACAATGTTTTCCATTTTTACTGTAAAATGGGCAACACAAATCCACTGCGTTCACTCTATATTTAGATAGTTGGGTACATTAGAGTTATTTTTAGTTCTGTGGTATAGCAGGTCTAGCGGCATAGCAGGTTTAGTAGAAAATAGAAAAGTCGCAGGTAGCGGTCGCAGGTGGAATGATGTACTCATTAGAATATCATGCCACACCCACCTGGAACATTTTCAGATTGGTCGTTTGGTCTGGTACTTTATCTGTTGTTTATTTTCGCTTTTATTGCTAATTTGTTTTTTTTTGTTTTTTTTATAATCAGAAATTTGACATCATACTGCAAAATATGACACGTAAATAAATAAGAAGCGTAGATAGATAGATAGATAGATAGATAGATAGATAGATAGATGAAATCTATTCTATACAGGAATGAAACTTGCTTGCGTTTCTGTTAATGTTCATGTTTAGCTTTTTTTTGTTGTTGTTGATTTTTTACTCTTTTACTTTAACTTTTAATGGAAAAACATTATAATCAAACCAATCATATAACAAATCAAAATTAATGTATTACCTTTAACAGTTCATCATATTCTAACAATAAGTCTTTTTTTTTTTTTTTTTTTTGTGCTTGACTGCACCTTAGCCAAACCAATAGTAGAAACAAAACTACTGCTTTTTTATCATTTTGTTTTAAAGATACATTTAAGGCAGTCAACAAGTTAATAGCATATACTTTAACCATCTTTAATTTTCTTTTATTAATAAACCTCAGCATGTTCTACGAGCATGTTTTTGATTAAGCCACACCCTTCAGCATGTTTTTGATTTGACTTCTAGCCTTTACCCATGGTCTAACAATCTGAGCAGATTTGCTATTGGTTTTAAATGTTATAAATGTTTTTGGGGAAAACAATTCTGATGCTAATTCCAGAATTTTTCTGAGAAATCGCCAAAAAACTGACTTTGAAAACATGATTATTATTTTTTTGGCTTACATTGTGTTGGCTCTGCATGCAGTCTGTCATATAACAGTATTCAGCAACCAATAAATATTTTGCAAGATTACAGAAACCTTTTAGTTGCTAGAACAATTGCCTCAACCATATCAATTTATTATACATATATAAACCCTATTAAATCACTTTATTAGGAGCACCCGTACACACTTTTTATTTATGTGGTTATCTAATCAGCCAATCATGTGGCAGCAGCAGAATTCATATAATAAACATGCAGATAAGGAACAAAAGGTTTAGTTAATGTTCACATCAATGTGATTTCTGTGACTTTAACCATGATATGGTTGTTGGTGTCATATGGGTCGGTTTGAGTATTTTGGAAACGGCTGATCGCGTGGAATTTTCATTACCATTACAATTACCATTACATCTACATTTAGGCATTTGGCAGACGGTCTTATCTAGACCAATTTACAATTAAATCGAATTAAGCAAATTACATAGAATGGTGTTACAAAGCATCTTGTGTATGAAGTGTCTTGTTGATGAGAGAGACCAGAGCGGAATCAGAATCAGAATAGTGCAAGCTGACAGGAATGATATACTGTAGTAACTTACAGTAAGTCAACTGTCCAGTTTGGGTAAAAAAAAAGTCGGATTGGGTGATCTCTGTGAAGCATACAGCATAAGCAGTATATAAGTATCTAAGTTTATATATGAACATGATTGACAGTATTTTAAGATATCCATAATACATGAAAATTACTAAAATTTGCAGTGCTGTATGATATATCCAAAATGTGTAATAAACCAATAAGGCATGATAGGACATGTATTATGGTATTTCCATCATGATTAATGGTAAACTCTTCAACCGCATGAAGTTGTCTTTTAACACTATGTTTTGTTTTCTAAGTACATAATGCATTAAAGATTAGTGTATTCCACGGGCAGTACAAAGTCTTTATTGGTGTCATATCTGGCGCAATTACACAATGATTCCACAGTGGTTTAGAACATGGTGCAGAAAATCATATTTTAACAGCTAAACTATTTTTAAAATAAATTTTTCTTGTTGCTAATGCATATCAACACTAAATACATCCCAATTGTACTGTACATCCACATCCAGATTTCTGTAAAGCTGCTATTGCAACCAAGTGCTATACAAATAAATTGAATTGAATCCGAGTCAATGGAAACATTTAGCTTTTGGAATTATGTATAATCATGTGTAATCATATATAATTACGGTTCTCCTAGGGATTTGTGTTCCTATGGTTATTTACAATAGTTCATTCAGTTCATTTCAGTTTGTTTTCCGGCTCTTCACACTATAGCACCTCAGTGTTCATTCACCCATCCATCTGACAGAGTCTCTCTCTCTCTCTCTCTCTCTCTTTACAATATCGACTGATTAGAAGGACCTGTTTCTCATTACCATGAGTACTAGAGTATAAATATCCGTTCCAAACGTGATCTGGTCGATTTCCTGTTGCTGTTGTTTCCTGACATTTTGTCTGATCTGATTATTGGTTCTGACTCAAGCATGTTAGATTGTTTGCTATTCTATTCCCTGTACCACTCTATTCTAACACTCGGTATTTTGGGCACTAGGAGCTGCTCAAGGTCAGTGGTTAAGGGTAAGGTGGTAATGATTAGCAGGTCATGGGTTCAAATGGTGGGACTAACAGAAAACTGGTACAGGGTGTTCGAGAAAGGGTGGTATTGTTTGTTTTTTTTAGGCTTGTAACCACTCAGCCCTAATGCTTTGATTGGACTCATATCTTCGAGTGAAATTATCGTAAGCTATTTGTTAGTCTTGTCATTAGTCTGTCTGTTTAAAAGATTCGTTTCCGTTCCTGTTGTTTTTTTGGCTCAAGGTACCAATTAGGAACGTGTAGAAAGGTTTATTGATGTGTTGAACTCTTGTTGTAAAGGCTACAGTTCCAACTCTCTAGCACTCTGGCATCAAAGTTCTTTCAAGGTTATTCAGCAAATTTCAATCAGAAGGTTATTTGCTACGTCTTTTTTTTTTTTTTTTCATTTTATGGTCAAGCATTATGTTTCACAACACCAATTAATGTTAATGTTTTAACATTAATGTTTTTAATGGTTGTTGGAAAGACAAGTACTGTACAGTATGTCCAAAAACCAGAGAACCTGAACACATAGAGCAAAGTTGAAATATATAGTACAGTAACTCTCCTGACATACTAAGTTAAAATAAAGACTACTGTACTTACAAATAAGATTCTCATCTTACTTCTCATGTAAGGAGAAAACACCTAAATTTCATAGCTCAAATCCCCTCGCTGGGAAGTATCCATGTACTCATTTTAGTTTCATTAATTTCTATCAATCAAGTTAATAGTTAACTACCTTTCTGTATGTTATTACTTTACATAAGCTACAGTACCACATATTAGCTTGATCAGTTTCCAGGCAACTAAAAAACAACATGATCTAGTCATTTCGAGATTCGTTAATCCAGGGCCATAACATACATTCCATCAGCAGGTGATCTTTAATCAAAACATATCAAACATGAAAGCTTCTTTTTTTTCTCTACTCTTGTGTTATAATGTGATTACACCCATAAAATCCAGTCTTTCAATCCAGTCTTTTTAACGCACTTCAAAAGTGCATTAAAAACATATCCTAACTCTGTTGAACGCTGACAAGCTGTCATAATCAATAAACCTCCAGATGGAGCGTGGACCGGTTTGAATTGTTGTTGCAAAAGCTGCAGTTCACCTTTGAACTTCAGTACACCATATTACAATCCCCTCGAGATTAAGTTCTTTCATTCGGTCACTCATCGAGAGTCATTGTGCAAGTTCAAACATATCGTTATCCGGCAAATCCTATCATGCTGAATTTCAAAGAGACGTTCATCACCAATCATTCAAAGGGAACGCCAGGGAGTTCTAGTATTCTGTCATTCAACATGTCTTTAGCTCATTTTCAACGTACATTTTTAACGTACATCAAAGTTTGCCTACAGGCCCGAAACTGCTACGAGTGATCTCTGGCCAAGTGTAAAGGGTTTGTTCGATTGTGCTGTTTATATTACAAAAATCTACCTACTGTAGGTCTTAAAATGAATGGACATCAAAGTCAGCTCCATCAGTCGAATCATAACTTAGCGGTTAGTGTCGATTCTAACACTAACGAGGTTCTGACAGAATGGTATCACCACTCTCTTTATACGTTACTAAAGAAAAAATGGAAGAGGGAAAAAAAACTCAAACAAGTTTAAATAGCAGCCCACAATTCATAATGAATTACCTAAACAAGACCTGAATGACAACATCATCACTGACTTGAGTTGTCTGAATGGGGAAAATTTTTTTGTTTTGTTTTTTTTAACAGAATGCCGTATAAAGTTTTCTGGCATTCTTGGATATTACAATTTCATGTCAACACGGATGTTTCGGCATAGGGTCGGTGGTGGTTCAGGTGTTTGAGGCTTTGGGTCGGGAAGAGCAGATGATCAGATGGTCTGGGAAACCACTGCCAGGTTGCCACCACTGGGTCCTTGGGCAAGACCCATACCCCTACACCCATTACAACCTAGCCCCAGCACCAGTGCCAGTTCAAATCTTGGTTAAAAAATGGGAACGTTGCAACAGGAAGGGCATCTGGAGAAAAAAGACCTGTGGCAGACCCCTAGGTCTGTAACTCACAAATGAAGAAAAAGTAGTGAGATATGTTCCAAAAGGTTCTGGGTTCTGGTTTATGATTTTTTTTTTATTGTTTCTCATAAACCATACCATGTTAAGCTTATATAATTTGGTGCTTATCCGCTACTATCCATTGTAAATAGCCGTCATGGAAAATCCATTAATCAGATGTGCTTCTGACTTGGCATTTACCCAAACGTCTTGATGCGCACCGCTCAGAAGCATTGCTTATTGTAAAGTAGTTTAATTCTGGTATTGTCATTTAAGTATCCAAATACATTTATCTTACTATTAGAACGTCGTGAATGACAGCAATTTAATTTTTCCATGAGTCTTCCTTCTAAAACTTTGTAGCAATATAATAAAGGCATTAGGGATTAGTCAACCCCTGAAATACTTAATACTGTACATGTAACTACAGTAATCTAAACTACAAGAAGAAAGATTTGATCTTTAGGTTAAATATTGTCTATGGCAAATTTCCAGGACCAGCTTATAAATATTAATTGTCAATGCAATTACTACAGTAGCATTACCTAGAATTCCGATCTACAAATGGATTGAACGAAGGTCCAAACTGTTGTATTTTGGCTGAATTCACCCATTTAATGTTTATAAAAACCAATTGTTTGGTTTTTGGTTTGCCAACTTTAAATATGCATGTTCACTATGGCCCATCTCATTCCTTCCTGCAAGGAAATTCATTTCTGCTGCTATTTGCAATAAACTAAATCCTATACATAATGGTTTAAAGTACTTTGATGGAATGAGGTCATGGAATCTGATTAACTTCTAGTTTTTGGGAATCCACTGAGGTAACATGAATTGTTGTTTATTATGACGCCACTCATGATGTCCATACTTCTTGTTTGTATCTCAGTGTTCTTGGCCCTGTTTTACTGGAGACTTCCATACGGGTATAATAGATGGTCCAAAGCTAAAGTCATCATACTGTAGGTTGTTCCAAATTTATTTTTCATTTATTTGTGCTGGCAAATAACCCAGTGGTGCAAGAACAAGTAAATTTAATTTTTTTGCATCTGCATTTCTTTATCAACTATGGTTTTCCATGGGATCTCAGAGTGTTGAATACAGTTCACATATCACATCTGTTATGAGCTTTTAGAATAAACAGCACAAACGAAACTGGAAATTTTGTCAGATTTACACAGTTACTACAGTAAGTTAACTTTAGAAACATGGAACCCATTTTAACTTATAATTGCAAGGGTTTTCTGAAGTGTGCTATTAAAATACCTAAAATAACCAAGGCTGTAATGTTAAAAATGTAACTATGTAGCACAATTTCCCTTTATTCATCTCTCTTTAATACTAGTCAAGATTCTTACTAGCTGGCATTTGCTCACCTGTGGTCCATAGTGGTTTTAAACATAATGAACAAGAGATAAGTATGAACAATAAATCAATCAATAATAATTGTATTTGTATGAAGTACAACCAAATTAGTGGTTAGAAATTTTGTCATGCCTTTTCCACTGGTCTTCTGTTTTTCTTCTTTCTTTCTGTTTTTCTGTTTTAACTTTCCACTTTGAATCCAACAACATCTTAATTTGTGGTCAGTCATAAGCATGCTTGCCTTCCTGTTGTTTTCTGCTAGATGCTCAAATAGGTTATTTCTTATTTGTTATTGGTTATTTTTGAAATTATGAGTATGATGGGGTGTTTAGGTCAAACCAAGACTTGTGATGAAAACAGTCATGAATGTAGGAGTAAAACTGATTGACATTTACAGAAGCGCAGTACGGTGGTGAGGCAGAAAAAAACAACATTTTAAATAACTACGAATACAGTATCTATGAATGACAGTCCTGCACAAGGCGGCTTAAAACTTAATGCAGTCGTTCCCGTAAAAATCAAGCATGTGGAATGCCTGATCCTTAAATATTGATAGCTAATCTGTGGGTGGGAACTTTGCACACAATCATTCAAAAGCATCACCCGCGCATGTTACAGGAACTCGTTATACAGTCCTGACCTCACTCCACGCCAGTTCCTGGGAGGCCAGCGTTTCGGATGTAATAGCAGGCTGTCTGATCATGGCTCCGGCATACTGAGAAAACTTTCTACCTTGATGGTGTCCAAGCTCTAGTGAAACACTGAGATAAGTGTAACAGGGGGATTATGTAGAGAAATAAAGGAAGTTTTTACATCAACTTAACTGTTTTCTGTTATTCGGCACAATCAAAAGTCCTGCATTTACAGTAAATAACTATACAATATATTCACAGTAAAGTAATATAGTTCAATATAATTACTGATAATTTCAGGTAGCTCTTTACAGTATATACTGTACATAGGTTGTATTATTAACAGTAAAATATTTTAGTATAAAATACAGCATAATCCAGTATATTTGCCCATTTGGCCAATGCAGGATACAGCAGCTCTGGGATGTGAACACACAACCTTCTGTCCTGTCACTCAAAGCGTTAACCACTAAGGCACCAAAGCAAATAAAGTTGCACTGTACAGGAAGCAAACCCTGACCCTGGAGGTGCAAAGCGACAGCGCGGACACCGTGCCACATCTCTTCTAGATCATTTGCAGAACAATGTAAAAAAGTAAAACATTACTAGCAAAAAAATTGTATTGCTGTTAAATAAATACTATAAATTTACAGCAAGTTTTACATTGGCGATGATGTTTGTTCCATTCCTCAATATTTTCCTAAAAGTTAAAATATTAAAAAGCATAAATTTTTGAAAACATGGAATACTGTTTCCTAAAATTGCATGTTATGTGAATATAGCCTGCAGCTTTATAGCCATGTCAATTTTTTTTATCACCCATTTAATAGCTGATTAGAGAGATTGTTTTGTGATTTGACTTTCTTTTCATTTTCCTTATAATGGCCATCAAATTGTTTTCCAACGCAAGAATCAACATCTGCTTGTCAAATCAGAGATGTATATCCGGACAGGACTGACGGTATCAGCCCACCCTTGAGTTATTTAACGATTAAAGTATTTGTTCTCAAGGCTGAAGAGAACGAGGTGAGTCCAGACGGAAATAAAATCACAGAATATTACCTGTAAGGGACAGCGGTAACCCACGTACAACAGATCACATCACAGTCCCGTTGTGATTTCTGGACTACATCTGCATTAACGTTTGAACATATATTAACTTGTCATCAGTCATTCTGTGTTACACAGATATTATGTTCAGGTCACCATAATCACTATGGAATAATGGCTCTGTGTATTGACTGTAATGTGTGTTTAGAATAACACATGTTCTTAATAATAGCTTTGACCTCAGTATAACCACAAGGAGGATTTTATAGACCACAGACAGCGAGAGCGAGAGAAACAGCGAGAAAGGGAGAGAATCGAGGCTGAATTGAGAGCTGGAGTAACATTTATTATTTATGAAGCGATAATCCTTGGTTTGGAGATGTTTTAAATATTAATTTTAGTATATTGAACGATGTATTCCAGTTCAGTTTATCAGATCAAAGGCATGCCATTTGGCATTTGTGTAAGCATGACAATTAAATAAATGTGGTTTGACATGGAATGCAAAACATTATTACTAGAAATTTACACACCTGGCAGGATATCCTGCGGTTTGGTTAAAAACCGCAGCAAATCAATATAAAACCACATTTTTCATGTTAATACTGAGCTTTTATGGCATTTCCAAAACACTGAGCCTCACATTTCGCAACAATCATCAATGGGATATCATTAACAAGAGTGTATTTTACTGTGTGTAGAATAAAAGACGTGCTTTTTTCTTTGCAATGAATTTTACAATTCCTGTTAGAAGAGTAACCTCAAATACCTAGGAATGTTTTTTACAGTAAAAAAAAAAAAAAAAGCTTTTATTTTGCATTCTTTTCTAATTTTATGCAACATTGTATTATTGACAACAATTTAAGTAAATTTACTGTACATAAATCTCAGAGTTTTTAGTATTTAGCACGTCCTCTATTTGTGTTAATGACAGCATCCGCTTGAGCTTCACAAACTTCACAAGTTGGTGCAAAAACTTATGATCCGTTTTAGATCAAATCCATCAATCTGTCATCGGAATATGTACTTCAGTAGAAGAGACTGGATATGAGGAAAATCTGTTCTTTTGTACAAATCAGTTAACATGATCAAGATCAGACTGTAAAAAGTGATTTCTTAGTAGTGAAACTATCTTAAATCTGGTAAATCGTAAATCTGAATTTAAGTAGAAGATTATTAAGCCCTAAGTCTAGACAAATGTTCTAAATTTTAAGCATAAATTTCTTGTCTTGGCAGATGATTAAATTAAATGCTTAATAACTAGCAAAATTATCTGTAAATAGACCAAGACATTTATGCTTTAAATAGAAATAGGTTTAATACCCTTATAGTTATTTTGTTTCATTATATTTGCTTCTATAGATTATAGTTATTTTGTTTCGTTATATTTGCTTCTATAGATTATAGTTATTTTGTTTCGTTATATTTGCTTCTATAGATTTGACATATTTTTCTTGCTACAGTATTACTTTTTTCAGACTACTCATTCGCTTATATTTAAAGGACACCAATTATGCAAAAATTACTTTTTAGACATTTATAAACATTCAAATTTTCTACAGTGTCTATGTTAAAACAAAAAACATAAGAACAAAACATTCCCTTCTTTTTGTCTTTTTGTTTTTGTTGTTAAAATTAGGCCCAGGGTTTCAACCAGCAAATCCCCCATTTGTGACCTCATATAGTAAGAAGAGACCCTCCCCCGGGTTGTTGCTTTGCTGTTCTGTTGTGGGTGTGACTCTTTACAGTATACAGATGCTAAAACAGCACTTATTTTAAAAATGCATAATCTGAGCTGGATAATAAACATACACACACTTTGGGGGTGGCTCTATGACCTGTGTTAATTTGTTGAACTTATCTTATCTTATCTGATCGTATCCATATTGCTGTACTTCCTTTAAATAACAAATTAGATTTAAGCAAGAAATTAATAAACACATTTAAAGGAATAAAACACACAAAAAAAAGAAATCTGGACAAAACAGTTCCCTTGAACCAGACGTGGAGTCAGCAGGAAGGTACTGTATCCCTGGTGTCTGGCTCTGACTGTTTGATCTTTCTGATAGGTAACAAGATGTAATTCCCTGGTTAAGCAGCCTGCAGAAGCATGTACAGTAAGATGAACTTAATCAAATTTGATTTGGCAAATTTCTAACCGGAGACACAGTGTTTAATTTATTGTAATTCAAACACAACTCAGTCGTCCTTCTTTGTTTTTATTACTGTTTAAATCTCTAATACATTCGGCGTCTCTCCTCCCGGTGACAGAAACGAGGTATCAGTCTTTAACACCACCTCATAATCTCATCTTTGCTGTCAGCGCCTCAGCGAGTTTGTGTACTTTGGCAAAAAGCACCATGTCGACACCCAACGCCGAATCAGTTAACACGCTGCTCTCGTGGTGCGAGACGCGGCGCTCGGTAGCAGGATGTTTGCCTTTCTGAAGGACGTTAATTTATCCGACACTGACAATCTATTAGCGCAGGATGCCGTGGGCTAATTACAGAGAGCATGTAAGCTAAGTTTGTGGTGGCATTAAAGTCTCATATCAATAATCACCTCGCATTTGATTACTACTAATGAGGTTATTACTGTGTTATCGCTGTGACATTTATTCTTGTTGTACAAATAGTTTCAAGCTTTTCAGCTTAGATACACAGAGAAAGCTCGTGTAAAAGAGACCAGCTCTCTGGCACAGTCTGGATTTAGTATGGACTCGTCCAAAATATGGTATCGGTGCTAAAAAGTGTCTCATCTAGGTGAAAATTTTTCATATAGGGTCATATAACACAATTTTTCATAACAGTTAATGCTTTTTATCTCCTGATCCATGCTTATTTTTTTTGTAAATATGCATACACATTTATATTTTTATCAAATAAGAAGAAACACATTTGCTAAATACAATTTCATGCTCTTTTCATGTAGTGTCTGTAACTTTTTTTTTTTTATTAAAATCTTTCAACAATCTTAACTGTCATTCAGATGAAACTTAGGCAATTTAGATTTCACATGAAAAGAGAAAAACGTGAAAAAAAATATTATTCTAAAATGCAAAATTGTTAAGATATTGCAAAATGAATTTGACATGGTTACGGACACTACAGATCTTTTGTTTTATAAGCTTTTGCCAAAAAACATCCCTCATGTAAACCACTGAGGTATCTCTGGAATTTCAATGATAGATCTGTTAATAATTATTATTGGGCGGATTACAAAAAGCTATTTTAACTAAATTAACCTATTTTTTTTATTAAAAAGTTTTTCTATATTTTTTGGCCACATACCATAATGTGTGTCTAATTTGGAGCATTTAAACAAACCATAAGAGCATTTTATTTTTTAAAAATTATAT
>JAQMYG010000015.1:4066167-4085496 GCA_030014215.1 Clariallabes teugelsi
GACATTTCATTCATCATTCATTCATTCATCTCATTATTATCTAGACACATTTTTCTCACACATACATACTTCCAAAAATTTTCTTTTTTAAAATTTCTTTCATTTTTGTGAAGCTGCTTTGAGATAATGACCATTGTTAAAAGCGCTATATAAATAAAATTGAATTGAATTGAATTGAAAGTTACTAATAAATGCACATTTGGAAGTAGGATTTATAACTGCTGACAAAGACTCAAACAAACACACACACACATAATAAAGACATAAGAAACAACAGGTCACAGTGTATTATGGATTCATTTGATATCATTTTGGGTTTTTATTTACATTGTCCCAAATATATATCATCAAATTTTGTCATTCTGTTCAGAATACAACCCCACCCCTTTTTTTCTGCCGCATATCAGATATACAAAGTGTCTGTACTGCGCTGTAACCCTTGACCCGACTCAGTGGTTCTGAGGTATGTCGCTGATTAACACTGTAATGTTAGAGAAAACTAGCTTAATACATGTTTAAATGAGTTCGAAATGTCAAGAGATTTTTCCCTAATTTTCTCCCAGTTTGGTCATCCACCTATTCCGGTCCTCCACCCAGCTCTCCCCTTCATACGACATGCACGAACCAGTAGATGTGAAGGCTAACAGGTACTACCTCTGAGGAAAGCGCTGTCTGCCCTCTTCCACATACACGAGCTCACTGATGTCCATGTCGCTATGATTGACAGGGGAGATAATAGTAAACCATCCCTCCCACCTAGAGAGCGCTGATAATTTTGCACCATATAAACAATCTTTAAACTATTTTCTTGACTTGATCTGAATGAAAGCGCAAAATCTCATCTAGATTCTGCAAAGACCAAATCAAAAAAATAATTTCTAAGCAGCATTTGAAATTCTGGGCTTTTTAGATCCTCTGTTTTTTTTAAGGGCCTGTAACCACCCCTATGAAAATGGACTACACATTTTAAACAAGTTAAAACACCTCTGTCCAAGGCTTTGGTTCAGTAGTGAGTGTAGTATGTCTTCGTCAACTTCCCGTCTCCCCCTCTCTCCTTTTTTATTTATTTTTTTAGATTAGAAGTCGAATCGACATCACTATAGAATTTGGAGGATACAGGTACTTACAGTTTAACTTATTCGCCATGCACATTTGTGCAAACTGTATAGTTCAAAGAAAATGTACTTCATGAGTAAAGTTGACGAAGACATATTACAAAGAGTACTGATTATTGTCTAAGGTGTCCCTTCCCTCATTGAGGGAAACTGAAGGCTGGTCCTGGAGATATGTTTAAAAAAACAGCATTGTCTCAGCTTCTTAATAAAGCCACCTGCAAGTTAGCATTTCCATAGAAAATCTCAAACTCACACCATGTCATTCTCCACATGATCACAGTGTAGCTGCGTCAGACTTTCATCTTAAATGTTCAAGAGCTTCAAGTGTCCGAGTTTATGGCATTTAGATCCTGAAGTTGGGAAACTGTCCCAGGACGAATTCCCCAACACCGATGAAATAAACGACCTGTGCGATTCCGAATAACGGAGCAATGACGAGCGCTCTGCAGCCGGCGCCCTTCATCAGAGCAGCGGGACCTTCTTTACGAATGATCTTACTGCAAGAAGACAAAAAAAACAAGAAGTGACATATTAGAAAAGATGAATGCAGTGTTTAATCAATCCAGCCTGATTTTAAGCAATTTTGTTTTTCACAGTCCAAAGACATGCCGATCAGGCTAGTTGGCTAATAGTTCATTGGTTAGCATTTAATAAGCTAAATTAACTAGCCCAGCCTGTAACTTATGAGCTAAAACCACTAACCTTAAACAAAACTGCTAAACTACAACCACATCCCTAACATATTATAGCTAACCAACCCATAAAGTCTACCTTAAAAACTAAGCTAACCCCTCTCGGCTAATAACTGCTAAAGCGCACGCAATAATTCCACCTATAACCACTGTTCTCACTTATTTATATTAACCATTTTATGAGTTATAACTCATATCCTTTATAATAAGGTGGTGTGAACAAATTTAAAGATAGTCTTCCGGTTATAAATTTAATTTGTATTTAATATAAAGTCTTGTTACTCAAACTTCAGCAGCAATCAAATTAATACTTGATTCACTAACTTCCCGTGACGTTATTTGCTACTTATGAATTTGAAAGTTCTCTTTACCTACAGTAGATACTATACTATTTGTTACAGTATATAGTGTAGTGTATGTATATGAAGGTGATGATGATGATGATGATAAGCGTACCTGACACAGTCCATCACCCCGCCGTAGGTCTCCTCATGTGTGCCTTTACTGAGCGACTGCAGCCTCGTCTTCACCACTGGCACAGAAAAACAGCACATCTATGTTTAGTCTCAGCAGTAACCATCTCATCCATTAGTCTCATCCAGGTAACACACACTAACACACACAAACCAACACATTGTGTCTTATCTGAATTGCAATCTTTGGACCTTATGTTGCCTTTGTGTTCATTTAAACCAAAATTAAACCTTTTTAATTACACTCTTACCATCACAGGGACTGACTGCTACAGCGGCTACACAGCCAGCACCACAGCCTGAAGCAAAGTTCCAATAAAATGGCGCATTTTCAGCCTCCGATGGCTTTCCCAACTGGTTCAGGTGAGCAAACAGGGGGAAGTAGATGACAGAAAATGGAATATCTCTGAGGGTAAAAGCAATAAGACACAGATTAGTACATAAGAGATATCAGGAATTGATTTATATCATGGATGCTACACTACAGTACATTACGGGTTTTTTCTTTTTTCTTTTTTTTGGTAGCGTGTTTCAAATCATTGAATCATGAGCATTCAAATCAACTCAGGGCTTTTGATGACATATTTCTACTTGTTTGGGCTGTTAAAGGAGTTTCTGGGAGGCCTGCATTTCAGACATGAAGCAGGCAGTTTGATGGCTCTAGCATGAGAAAACTTTATACCTTGATGAATAGAAGAAGAATAGAATATTCAATTATTTGTCACATGTACTTTTTACAGCACAGCGGAATTTCTTCTTCGCATATCCCAATTAGGAAACTGGGGTCAGAGCGCAGGGTCAGCCAGCTTACAGCGCCCCTGGAGCAGATAGGGTTAAGGGCCTTGCTCAAGGGCTCAACAGTGCCAACTTGGCGATGCTGGGGCTCGAACCCCCGACCTTTCCGATCAGTAACCCAGTAACCCACAGCCTTAACCGACTGAGCCACCACTGCCCTATAAGTCTGTGCTTTAGGTGAGGCTCGAACTCGGCATTGCTTCACCTGTACTGCTTTATAAGTACCACGCGCTAACCGATTACGCCACTGGAGCCACTGGATTGATGGTATCCAAGCACTATCGAAACACTGGGATAAGTGCATTAATGTAGCAGGGGTTCATATAGAGAAATAAAGGGAGTTTTTACTCTCATTACTGTGTTCTGTTAATCTTCACAATCAAAAGTCCTGGTTTGACTTAAACGCTGCTTGTACAGTATGTCTGTAGCCAATGGGCCAAGACATGTTTTTCTCCATGAAGACTGGTACTTACTACAAGTTTAACACGGTTTCTATTATTTCAAATAGTCTTTCTTATGAGGTTTTTGATATACAGGTAATCCCCAACTTACGAACATTTAAGTTACGAATTTCCGCAGATACGAATAGACCGCAGTTCTACTTCCAGTTCAATCACACAAATAGCTCACGTGTATTGTACAAAAAATCGACACTGCAGTGCACCAGATACAGTACCAATATTTACAATTATACACAATATTTTGTTATTTTGGTATGAATCCGGAAGCTCGATGATAGAAAATGTCAGTCCTGTAAAGGTCTCCTGATGGTGAATAATCCTAATTTCAGAAAATTCTTAACAAAACAGAGTTCACAGTCCAATACAGTGGAAAACAGCTTTGAGACAAAATGGTGTCCAGGATTCCCCTTGTGATTTAAAGGCGCAGAGACAACACTGTTACATTTGACACAAGATTCATTTCCTTAGGCGCAAATACAGTTTTTGTGGAGAAAGGGGATAGATTTAGACAGATGGTTAGGTATGCTTTACATTATGTCAAAGGCATATAAGACTCACTTTGTCTGAATTAAAACGGCTGCCAAAGTGGAACTTGTTCGTAAGTCGGGGACTACCTGTATTCTATATTCTATCCATATAAATTGACAAAATGATGTCTCAGAGGTAAAACTGCAGTAGACTATTAATTAGGATTCCAGGTTTCCAAAGTAGTATACTCCATAATGGCCTTAATATTTGAATTGTATTAAAACTGATGATACTAAGCTAGCAGCTATAATCTTCCCTTACTTGTTAACCTGGGAGCTGGAGAGCAAAACCCAAGAATCAAGCTTCAGAAATGATACAGATCTTGGCAGATTGACTATGATTCAGCTATGTATATGAAGATGTACAGTAAACACTTTTGTCTGTCACCTTATTAGAGTGGCTCCGAGTCCTTTGTAAAGTCCCTGAACACCGTGGGTGCGCAGTAACTCCTGTGTGATCTGTAGGGCCGAGACTCTTCTAAGGTGCGTGGTTGGTCCGAGGCCGTAGGCGGAGTTTATGACCGTGCCCCCTCCTCCGAGCTTCAGAGCGGGGATCACAGCTAAGTTCCTCTGAGCCACTGCAGGAGGTACATGGGATGCGCGTGCATACACACACACACACACACACACACACACACACACACACACACACACAATACAACACAGAGAGTCAGCAAACATTCTACTGTACTTCAATTGCATTAGTGAAATGTAAAAATGTTTGAATGTACCATACGTGGTTATAAGTACTGGCACCCCTATAGAACATTTTTAATAAATTTGAACGAAATGTCTTGAAGAAAAATATTTTACAATAATTTAGTTTTTTGTTGTTTTTGTTTTTTCCAGAAAAAATGCACTATTTACAGCACAAAAAAAATCTGTTTTGGGCAATGTGGACGTTGTATAATAAGACTTAATAACATGAACCTCAATCAGTTATTTTTATATACTGGTTATGCTGTTAAGTTTAAATTCTTTATTTATAGGCAGAAATTCAATGAAAATAATCTCTGTGCAGAATCAGTATTTTCATGATTTTTCCTTGGAGGGAAATATGCTCCAAAAGAAATTTATTAGAAATAAAAAAATAGAAACCATTGAATCAGGATTCAATCAAAAGTAATGGTCCCCTATAAAAGGAGGACATGTTAATATGTCTGCGGTAGCAGAAATACTTCGAAGGGTACCAATAATTTAGTTCACCACTTTTATATTAATGTTTGTCATACCAAGCCTTCCTGCATCCTGAAGTTGAATTTTAAGCATCTCCATGGGCGTGGTTATGATCACCTGACAGACTCCTGCTCCACATCCTGCCAGCATCTCTTTAAATACACTTAATCTGGAGCTGCAGTAATAATAAGAATAATAAATACAAAGAAAACATAAACATACAAAGAAAAGCTGTGGCACATTATACACAACATGTTTCTGTTTCAATATCATGGATGAACTTACTTTCCTTTGCTGAATTGATGACGGAAAAAATCATTAGCGGCTAGTTTAATGGCCTTCTCGGGGGTCACCAGGGTCAAATTGACTGCTGCTCCTGTAGAAAAACACACGTATATCACAGTAACGTTTAACAACTAGCTCAACTCTCAGCCAATCAGAACACATTATTTGACTGCTTAAATAAAAAAAAAAGTGTTTTTACCTCTGTACATGCCGAAATAGCCTTCAGACCGAACCGTCTTGATCAGACAGTCCAACCTATTCAAAAATGACATGCATTAGAGTTAGCTTTAAGGACTCATACTCAAAATATTTTAACATCTGTAAGATACTTTTACAATGAGGCGAAATGATATGACCTAGTGTTTGAGGACATAGCTAAAAGGAATGCTTTTTGGTCTCCGTACTCGGGTAAACTTGCGTATTTACACTCTCCTATACAGAAGGTGGCAGTACTTAGTTATGAGCCGCCATTAAACACAAGAGAAGAGGAGAATACAAAAGTCAAAAGTACTAAAAGTAAGTGATACTACTGTATCAGCTATGGCTGTGTAGGTCAGACGATGAAATTGGCACATAGTACACACAGATTCCAGTGGAGACCAACGGCACTGATGATGTCGCACCTAAACAGATTGGCCGTGCACAAGACCACCTCTTCATCTGGGGCTCTAATGTGAAAACAGTCTATATTGTTTTGCACAGAAATGGGCTATAATGCTGGTCTGAAAAGTTCCACAAACGTCAACACACATCCCTGATCATCAGTGTGATGTGAGTTCACACACACACACATTAACGGAGAGACTGTTTTATCGGAAAAATTAGCAAGGAACATCGCAAATTGCACTCGTGTGAGCGCATACTAACGGAATCACTGCTGTAAAAAAAAAAAAAAGAACCTGCACTTTACCTTTGAAAAGAATCGCAACAGAGAAGAGTTTCTGTTTAAGGCAGAAAGTGTGAGTCTGTATGTGTGCGGGAAGCCGAGTGAGTCTGTATGTGTGTGGACGCGCGTAATTTGACACTCTCGCCTTTACAGCCCCCCTACCACCCCCTCCTCCTATCGACTTCCCAAACACACACACACACTCTCTGCCTTACACAGAAACTCTCCTCTGTCGCGATTCTTTTCAAAGGTAAAGTGAAACACGACCGTCTGATATAGAGAGAAAAAATTGACCTTTACCCTCTAATGAGACTTGCTCTTGCTTTATACGCGCGCTGTACAAAAACGCTTACAAACATAAAATAAAATATGTTTCACACACACACACACACACACACGTGGTTACAGTGTTATAGTAAACAGTACACGTTTGCACAGATGTTGATTAAACCAGTGAGAGACGAGCACTAAGACCCAGCAGGGGAGACGATTACCTACAATTCCGCAGTGCAAGAGAGAAAAAAACCGTTGGCTCAGTTGTGATCACGTGACGCTCGGCGTCAAAACAAGAAGCGCATGCTCGGTGCTCGCAAACCAAGACAATGCTCGTTTTTCAAGTCAAAATGTATTAAAAATCTTTGCTAGTCTTCCGGAACACTCGTAAACCGCGTTACTCGTAATCCGAGGTTCCACTGTATTTGGGATTAGTATGACCTGATAAGTAAAAAAAAATCCAAGCATTGTCTTTGAACAGGAAACTGAGTTTAACACCCTCTTGTGTGTGTCCCGCCAATTTTTCTCCCCAATCTAGTCCAATGTCCAATTCCCTCCCTCCGGCTGTGAGAGGTTACAGCATCACCCGGGAACCGAAGCAGCGATCTCCGGATGATCGGGCGAGCACTTTACCACTGCGCCACTCGGAGGCCCCCCCTCTTGTGTTTTTACTAATTACTGTATTGCACTTTTGCTACCATTAGGTGATGCTATAAAATGTCTACTAATGAGGACAACAGGTCCTAGTTAGAAGTATAAGGTGCAGTGAACCCAAAAAGGAATTTCTCCATAGGAGGACGTAGGGACCCAGGAGGTTAAGTAGAAAACTGACTAGGTGAGCTTTCACAGACTGGGTCACATATTTTCTTCATATTTCAACCAAGTTATTTGAGTCACTAAAACTTTTAGGGCTGTATTTTACTGTCCTTGCATTTAAATTTAAAAGTGTGTGTGTGAGAGAGAGAAAGAGAGAGAGAGAGAGAGAGAGAGAGAGAGAGAGCAAACTGAGATAGAGAAGGTGACAGTGACACCAAAAAAAATTCCTATTGCTATACACCAGTGTGTTTATTTCTGATCAATGCTGTCATAAGATGTTGCAAATGTTAACCAACATCTGTCGACATCGAGGAAAAACATGTTTCTTATTCTGATTTGTGGCTGTGCCAGTTACTGGATGTACTGATACAGAACAGACAACGGATATTAATATTACTCAATCAGTCAGGACAACATCAGCTGCTACACTGTTGGCCAAAAGTCATTATGTCCTTTGGGTGACCTTTAAATCCCTCTGGTGAACGCTGGTACAAAATGTTGCCATTACAAAGTGGTTGCTTGATAATATTTGCCTATACTGTAGGTTGGGGGGAATGTACAGTAGCCACCCGAAATAGATGTTGGGCCGGGGTCAGTTTGCTCTCTGGGCTGATTGGGATTTCTGTTTTAAAAAGAACACTTAACTATCCTAACACTTAACTATCCTACCGCAACCATTTTCAACAAGCATTTAACCTTTACGCATTTTAGATAACTGAAAACTTAAAGTGAAGCAAATATTTGGTGAAGCTAAACAGAACCTGACTGACAGGTGGTCACATGACTGTAGTGTAATATACAGTGTACAGTAAAAAGTGTACAGTCAAATACTTTTTTTTAGTGCAAAAGTGAGTCTAAGACAGGATTTTGAGACCCAGGCATAGCTTAGAGCATTGGCACCCACACACACACACACACACACACACACCCACAAGCTAACAGGATGATCAAACACACAGTAGTGTTACATCAGCCGTAATCCGTTCTTTGGAAAGCTGCCACTATGAAATTTGAGAAAACCAGTTCTGCTGAGCTTTTTTTTTTTGTCCCAGAAACCCGCTCTAAACTGACAACCTTTCACTGCTCTAAGCTCTTCTTCACCTTCCTTTTATCCAAATTTGACATTTCTTTTGACAAGTGTTCTGTTTCTGCATAATTCGAAGAAAAAGTTGTACTGTGTGTGTGTGTGTGTGTGCGCGTGTATGTGAGTGTGTTGTGAAGATAAGACAAGGCATTAGGGTGAAACACAGTGAGAATGAGAATGTGAGCGTACATGTTTCTGTACACTTTCTGGCTGCTGCGTTGGTTCTGAAGTCGTGTTTTGGCCAAATCGATGGGGAACACACACGTGACTCCGACCATCCCTGCTACACCTCCGTTGATGAGTTTTGCAGGAAGGCTGAGACAAAAGAGAAAAGACAAAGAGAAAAACAGACACACACACACACACACACACACACAGAAGAATGTATACAGTTATGGAGTTTGTAGTTATTGTGTGCATTTTTTCCATCTTTTTAAGATTATTTCTACTACTATTATTATCATTGTTATTATTAATGTTAATGTTTTTGCTATTATACTAATGCTTGGAATTTGTTTTGTATAGACATAGTCATAAAATTAATTAAATACATTTTGTACCAGGATTCCACTTCAGTAACCTACAAACTTACTATTGTATAAGATTAGAGCAGTTCTAATCGAACGTGACCTTCAGCTGTCTAATAGGTTTTGTAGTACAGTATTTATAATGACACTCCGATTTAACATTGAGGTAACAATAAAATATCAAACATAAAAAAAATGTAAAATAAAAAAAATACAATTTTGCCCAAATTTCAAACAAATCATTTATTCGTGTAAACTTTACACAGTTCTATAGTCTCTACATGTTTTTCAACAGTTGTTCTTCTACAGAACAGAAGTTACTGTAATTATTGCCAAAAGGTGTGTGCGGTCACTAAAGATAGCAGGTGTGTCAGTACACATTTTTCACTTTTGCCCTCCAGGGTAATACTCCACCTTAAAATGTACTGAGAAAAAAAAATTTTTTTAAACACGTGTACCTAATGTTTGATATCTGATTTAATGTTTGATTTCTTTATAAAAAACAATGTTTAAGCATCTTTTTAAGCTGTTAGATCTATAAATAATTTTAAAATATATATATTAAAAAAAAATTTTAAATAAATAAATATATATATATATATACACTGTATATATATAATATATATAATATAATATATAATATATATATATAATGTACATTAATTAATTAATTAATTAATTAAAAGCTTTGATTAAACATATTTAAGCTGAAAGAGCTTGCAAGATATTGATATTAAAGTATACAAAAAGCACATATCATGCCTGTAGTCTCTCTCTATTTTTCACACACACACACATGCAAATATCGACTAAATAGATCATTTAAATTACTCCCTCTCACACACTCATTCTCTATACAAAGTCCCAGGGGGCACCTTGGATGGGGTGCTGATCCACACACACACACACACACACACACACACTCACACACTATTGGAAACACTTGGGCAATTAGTCTACCCTGCATGTCTTTAGACTGTGGGAGAAAATCAGACTACCAGGAGGAAACCCACCAAGCACAGGGGGAACATGCATACTTCACACACACAGACACGAAGCAGCCAACGTACATTTTGATTTTAAATTCTTACCTGACTGGTTGCTGAGCCATAGTTACTCGTGGTTGGGATGTTTATTGTGTGTGTGTGTGTGTACAGTAGGTCTGAGGCAGGAGCAGAGCAGACTGACAATGTGGCAAGGTTTATATATAGCACACACACAAACACACCCCTTATGGCTCGGAGCTACGCAACACAACTCCTCCCTCTAACCACTGCCCACCCACCGAAACACACCACACATGTGAACACACACACACACACTCATACATACTGTATATATTCATTCATTACTGTACTGAAGAATAGTGAAACATATTATCATTATAAATTACAAACATATTACAAAATAAACTTATTTATTTAACATCAATAAATAAATACATTTTAAAAATGGAATTTATTTAAACCTTAGACGTCTGGATCATAGTTTTGTCATCTGGATTTCTGGAACATGTGAGATCGATCTTTCACTTTGATGATTTTTCACTTTGATGGCGTTGATTTGGTATTAATATAAACAATAAGGAAAGTAACGTTTACGCACTGAATATCTCATGCCAGGACATCTTGTACCAGGACATGTAATTGGGACACAGTATGTTATTGCTAAACAGTCACGGTTGTTATGCCGTTGTTAATGAGGAAGTAAGGGAAGAGCGTCTTTGTTTAAGCCTTGCCGACGTCTATAGCGATTGTGTTATTTTCTTAGTTTTTACCTCTTTTGTTTATGATGTTATACCTGTGTATAGGTGATAAAACCTAAAATCTAATTAATATGTATAACTAGCTTGACTGTTACATACAGTAATGAGCATGGTCCTAACCCAGTAACCAATACCAGTATCGATATCAACACATACCACTTAAAAGCATTATTGGCATTTATTAATTAAAAAGATTTTGTGTGCAATGTTTTTTTTCCTTGCTCCGATTTACTCCTGTGAATCAGCCTGCTATATTTTATATCAAAACTGAACCACCACTATTATTCACATTAAATTTCATATTTAAATTGCATAAACACAACACAGCAGGATGATTTATCCATTCCGATAAAACTGTGACAGGTGGATTTATAGCGTTTTGCAAAAATCACACCATTGTGGATTACAACCAGACACAAAATATTGTACTCCACAACAAAGATAGCTCTTGGTGTATAATTTGAAGCTCTGTCCAAGGAATAGATCATTATTATAAAAAAAACACACATTTTCTGATTCCAGTGGTTGGATCTAGGGACAGACAGACAGACAGACAGATTCATACACTCCAGTATACAGTACATACATACATACATAGCTAATAAAACTAAAACTAATATATTATAAAATAACTTCACACACAATAAAACAACAGACCAATAAAACTAGAAAAATATGACAAGAAAACAACCCGTACATCATGTAAAACTAGGAAAAACAACAATACAATTATGGAAAAAGAAATAGGAGCACAGCACTAAATTAAGTAATCACACTTTATACACTTAAATTACTTAATTTGGGTCGTGAATTAATTCATTTATGAATTTATTATTAGTTTTTTTCAAAAACAATTCAAACATTAGTATTCCAGCAAAAAAGAGCACTTTTCATAAAAAAAAAAAGAAAAAAAAAGAAAAAAGCTGCTGAGTTTTGCTGCATGAAAAAAACACAGGGGCAACAAAGTCCTCAGAAGGACCGCGCCTGGTTCTACAGGATGTTCAGTAAAACTAAGCAGCTAAATTTCCTTATAAAACTGCACACACTGTACCTGAGAATATATTTTATCAAATTCACAACAATTATTGACTATTACCAATTATATACTGGTATACTATTTAATTAATTATTGTTTAGTGCTATTTACTCTTTTTAGATTTTTTTTTTCTTGTTCTATAACAGTTATGTGCAGGTGCCTAAAACTTTTGCACAGTACTGTGTGTGTGGGTGTGTGTGTGTGTGTGTGTGTGTGTGGGTTAATAAAAACTACATATCCCACAATCCTCAGTCTGTGACTTATACTCCAGTCACATGACCTGTCAGATGATTCTCTAACCAGGTCCTTCTTTCCAAGGTTACTAACCACATCCAGCTGTTGCCAATAAGCTCTTAATCACTCAGTCATAAGGAAGCCAGTGACTCTATAAACTCTCTCCTGTAGCACTTCAGCAGGGGTGTTCAATAAGCTATTTTCAGATGTATGAGCTGTACAGTAAATAAAAATTTTGGGCATCTTATATCCTCAAACTGAAATGACTGTATGTTGGAGAATAATGAAGAAAGAGTCCCAATTGCTTTTACTGTACATATTTAAACAATCAGAATAATATATTTTTTAAAAAATTTAAATTACAAGGAAAGGAGGTCAAACCCAAATCTATTAAAACAAGAAGTGACGTGTACAATCTAAAACCCATCTGTTCAGTTTCAATTCAGTGTCATTGTAAAGACTGGGATAATATGTTTTTTTTTATCACTACTAAATGACCAGACATCCAACTGATGTTCAGATAGAATTTAAAAAAAATTAACAATGTCTGAATTAATTTATCTAAATGTTTTTTGTTTTAGTTTTTGTTTGTTTGTTTGAAATTCTAATTTGAAAATTATCCTTGAATAAACAAAAATGCAAGGGCTGCTAGTTTTTTTTTATTTTATTAAAAACAACTGCAAAGATTAAAATTCTGCCTTTTTGCTATTAAAAGACAGATTTACAGAACATACATCATCTCACCAAGTAATTCCAGAAATTTCTAGACAATATTGTACAGTATATACAACATCATTTCTCATGGGAGCAGCACCATGACAGACTTCAGACCAAATTTGGATTCTTTTTCACATTTTATGTATGATTTTAAGAAAATATGCATCCTGAAAATATGCAATATAAAAGTGAACAACTGTAATGAAGTGTAATGAACTGTTTATGAAGTGTATATAAGTCAGAAAATAGTTCCCAGTTATTTCCAACAGTTATTTTTCCTACAAACAAGATACAGTGCCGCGAGCAGGTATTTGCCCCTGTCCTGATTATTATTTATTTATTTATTTATTTATTTATTTATTTTATTTTATTTTTTAGATTTCATTTATTAAGTGCAAAAAGCTGTCCAAACCTGCCTGAAATTTAACTCAGCTTTCCAAAAATCACAGTTCATTCATAATTTAGCAAGATGGAGCACACATAGGGCACTTTTTCACGTACTGTAGAGTCAGGTAGGTTTAGGAAGCTTTTTGCTCTTAATAAATGAAATCATCATTTAAAAACTGCATTTTGTATTTATTTAGGTTATCTTTTGGTAATATGAAAATTTGTTCTTTAAAGTGTGACATATGAAAAACTTTTTCACGGCCCTGTATTTTAAGGCATTAATGCAGAATAAGAGTAACTAAGGGGAGAAGGAGAAGGGGAGCTAATTTAAGATTCGTAACATAATCTAGAGCGATGATTGAGTTAAACTGGGTCAGATTGAAACACAACCCACTGCTCCTTCTGTGAAGGCATTGACTAACAGCATCAGCACACAGCCACAACCACTTTATAATCATACCATAAAATATTATACAGTAATCAGACATGACATTCAAACCACTGAGAGGAAACATGAATAACATTTTACTATCTAGTTGTAGTGGCAGCTGTCAAGTGAACGGTCAGCTCTCATGGTAGATGTGTTGGAAGCAAAACAAACAGGTAAGCATAAGGATCTGGGTGACTTTCACAAGGGCCAAATTGTGATGGCTAGACGACTGAGTCAGAGCATCTCTAAAATCTCAGTATGCACTTGTGAGTACCTGCCAGAAGTGGTCCAAGGAAGGACAACCAGTGAACTGGCGAGAGAGCTATGGGTGTCCAAGGCTCATTGATGCATGTGGGGAGTGAAGGCTAATCTGATCTGGTCTGATACCACATACTGTAAGAGCCACTGTAGCTTAAACTGCTAAAAAAGTTAATGCTGGCTCTGATAGGAAGGTACCAGCTTGCCGTTTATGGAGTTGTATAGCTGTAGACTGGTCTGCAGTGCCCATGTGGAGTGCCCAAGCTGACCCGTATCCTCCACCAAAAGCGCAAACAATAGGCACCATGGAGCAATGGAGGATGCTGTCCTGGTCTGATGAAGAACATTATGTTTTACCTCATTTTTATGGCCGGAGGTACACCAGGATGCAATATAGGAAGAAAGCAAGCAAATCCTGGCCTCCAAATTCCCTAGATGTCAACCAGATAGAGCATCTATGGGATGAATGGGCTTGCCACATACAGTATTTAATGTTTCTGCTGCTAATGTCTTGGTGCCAGATAGTATAACACACCTTCAGAGGTCTTGTGGAGACCATGCCTTAACAGGTCAGAGCTGTTTTGGTGGGATGAGGAGAAGTTACAATATTAGAAAGGTGACTTTATTGTGTGTGATTGATTTGTTTTGTTTTTTTCTTATAAGAACTCAATCTGACCAGTAATACGACTGTTGATCATTCTTCAGAGAACATATACAGATAGGGTACTGCTTCCAAAAGAAGGCTCTAGAAAATATTTTTATTCCATAACTGACTACACCAATATCCATAACTTTAAACCATAAACATTGATTATCAATTATCTACCACTAAACTGGTGACATAGTGGCTTAGTGGTTAGCTTTGGTCGCCTTGCACCTCCATGGTCTGGGTTCGATTCCCAGCTCAGGGTCTGTGTGCATGGAGTTTGTATGTTCTCCCCATATTTAGTGGGTTACACCCAGGTGCTCCAGTTTCCTTCCGCAGTCCAAAGACATGCAGATTAATTGGCAAACCCAAATTGCCTGTAGTGTGTGAACAAGTGTGTTTATGTATGTGCCCTGTGATGGATTGGCACCTCATCCAGAGTGTACCCTGCCTCAGGCCCCGGGTGACCCTGTATACAGGATAAAGCGATGAGTGAGTAAACTGGTGACAGAATCATGGGCACTCAAACTTCACCCATACCCACGGGCACCAAAGGCAAGCCTGTCTGGTTCAATCCCACAGAAAAGCCAATGCAGCACAAAAAAAAAAGGTTCATGTTGGCCAGGAAAGTAGGTACCAGAACACCCAGTGCACCACAGCTTGCAATGCACCAGGCCCAGCAGGCAAACAGTCCCAAGGTTTCTCCAGATCCCAATCCAACAAAGCATCCATGGGAAGTGCCATACAAAAATATCTGATCCACAGAGACCCCACCCACAGCCCACAGCACCCAAAGGATCCACTGTCAAGGTCCTGGCTCCAAACACCACAGGACTTGTGGGACTTAGAGGACTTGTGGAGTCATGCTGCTCCAGGGGCACAAACGGAAACTACACAATACTGGACCAAATAATTTGCATTGTAATGTTATGGCTGATCTGTGTTGTTAGTAGATATATGTAAATTAGATTACTAAGTAATTGGCTAATCAGCCTTTAGGAAGTTTGTACTCTGTAATGCTAAAATAAAAGACAAATGGACGTTAAATAAACATGACCCCTGTGGTTGCGATCATATTATTCGACATGTTTTGACGCGTATCGTCATTCACTTACGACGCAGAAGTCCAGTGATCTTTGTCTCTCGTATTTTATTTTCCAGCATCAAAGATTTAACACTTCATACAGTCGTCTTGAGTAAATCCACTGTGGTTACAACACCAGTTGCTGTATCAAAATAGTTCAAGATCAGCTTACGTTAGGTTACGTTAGCTTACGTTTATAACAACACATTTGTTATATCTGGCTGATTATAAGTATCTCAAACTGACCTTTTTCCCATGCAAAAGTAAGTCACAGACCAACTTACGATTGTCAAAATGGATGCTTAACTAACAAACATAACAGTGAATGCTTAAATGATAAACTAAATGCTTAGTGCTCAACTGATGAATAGAATAAGATAGAATAAAATAAAATAAAATAAACACAACAACAAATTCATAACAAATACGATATGGCTCTTGCACCAGGATTAGCTTCAGGGTAGACTCAGGCCAAAATAATAAACAGAACAGGTATCTGTATTTTATAAGCTAGTTTGCCTAGCAAACAAAACCCAAACAAAAATACAGATACATTACCTATCTCCCTAAACCAAAAACAGTGAACAAATTCCCTTTTCCCCAAAATAAATGGTAGCCACACCCCTACTACTGGTGAGTGCACAAACATAAAGTGAAATTATTTACAAAATATGTTAAAAAAAAACCAAGCAACCAAACCAAAGGGACAAAGCAATAATCAAAGTCAAAGGGATGCAATAAAGTCAAAACCATCTACACAAGCCAATATCAAAAACGCCAATCACAAAATCTCTCTCCAACACAACCAACAACTCCCCGTTCCCACGTCTCTCTCTGGTTTATAAATGGTCCGCTGGTTGATAATGTCACTCAGGGCGGAAGTGCACTTGTGGAAGGTCAGGCAGCCGCCCAGTGTAGTGGCAGTCTGAAATCCTGGAGTGCAGTCTGGAGCGGTGCGCGACCTGGACACAATATACACACACACTACGAAGGACAGAAACACAGACGTATAAAAGACACACACAGCGCGACCAACATGTTGCGGGTCGTAACAGTATGTGTACAGCACATGTACTGTTTACTATAACACACGTGTGTGTGCACGTATAAAGCAAAAGAAAGTCCCATTAGAGAGGTTAAAGATCCATTTTCTCTCTCTCTGTCTGTATCAGACTGACTCCACTATGTGTGCGTGCGCGCACACGTCATTAGACACCGTTCCCCTTCACACACACCCCTCCTCCTCTCGCCTTCTCTCACACACACACACACACACACACACACACACTCTAATGGAGACCCTGCTCTGTCTGCAGGTTAATTTGTTTTATTTGTGCGCTCACTCGAGTGTCAGAGATGTACACTTGTTACTTTTCCTGATGAGGCAGTGTTTCCGTTAGTGTGTGTGTGTGTGTGAGTGAAAGTCGTCCCGCACAAATAAGAGAGGAGGAAGGGTTACTGTGTAAGAAGAGAAGAGGGACAAACACACTCACACGCACACACATACACAACGCATATGCACATGAACACACACATACACAGCACAAAAACTAATGGCAACAATTATCTGTCGGGATTTATTTGTACTTTTTTCAAAGGTAAAGTTCAGGTTAATTAGTTTTATTTTTACTTTATATTTTGTATTTATGATTTTTATATATTTATTTTTTTGGGTTGTGGAACAAATAATCAGAGTTTTCATTATTTCTTTTGGGGAAATTCGCTTTGGATTTACGGTATAAGAACATGCTTCTGGAATTAATTATGCTTGTAATCCAGGGTTCCACTGTATGTTTCTTTCGTTCCCAAATTATTTTCTTGTAGCACTTTCCTCTCTGTCACATACCTGACTGAAAGCCTCATTATGCAGCTCATTATGCGGGTCCTTGTATTCTCTGGTGTGAATTACATCATCATTCACACCTCTTCACATATGGTCTTTCTAAACAAAAAGTGTCTTAGAAAATGTAAATGAAGATATTATTTTTATGTGAAAGAGTGAGCAGAATGATTGTCACATCATTTTGAAGCAAAAACTCCAGGCTACAAGATCAAATGTTATGAGTATGGCCTTATTTCAGTGACTTCTTTTTTGTTGTTTTCAATAACCATGCATAACTGTCATTTTCTCCCCAATACAAACTTACATACATACAAAGTACATACATGCTGCTCACATATTACTGAAGCCCAGTCTGTGGTGAATACAGTGTAATCGTGCTTTAGTCATTTATATGTTTATAAGTAACTGAAAAACACACATGTCAGGACATGCCAGAACTTCTTCAGGGCCTCAAAACACCTGCAGACCCCTAAGGGATTTATTACATTACCTTATTTAGCTTTTCATCCAATGATGTAACCATTTGCACACATTTTAATTTATTTAAAGCAATTAATGACCATAATATTAAGTATATTGTGCATGTAGCATTAACTATCCACTGCCCACGATAACTATTAGCTGGGAACAGCTGTGATGTGCTGAAGTTGCTGCAATCATTTAAGAGTTTTCCAGATATGTATAGTCACCGGGTTTGTGCACATCTCGTTACAGTGTTTTTGATGCTTTTCAAGTTTATATCTGCTATGAAAGAATGTTGGGTAAATGCAGTGGTATTTTGAAAAATAACGATTGAAATTTCATTTTATTTTAAAAATTAAGTTTACATTTACATTTAGGCATTTAGCAGACGCCCTTATCCAGAGCGACTTACATTTTTCTTTCATTATACATCTGAGCAGTTAAGGGTTAAGGGCCTTGCTCAAGGGCCCAACAGTTTAAACTGTATTGTGAACAGTTTACGAAAAGTTATATTATAGATGGAAAATTGTACTTTGTATACTGTACAATTTTAGTGTGATTGTATTTTGTGAAAGGTTTTTCAGCTAATTTTAATGTTTAATTTAGTTTAAATATTTGTTTATTGTAAACCTGAAAGATGTGTTGTTTTTTGCAGAATATTTTACTATAATCTAAGGCAGCGTTCAAACATATGAATTTGATATTCAATAGGGAAATTACTTTTTAATTTTTTTTTAATAGTTCCCAAAGGAACACATTAGACACCATTAAGGTACAAAAGGGTGGTACCTTCAAGGACAAGATTTGTACCTTTGATTAAGGTGCAATAATGTACCAGCAAGTTTATAAAACAAAAGGTACCATTTGGATGTCCATCAATTTGTTTCTCTATATTAAGATACATTCTGTGCCCTTGAAATGTACAGCCCTAGTGACAGTGGTTTGTACCTTCATTAGTGCAAAACAGTACCTTTATTTCCAAGAGTGTGAAAAAGGTTACATAGCCATTTCTAAGGCTTTGGGACTCTAGCAAACCATGGTAAGAGGAAGTATTCACAAATGGAAAAAAAACTTGGACCAGTGGTGAACCTTCACAGGAATGGCCAGTCTTCAACTCATCCAGAACAACATGTAAAGAACTGCAGACCTTATTTGCCTCAATGTTCACAGAGGGAAAATACTGTAGATGAAGAAAAATAACTGTGTCAAATCTCCAGTGTTCATGATTCATTCATTCATTCATTCATCTTCTATACCGCTTTATCCTGCATTCAGGGTCGGGGGGGCCTGGAGCCTATCCCAGGAAGCTTCGGGCACGAAGCAGGGTACACCCTGGACAGGGTGCCAATCCATCGCA
>JAQMYG010000015.1:4103736-4114078 GCA_030014215.1 Clariallabes teugelsi
GATTCACCGCGAGTTTTGGCGCTGTGATTAGGTTTCCATCTTTCCGCGCGTCGGTCCTCGCATAGTCAAACCGCATAGGTGAAATAGAGGTATAACAGCAGGAATAACAGAGGGGGGCAGGTTATCGGGGGCGGGGCTTGTAGGACGACTTTCACACACAAACGCTTATCTGTCCAACATAAAAAACTGTATGTTTCACAGAGTTCATTGGATTGACCAATGTACAATGGGAAGAGGAGTAAGAGTGAGATATTCAACCCCGAGAACACTGTAGAGGCTGTTAAGCGTGGTGGTGGGGCTGTCATGAGAAAAGAAACCGATAACGTCAGCAATCTTTAGGTCTTTGGAGCCTCAAGCAAATTCTTCTGTTGAGTCAGTGACAGGAAAACTAACAGATATAATTAAACTCTACGTATTCTGAACACAAATATTCAAGATTCAAGATGCAATATTTAAGATTTTTTTTATTATGACTATAATATGTACAGAGAAACTAGAGCAGCCCCTTACAGTGATATATATATATATATAATGTGCGCATAATGGATATAAAATTCTACAAAGTTAAGTTGAAGTTAAAAAGAGAAATGTTTTTTTTATATCGGAAAAGTCTCATAATATCCTGGATGCATAAGCATACACGCCTTTTTGAATATTATTCCATTTTTAAAGTAGCATATACAGTACTGTACGACCTGGCTAAGTAAAGTGATTCCGATCAGCCTCGTCTATACAGTAATTGAGGAGCTTTTCTACCACGAACAACTTGTCAGACATTAAATTTTAAAGCTGTTCACCACAGTACCATAGTGCGTGTACTGTAATGGATTTCACCAGCAAAATTCATTAAGAAGGATGGAAGTACAAACCATTCGATCTATTAATGGAACAACATAAAGGTCATCGTTATTCTAACAGCGGCGTGCAGATAAAACGAATTGCATGTCTATAAAACATATTGACAGACGTCTATAAAATCTGATTAGCCTCAGACCTTCTTCACAGCAGGTTATCTTCACATGCCGTAAAAAAAAGTTAACTATTAGTTCTGAACTGTTAATGCGTACAAAAGTACAAACAGGTTTTAGTGACACTTCTGTAAAGCTCACATCTGTCAGGATTAACTTTTTCCTTTAATGCCTTTAAATCCACTATTTACTTACAAAAGCAACGTTAATGCAGGTAAGACTGTAAGTCAGTTCAGTTTAGTGTTTTTTTTCTTATCAACCTATTTTAAATATCTTACACACAACACAATACACACACACACACACACACACACCTAAGATCCCTATTTACTTTATTTTAGTCATTTATTAAAAGCTTACAGGACTTAAGGGCAAAGCCATCAGCGCTGGGTTAGTGCTCACACTCACCTGAGCGTTGATCTCAGTCTACACACACACTCGAACACACAGGTGTCATGTCAAGCAAGTAACGCTCGCTGAACATAATGTATGGGCTACACGAAGGCAGGTTTTCCACACCCACTCACTTCCACTTCCTCGTTAGAAGAAAAAAGAAAAAAAATCAACACATTTAAGAGTGGTGTAGATTTCCACACACACACACACACACACTCAGAATAAACCACAATCAATAAAAAAAGACAACTTTTTTAATTTTTACAAAAATAGTCGTGTGTTTGCATGGCTCACCAAAACACAAACCCTACACACACACACATACTGTACACACAACAGAGACATGTTTGTTTCCTTTTTTGATCTTATCAAGCCTGTTGAGTGTTATCGGATGAACAGCAGGTTATTAGAGGTCATATTTGTAATAAATACTTTTGTAAACAACTTACAAATGTTATTTTTATTTGTATTATTTATACCGTAATAGTTACAAACACTCCTAAATTAAGCAACACTATATTAATCTGTTGCTCAAGCTCAGCTTCCGACAAATGTTTAGAAAGATCATGTGACCTGAAAGGTGATTTCTCAAAATGACAATGTGACTGAGAACTTTTTATTTATTTTTTCCATTCACAAAATGTCAGTAGCGTCAGAAAATACAGCAGATGGCATAGGCATAAAGTAGCAGTAGTGATGCAGTCTACTGTATATCTGTATATATTTTCCTGATTGAAATCAATAGCGTAGCGCATTATGTTTAAAAAACAAAAAAAACATAATGGGAGGGCATGTGAGCATATGAGATAAAAGTCGTGATCTTGAGATAACAATTGTCATCACTTTGAGGCAACTTTGTTCTCTTGACATCAGAAGAAAAATGAGTCATGATCAGAGTTAGGGTTCTGCACCGCCATAACAGTTCATTACAAGCTCCTGAGTTGGCTATAATTCCGCAAACTAATATTTCATTCCAAAGTGGTGTTCCAATTCATGTGTGAAACAATTTGAGCCCTGGAATATGGGAAGAAAAACTCCATAGACGTGACAATCTGGTCATTAAGTACATTAAGGTCGTCAGCTGACTTCATTTTTTGTCACATAACATTGCTGAGTCTAAACACTGTCTCCAGAGGCTTGTACAGTGGACACTATGCATGATGGGTGCATCGCTTCATGTGCTTCCTTTCTTACCCTGACACGCCCATCACTCTGGAATAGACTCAATATGGACTCATCAGGTCATACAGTATGACCTTTTTCCATCGCTCTAAAGTCGTATCTTTATGCTCCCTAGCAAACTGAAGCTTTTTGTCTGGTTAGTCTCACTAACAAATGTTTTTTTAATGGACGCACAGCTGTTTAGTCCCAATCCTGCGAGTTCTCATCACATTGTATGTGTGGAAGAAATGCTGTTACTTTTTTTATTATTAAACCTAGCTCTGATTTCTATTGTCACTCTTTTGTGATGCAACGTCACCAAGTGTTTAAGTGATTTCCAACAACATCTAATTTAAATAAGCCTAACATATTATTTCATGAACTGTTTAAGCAAACATGTAATACACGACATCTTATTAAAACTTTTGAGAATATATGGAAACTACACTTAAACAACAACCATAACTTAAGTTACTGCTTCCCTTTCGTATTGAGCGCTATAGTAACTACATATATACAGTATAAATAACTCAAGTGATAATCAGTCCTTCGGATAAGTGAAGAGCGATATTATCATACCGTCAGTGTCCCTGTGTTAGGGTCAGGCTGCAAACAGGGGGTGAGATCAACTGCTCTTTACTTCTATATACAGTGGAACCTTGGATTACGAGCAAAATTTGTCCCGGAAGCGTGTTCATATATCAAAACACTCGTAAATCAAAGAATTTCCCCATAAGAAATAATGAAAACTCAGATAATTCTTTCCATAGCGCCAAAAAAAAAAATATATATAAATAATTAATACAAAATTATCAAGTAAAAAATATAACAAATTAACCTTTGGAAAAAGTAAAAATAAATCCAGACAGATAAGTGTTTCTGTTAGTGTTTGTGCAGTATGTGTGTTAGAGAGGTTAAAGATCCATTTTCTCTCTCTCTCTCTCTCTCTCTCTCTCTCTCTCTCTCTCAGCCTGCACTGTGTGCGTGTGTTTGTGTATGTGTGTGTGTGTGTGTGTGTGCGCGCGTCATTAGACGCCGTGCCCCTCCCCCCTCTCCTCTCGCCTTCACACACACACACACACACACACACATACACACAAAAAAAAAAATTGTTTTATCCATTTGGACACAAAAGAAAAAACATATCTGCATGTCTTATCAAGATAAGCATACCGGTTTCTGGCACTCATTCTTCTACATTGTCTTCTACAAACGTACATTTGAACATTTTATCTGCAAAGCATGATAAACAACATTGTCAGACTTTTACTCACTTTGGCTTGATTTTTCTCTGAAACACAAGGTTGACTTTAACAAAATGTTTAATTTGAAAAAACGATAAACGAGTGCCTTGCAAAGGAATTCATACCCCTTGAACTTTTCTACATTTTGTCATGTTACAAACACAAACGTATTTTATTAGGATTTTATGTAACAGACCAACACAGTGGCACAGGCACACTTTGTATTCAGTCCCCTTTACTCTGATCACCTGTGTGTGATGTAATCTCAGTATAAATACAGATGTTCTGTGAAGTCCTCAGAGGTTTGTTCCTAGTGATATACTGTACCCCAAAAGCTATACTCAGCTGTAATCACAGGGAACACTTTTTAGAAACTTATTTGTAAAAAAAAATAATAATAATAAAATGTTGAAAACCATTTATCATTTTCCTTCCTCTTCACAGTTACAGTATGTGCCACTTATGAGTTGGTCTATCACATAAAATACCAATAAAACACATCTGCATTTGTGGTTGTAACGTGATGAAATGGGGAAAAAAATTCAAGGGGTGTAAATACTTTTGCAAGGGACTTTAATCCTACTTTAGAAGCTTTAAACTTCCATGTTTTAAGCATAGTATGACACACGTAGCTGACAGATTTTCCAGCAAATGGTGTATTTGTTTCTCTGTTGTTGTCAGCTTCCACTCCCTAAATCCCATCACAGAGAGGCTCAAATTCAAATACAAATTCAAATTGTATGTGTCAGGTACACAGCACTGTTGTCTTGCATCTCCAGGTTGATGTAATAGTTTGACACTTGGGGACTGTGTGCATGGAGTTTGCATGTTCTCCCATGTCCAAAGACATGAAGATTAGGCTAATTGGGGTTCCCAAGTTGCCCGTAGTGTGTGAATGCGTGTGAGTGTGTTTATATGTTTTCCCTGTGTTACATTTTTGAAAAATGTATTCTTATTTATCTAGTTTCCGTTTGTAAATTTTATTTTTACTATAACTTTTACTTAAAATCAGTTTTTCTTTAATTATTGTATTTCGATTTTATTTAATGAACAATAAGATTGTTAATGAGATTGTCATGCAGCTCAGGGCCCCAGTAAGGGATGAAGTTTTAGTTTTTGATGATTTGGCCTGCAAAAAACAAGGCGTGTGGAGAAACGAACAACAAATTAAAAAGTCTGTGGAAACGGCATGTCGACATAACCGTCCATCAACGAAAGACTACTATTGGGACAGTGAGCAATTATTTCAGGAAGCAGACGGAGTAAACACTGTTCAAAACAGGAAGGGAGTTTTTTTACCCCGAGGACCAAACCCAGATTCTCTCATGTACTAAATAAAATGTCTGATACCCCATTAAAGGCCAAAAATCAGATAAAGCAGATGAAAGTTATTGGCTGTTTTGTGAACCATAAGCTGACATTCGAACATGTCTGGGATGAACTAAAAAAATGATTGCATGTACTACTATATAAATAAGCATTTAAGTAAAGAATTGTCTGTAATATATATATATTTCTTTTTTTTAATTATTTTTTTTATTAATTATTTTTGATACCACTCTTTCACAATTTGAAACTTTTAAGTTTTACTTTCTTTTTTTTTTTTTTTTAACAATTTGATCTTAATAAGCGTTTAATTGATCTGCCATAATTTTTTTTTACTTCTTAACCAAATTCCTTAGTTGCTGTCTTTGCATGATGCAGGACAATAATTTGAGCCTTCTGAAGCAGAGCAGAATGTCTTCTGATGTGGTTGTTTAAAATTTTAGAAATGAGAAGATACTCGCTGCATCAGTTAGGGTTAAATGACTTGTTTCAGCTGAACCGTATTAATAATCACTGCAGTAATTATCAAGTGGAAAGCTCTTTAATTTTTGCTCGGTTAAATCCAAGGAAGTGTGGTTATAATACAGTTTATCTGTAAAATTCTATTCAATTCTTTTAAATTCGGGTTTTAGCGTATGGCACTTTTAATAATGGATAATGGGCGTTGTCTCAAAGCAGCTATACAGAAATGTATAAAATTAGACTGTATTGTCATGTAAGGAAAGCAGTATCGATTATAATGATCAATTTGTCCCTGATGAGCGAGATGAGGGCGCCGATGGCACGGAAAAACTCTCTGAGATGGAAACGTCAATAGGAAGAAACTTTCTGAGGAACCAGACACGAAAAGGGAACCCATCCTCATTTGGGTGATGTCAGAGACCAGGACCTTAAATCAGCCCCTTTTCTACAGTATACTGTATGTGCACTATAAAGTTGTAAGTTCAATAAAACAGGAAAAGAGTTGATATAAAGTCCACTTTCACTGATGGAAGCTCGGGTCGAAAACCGATCGCGGCAATTTCAGTCCTAAAACGTTCGAGCGAACGCGGTCACAAGCCGTCGCTTGCCACAACCAGGAGTGGGGTACCAGGATGTATCTATCAGACGCATCCTCAGCTCACAAGGCGTCAGGATCTCCGGTATATACTGTATAATAATATCTATAATAAAGGCAATGACGATTGTTATACTCTGGCTCAGTTATTATGTCTAGCATTTTAAAAAGAATGTTTAAAGAAGAACACTAAACAGCTTCGAGGCGTCCCACACCCACCTGCTATTCAACAGATGAATTCGGTTCTAGTTGGATGATGAAAGATGATCAATTTTACATAGATTTCAGCTTTTCAGGCCTGAGGGTTGGATTACAGGGTAATCTAAGTACAGGAGAGAGACGCTTTCAGAGCCTCGGCTTTCTGTATAGTTTCTAAACACTGCTTGCGTTACAGGCTCGGATCTTTATTCAGGCTTCATGTCTGGTTTTTGAGTTTGTGAGTAATTGAAGAACATGCTTTAGACACTTTACTGTATACAATATAAGCTTTAACCGTACCCAGATCTTTGAATGTTTTCGCTTTTGTTTCCTGAATGACGAGACTCGCCGGATTGTTTACTGTAGCAGCAATTGAAAGCCAGCTCCGAAGATCTGTTGATCTGTTTTTGTAATCTGTACCCGGAGTGCAAGATTCCAAAAGCTGAATCATGCTCAGTGTTTTTATATGCTTATTAAAATAAATAAATAAATAAAAAAAAAACCCATTGGATCATCCATACGTGTATCACTTCATTGACCTCTAATGATCTCGGGTAGCTATGGGGACTCACTGGTGTTTGCTTTACTCTGAGCTTCTGCTATCAGATACCTGATATATAAACAATACCAATAGTGCCACCAACAAAAAGGACACAAAAAAAAATGAAAAAGCACCGAGGTTAGCTCCCACGCAACCAAACAATCGTGGTACGTATGTAAACAGATCTGGAACACCATATCATAGCTTTTCTTTTTATATTTTGAAAAAACAGTTAAAAGAAAAGCAGCCGTCACTACCTCGCTGGAGTCGTAGTTTGCAGGAAGTTAATAACAGTCGAACCTTGATAGAAACCAAGCGTAGAACAACCAGCTCCAGTTTAATCATTAACTTGAGATTTTAAGCCCGATGCAAAAGGCAAATAAAATGCAAAGAATGCAGCTGATTTAAACATTTTGTGCATAACACACAAAAAAAACATTCCGTCTTTCTCAGTTGTTTTCCTCTTTTCATCAATAATTTGAGCCTTCTGAAGCAGAGCAACATCTTTGCCATGAGCACAGGATATGTCTTCTGACGTGGGTGTTTAAGAAATGAGAAACTTCCTACTACATCAGAATTATTTTATTTAGAGTAGAAGAATGTCTGTTTTAAAAAATAAAACAGACATTCTTCCCAACCATAGTCCAGGCTACGTGTGGACATGGCCATAGATCGATAGATAGATAGATGGATAGATAGATAGATAGATAGATAGATAGATAGATAGATAGATGGATGGATGGATGGATGGATGGATGTGCAGAAAGAGAGAGTAGAATGAATAGAAAACCTCTAAAGTAGATGGGTAGATATAAAGGTTTACAATCGTTGAAAAGAGGAACATAAACTGAGACAGGTGGAATGGAGACAGACAGAACGTTCTTTATTGTGTTTTGCACAAAATGTGTGAATCAGCATGCACATCTTTTCAGCGAAATAACTTACATTTAGCTATTTGCCCTCATCCAGAGTGACTTACATTTTTATATCATTATAAATCTGAGCAGTTGAGGGTCAAGGGCCTGGCTCAAGGGCCCAACAGGGACAACTTGGTGGTCATGGGATTTGATCCTGGTACCTTCCCAACCATAGTCCAATGCCTTAACCACTGAGCTACCCCTGAACCCCTAACTTGTTGCAGCTGAACTGTATTAAAGTGTGTTTATAGTACAGTTTATCTGTGAAATTCTATTCGATTCATATTCATTTTCACGCAAGCGGAAGGAGCGGATAGCACTGTCCTCCGAGTGTGTTACTCCGCCCCCAACGGTGCGTGAGCGAGCGATTGGCTGGCGTCATGTGGTTCGGAGGAAGCACGTGATAGTCTTCAGCCTTCCCGACTGAGTGGTAGTAGTAGCCTTAATGTGGGAGCCCCCTAGTGACGGGGAGGAATTGGACACGACTAAATTAGGGGGGAAAAATGGGGAAAACAAATAAATAAAAAGAAATAAAAAAGAATGTATTGTCATGTAAGAAAAACAATATCGATTTGTCCCTGATGAGCGAGCTGAGGTCGCCGGTGGCAAGGGAAAAAACTCCCTTAGATGGAAATGTCAATAGGAAGAAACTTTCTGAGGAACCAGACACAAAAAGGGAACCCATCCTCACTTGGGTGATATCAGAGACCAAGGCCTAAAAATCAGCCCCTGCTATATACAGTATGTGTACTATAAAGTTGAAAGTTTAATATAATCGTGAAAAAGTGCCTTCTGAAAAGATTTGCATGCTGACTCACATTTTGAACAAAAAGAACCTTCTATCTGTCTCCACTTCCATCTGTCTCAGTTTATGTTCCTCTTTTCAACAATTGTAAACCTATTTACGTTTATCCATCTGACTATAGAAGTTTTCTATTCGCTCTTCTCTCTCTATTTGGATCTGTCCATCTGCCTGTCTATCTATCCAACTAGGTCTGTCTCGTCTATCTCTTAGTTTAGCTCTATTTGCCTGTCTGTCTGCTCTCCATCAGTCAAAAGATTAATTTGCATTTGCATTAGTCCTTCCTATTTGTTTTTTTTTACTTTCATCTCTCAGTTCAGTTCGGAATGTCGTTCTACCTGCCTGCCTGCCTGCCTGCCTAACTATCTATCTATCTATCTTTCTACAATGCTGTTAAAACATATTTGCCCCTTCCTGATTTTTTTTTTTTTTTCATTTCAAATTTGTCACATTTAAATGATTAAGATCATCAAACAAAATGTAATATTACACAAAGATAACCCAAGTAAATACAAATGCAGGTTTTAAATACTGATTTCATTTATTAAAGAAAAAAAGCTGTACAAACCCATGCCCTTTCCCTATGTAAAAATGTATTTGTGCCCCCTTGCTAAATCATGAATTAACTGTGATTTTTGGAAAGTCGAGTTAAATTTAATTTGCCACTCCCAGGCCTGATTACATCTCAGACCTGTTGAATCAAGAAATCACGTAAAAAGAACCTGTCTGTCAAAATGCAGCACGCTAAAAGATCCAAAAAAGCAACACCATCTAAAGACAATCAAGAACAGACGGGAAACAAAGTAACTGGAAAGGGTTAGCAGGACATTTCTAAGGCTTTGGGACTCCAGTGAACCACGGTGCGAGCCTTTATCCACAAAAGCAAAAAACTTGCAAAAAATTACTCCGAGAGCGTGACGACGACGCGGCAAGGAAACACCTCAGAATGGCTCAGAGAAACATCGTTTTTGAGAGGCCTAGTTAAAGTCCGGACTTAGATCTGATTGAGATCCTTAAACAGGACGTTCACACTTGAAAACCCTATAATGTGGCTGAATTAAAACAGTTCTGTCTAGGAGAGCGGGCCAAAAATTCCTCCACAGTGATGTGAAACCTTATCGCAAACACTTGGTCACCGTTGTTGCCGCCAAGCGTGACGCAACCAGTTATTAGATTTAGGGGCTTTTTTTTTTTATTGTTTGGTTTAATTATTTTTATTATTTCCACATAGGGCTAGGCAGGTTTGGAAAGCTTTGTTTCCTTAATCATCATTTAAAAACTACATTTTGTATTTACATGGGTTATCTTTTTGTAGAACTCAAATATGATTGATCTGATTTGTTTTCCTATCTATTCTGCTCAAAAAAAATTAAGAGACCCTTAGTCCCAGTTTGATTTGAACATCCCCTCCATGTTTATGTGATTCAGGCCAAACTGGGACCATTAATGTATTCCATTAATTATTTGAATGGTACATCTATTAAAAATAGAAAAAACATTTCAATGTTTGTCTTTGTATCACTCTTTTTGTGTATTTCTCTCTTAGTTTAAGCTCTACGTGTCTGTCTGTCTCCATCTGTCCATCTACAGTGAAACCTCGGATTACAAGTAACGCGGTTTGCGAGTGTTCCGCAAGACGAGCAAAGATTTTTAAGAAATTTTGACTTGGAAAACGAACAAGTCTTGGTTTACGAGCACCGAGTATCATGTATCACGCATGCGCTTCTTGTTT
>JAQMYG010000015.1:4143465-4145965 GCA_030014215.1 Clariallabes teugelsi
TGTCTCTCTCTCTCTCTATCGCTGTCTCTCTCTCTCTCTATCGCTGTCTCTCTCTCTCTCTATCGCTGTCTCTCTCTCTCTCTATCGCTGTCTCTCTCTATCGCTGTCTCTCTCTCTATCGCTGTCTCTCTCTCTCTCTCTCTCTATCGCTGTCTCTCTCTCTCTCTCTCTCTCTATCGCTGTCTCTCTGCAGTGCCCTGCTCCAATCTGTACGGTCAGCTGAACGGTCTGCAGCTGTGTGTGGATGCTGCGAGTGTGTTGTGGATGTATGTGTTTTGCCACGGCTTGCTGACGACTCTGGAGCAGGTCAAGGCCTTCTACCACCTGCAGGACAGCAGCAAGAGCGAGGAACACGTGGACGTCCGTGTGGACGCTACGCAGCTCAAGGTAAGGTCATGACCCTCAAGCCGCTTCAAAATATCAGTTAACACTTTTCTTTATTTTTCTGTCTCACTGATGGTTGTGTTTTTTTTTTGTTTTGTTTTTGTTTTTTCCTTTTTCTCCATAGCTGATCATTCCTCTCGACTCGTCCATCCTGGATCACCCCGATCGTCCACACGCTCTGGGTTTCACCCTGTCTCAGGCGTTCATAAGCAACACCCATCACTCTCCTCACTCGTCCCTGTCCGACCTGGAATCCACGTTCTCTTCGTTCTCCGCGCATCCGTTTTTCCGTCCCTCCCCAGTCCCCCCTTTTCCCCGCGACCAGAACACCCTGCACCCTCTTCCTCCAGCCTTCTTAAAGTCAGATTCTTCGTTTTCGCTCTCACGTTCTTCTTCCTCAAGGGACGTGTGGAGCATCAGCCTGTCCCGGGCCGCGGGGTGTTTTGAAGGCGCGCGGCGAGGAGGCAAAGCACCGCCATTCATGGAGCCGTTCGCCGCGTGCGTGTGGATGTGCCGCCCGCAAGCCTTGACGAAGTCGTTAAGTCAGGTTTTAACGAGGGCAGAAAACGGTGCCGAGAATCCGCCCGGTCACGACGCTCCATCCGCGTCCGTCCACCTCCTGGTTCAGTCCATCACCCCGATCCGAATGTGGCTCAGTCATTACCAGTACGTCGCTCTGCTCCGGATGAAAGATTATCTCGCCAGGTTGGGCTCCGACCTCAATCGCATTCCGGGCGCGAAGACCAGAACCATGTCTCCTCCCACCGTCTGCATGTCCCTCCTCATCGAGGCGCTGGAGCTCGGTCTGCTCCTCCCACCCGTCGTCGGGAAACCAGAAGACGACGAAGCGCCCGAGGACACGGACTCGCAGAGCCTGACCGGCTCCGATCTCTCGCCGTCACGGCCAGACAGCGGGATAATGGGAAGCGCGGAAAAATCGTCGGAGCAGCAGGAGGAGGAGGAGCGTGATGGCGAAGGGGACGGGCCTGTTGAGGAGGCGTGTGAAGCCGTCGAAGAGGGATTGGATAAAAGGACCGGCCAGGGAGACGAATCCCAGGGCAGCGTCGCTTCACCACCGCCGTCTCCGGCCACCTTGCAGAATCCGAACGCTTCTACGGTCAGCCTGGAGGGGGAGCTGTCCAACGCGCTCAGCGTGACCAAAGACGTGACTAAAGACGCCCTCAATGCGTCCCTGGACCTCACCAAGGGGGCGCTGTCCATCACTAAAGACGCTTTCAGCATCCTGAGCCGCGGCTCCGCCATGAGCAAAATATTCAGCACTCAGAGCAGGTAAGAGTTTATATTAAAAAAACAATAAAAAAAAAAAAACAGTGTGATTATACAGTATTTATTGTTATTTATGAAATATACAGAGGGACATTTGTGAGGTTTGTGTGTATGGATTGTGTGTTAACTATCTGTGTGTGTGTGTGTGTGTGTGTGTGTGTGTGTGTGTGCAGAGAACCAGACGACTCCACTTTGCGTCTGCCACCCCTCAAACACTCGCTTTCCCAGAATTCCTGTGACAGCGTGGTCATGGACACCAGCGCGGCTGACGACGGTCTCTCACTGGACAGCGACACCAGCGAAAACTTCGTCATCCTCACCGACTCGGGTATGACGTCATCACCATGTCGAGTCTTTAACCACCAACACACGTCTTTCTGTCTCTTTCTCTCTCTCTCTCTCTCTCTCTCTCTCTGTCTTTTTTTTCCTCCTGTGTCTCTGTCTGCATGTGTCTCTTTATCTCTCTTGTTTTTTGACTTTCTGTCTCTTTCTGTGTCTGTCTCTCTTTCTTTCTCTCTGTATGTCTGTCTGTCTGCATATTTGTCTCTTTTTGTCAGTCTGTCTTTTTCTCTGCATGTCTGTCTGTCTTTCTCTCTGCATGTCGTCCTGTTTGTTTGTCACTTTGTCTCTCTCTATCTATCTGTCTTTTTTTGCCTTTCTGTCACTTTGTCTATTTTTGTCTCTCTTTCTCTCTCCTGGCATGTTTGTCTGTCTGTCTTCATCTACATGTGTCTCTTTCGCTCTCTGCATATGTCTGTCCCTCTTTTCTTTTCTTTTTTTTCTTTTTTTTTCTTGCCTCCATGTGTCTGTCTTTCTGTCTGCCTGTGTC
>JAQMYG010000015.1:4150965-4171169 GCA_030014215.1 Clariallabes teugelsi
AAAAATTTTCCACATACAGTACACTGTCAGTTAAATGTTTTTAAACATCATGCATTAACAGTTTTGGGTAGATTTAAAGAAACTGGTGAAATTGAGATGAGGAGGGAATCTATCCAGTGATGTACTGCAAAAAAAAAAATTTCTTTCTTTTTTTAAATATATATTTTATTTATTTATTTATTTTTAAGACATCTATACGTCACTTGAAACGGCCGATCTGGATCATTTATCCTCCTGAGACCCACGGACTCTCCTGCTCTGTACTGTACGTTGTAATTTCTCCTCACCGTTTCTCTTTATTAGCGCCTGGTGAAGTAACTATGAATTTTAATCAATGTCTTCGAACCAGAAGTAGTTTTGCGACAGATTTACACCTAATAATCTTCATATGATGATGGTACAAGGATATTGTAGTTGGGCGAAAATGTCATTTCTTCATATTAACATTTAATTATTAGTACAGCACAATGAAAGGATTTTTTTTTCCGCATTTCCCAGTTAGTCAGAGCGCAGGGTCAGCCAGGATACAGTGCCACCTGGAGGAGGGCGAAACAGTGGCGACTTGGCGGTGCTGGGGCTCGAACCCCGTGACCTTCCGATCAGTGACCCAGTAATCCACATCCTTAACCGATTGAGCCAGAACTGCCCTATTTGTCTTAATGAGGACATTCGGGTCTCAGGAGGCTAAAGAGTTTTAGCTTCAGCACACAACATGTTTGTGTTACAGGTGATATCCGTTAACCATTATCGAGTCGGAGACAACTTTTTATAATGACAATAAAAAGTCAAGGTCCGAGTGAATACAGCAAGAACAAGAAGCTTCAGGTCATTTTTCGATGTCAGGTTTTTGTTCGACTCTTCTGTTTTTTTTTTTTTTAGGAAGAAATGATTTCACATCAAAATTCTGAACAAAGGCGCAACAGAACAAATGGCGACTCCTTCCATAAACATTTCCGTAAACTAAAACGTCACCATATCAACATTTAATCTCATTCAACAACTTTTTTTTTCTTCCGTAAATCAGTTTATCATCAGTCTCACATTTGTGTGTAAGATGTTACACTAAACATCACATCATATTAAGAAATATCATGTTAAAACAAACACTACGTATTGAATATTTAATTATTTATTTATTTATTTATTTAAGTATAAATCCGTTTAATGACTCAAATAGATTTTTGAAAATCTTTTTACGAAAGAATATACAAGGTGACCTTTAGTGACCCCAAGATTTTTAATCAGGAATTCGAAATAATTTCAGAAGTTCCTTGGAATCTTCTTGTGGAAGCTTATTTTTAGGTAACATCTCACGTCACACTTCGTCGGCCAGACTGAAAACGTTCAGCATTTAGCTAAAAAGCTACATCCTGAATAAAAGTACAACGTTTTAGTTTACGTACAAACACACAAGAACCTAAAATAATTTCACATCAGAATTTTGAACAAAGGTTAGAACAGAACAAAGGTTACTTTTATAAGATCAAAGTCAAGACTAGGATTATATTATGTTTAGAAAGACCAGTGTTTGGTCAGAATACAAAAACAACAAAATCAGTCCAAGTCTAGACAGAAAGTGTCTCGGACTCAAGTCGTACAGACTCAGGCTTGAAACTAACCCTAATATAAGATTTTTACATTAGCATTCGACAGACGCCCTTAACCAGAGCGACTTCCGCTTATCTTAAGTTAATTACTCATTACATCAGCAGATGAGGGTCACGGGGCCTCGCTCAAGGGCGGTGCTATGGTTTGAATCCGGGACCTTCGGCTCACTGAACAAATGTGCTGTTACAATTTAAGAGTGATTTAAAAAAAAAAAAAAAAAACACTTTGACTGACAGTGTACATTAAACTCGACCTAAAATAATGACGTTAATATTAGAAGTATTTTATTTCTCAATGTAGACCATCACAACTATACAGGGTGTACAACTGTACAGTACACTGTAGTGTGATGAGTGTAGCATCTTTGTAAGCATTTAAGAATGTAAATGGTCTTCCACAAGTGTGTGTGTGTGTGTGTGTGTGTGTGTGTGTGGTTGCTAATGTAAATACTGTACACGTTAAGAGAGAGAGAAAAAACCTAACGTGAGTTTTGTTTTATTTTTTTGTTTTTTTTTTATTTTCATGTAAACATTTTTATGCATGATCATACTTGATATTTCACACAAGTGCAATACTGTGTAATATCAGTGTGTTATTCAGTGTCATGGGTTTTATTGTTGCGTTAGATCGGGACACGGCCCTGTCTCATGTAGTTTGCATAGGATTTTTATTGTTATTATTTTTTATTATTATTTGTAGGAGTTGTATTATTGTGTACGAAGGTCATGAACTTTTGACTTCCCTTTAAGGGTCGTGTTTAAGATCGGTTTCTTGCTCGTTTTACTCTTATAGCTGACGGTGCAGATATGCCGACTCTGTGGCCTCGTCCCGAATGAACGCAGCAACACGCGCTTGATTCCTGTAGAGCTTCTGGACAGAAAGACACTCTGTTCAGGGATTAGCTCGGCGGCTTTGTCCGAAATCGCTATCGGCTCTACGGGCTCATAAAGAAAATGTCGTGTCTGTACAGCCTTCACAAACAAACGGGTGCTTTCTTGTAACAGTTCATCATCAATATAATAATAAATGACAGTGTGATCCCGAGTCATATTTCTACAAAACCCTGCTTGTGACATCCCTGCTTAATAATGCATGGCCGTGACTTAAGAAGCCACTTAATTAATTATCTTACTCTGCCAGGCAAGATAATTAATTAAGTGTTAGTCACAACATAACATGAGAATGAGCTTGTTAAAAGCGATCAGACCTGAGTAACGTGAGCAAATGAGATGCGTAGTCGTGACTTACTTAGTAAAATGTAGACGTGGCAGTGTGAGGAAATGAGATAATTACAGTACGCGTGGTCGCAGTCCTGTAACGCGTCAGAATAATATGATTTAAATATGTTTATGATTTTGGCATGAGAGAATGAGATACGTAAATATGACAATTGGCATTTATATCTCAAGGGAATGAGATAATAATGAAATATGGTCATGACTCTAATGTTGGGGAACAAGTGCAAGAAAATACGTGGCCATGATTCTGAAATGAGATAATGCGTGAAAACAAGATAATTAAATAAGGATGTGACCCTGCAATATAGCGAATGAGATAATGGAAGAAAACGAGATAACTGAATATATAGGGGGTGAACAAAATACCTAAATATAATTATGACTCCACAATGTGAGGGAATGAGATGAGATAATGCGGGGAAAAAAACAAGATAATTAAATATGTGCACGACCCTGCACTACAAGGGGAGGAGACAATAACGGCCATGACTCTAATTCGAGAAAATGTGATAATTAGATTTGGCCGTGACACTGAAATGTGAGGGAATGTGAGAATGCAGGAAAATGAGATAATTAAACTAGGTCATTACCCTACAATGGGAGGAAATGAGATGAAATGGGAAAACAAGATAGTTAAATAGGAATGAAATGACTCATATTAGGTCATGACTATAATGCAAAAAAAAAAAAGATAAATAAATCTGGCCATAACTCTGCAATGAGAATGAGAGAATGCAGGGGAAACGAAATAATAAAAAAATGGGTGTGACTCTGCAATATAAGTGAATATGACTCTGTGACCATGAATGTAAATTGTGAGGGAACGAGATAAAGTGGGGGGAGGGGGAAACAAGATACCTGAATATAACCATGACTCTGCATGTGAGGGAACGAGATCAGGCGAAATACCTAGATAATTAAATATGGACGTGACTCTGAAGTACAAGAGAACAAGACAGATATGGCCATGAATCTAATGCGAGAAGTGGAGATAATTAAGTGTGACCAGAACTCTACAATATCAGGGAATGAGATAAAGCAGGAAAACAAGATAACGTGGGAAAATGAGACAAATATGGCCAAGATGAACCTGAAGAAACGTGATGAGGCAAATTATATAAGCTCATTAATATGAGGAAATGAGAATTAAACATGGCCATGACTTTATAACTAGACTGAATAGAATGTTAATTTTTGGACAAAAAAAACTAATACCTGAGTTCTGTAATAAAAAAATAAAAAATTAGATAACATAGATAACATGCTAATGGTAATATCTTTGTTGATTGTTCTTTAAATAAAAAACAGATGTTGAAATCGATTGAAACTTGATTAACCATTAAAAAATGAAGACGTCTCTTTTTTTTTTTGTTCTTTTTTTTTTTTTTTTTGAAGACTTTAATGTTTGCGTCATTTTCGATCGGAGTCACATGGACACGCATTATTTTTAAGTATGATGTCATCAGTAATGGGCATGAAAATTTCCACTAGTTACCATTTACTTCACATAAAAAGAAAACTTTTTTTCTGCTCTAAAATGTCCCCATTGCAGTTTTATTTTTTTTCCTCCACTGTTGAGGTTCACCAGCAACATTAAATATTAAATTAACTAGAAAGTAGAAGTATGACTCAGGAGCAGACTCTGAATTTCCCCCGATTTAAATATGAAGGTTCTTACGCACGTGAACGAGGCCATCTGCTAATCCTGGCTAATCGGGACGCGACCCAGAGACGGAAGGTGCGTTTGATTCTTGGTTAATACACTACGCCTCATTACATGCACACTCGCATGCCTTTACGGATCCTGTCACACAGCATCTCAGATCCTACACGAGTTCAAGATCCTCAGTTTATATTTATATCGTCATTGGGTATTTGCTTATTGAAGGGGGGAAAACATTTGGTTCTGTGAACCATGACTGTATATGGAGAATAAAACATTTCAAATCAGATGAATAAACATTGACCAAAAGATTGGAAATGGTGTCTGTGCTTTGTGTTTGTTGTACGCTAAATCTCAGTGAAAACAAATCTCATGTTTGCTCCGGGTTAATAAAAACACATAGTTTGCGTATTATATTTCACATTCTTTTATTTTATTTGCTTCCTTTTTTTTTGTTTTTTTATTTAATAGCTTTCTCTCAGCTAATCCTAATTATGTACAAGAAGATTAAATCCTAATGGAGAAACATCCTTTGGACATCATGTCCGTCAGAGAGTTGCAGGTTGTTTACAGTTAAAAGAAATGAATCTACTGAGTATAACTAACAATAATAGCTATATGTAACTTTAAAATGTTCACACTTTTCTTTGTACACTACTTTAGACAACCTTTATCCAAAGTACACAATAATCTCTTTTGAACAGTTGATATTGAGACGTACATTCGCTACTTCCGATCTGTAAATCCTTCATAACGGCTCTAATCTGAGGTGCTGGTTGTTAATTAGTGATTTCTGATTTCTGGTGACTCTAAATGAACGTCTCCTCTGCAGTAGAGGTCAGCTTTGGTCTTGCTTTCCTGGGAAGGTCTTCATGAGAGACAGTTTCATCATGGAGCTTGTTGGGTTTCAACACTGTTCTTTCAAGAACTGTTCCAGGACAGCTGACCTTCATGTCTCAATATTACAACCGACTGTTGTTATTGTTGTTACTTAATTACCTAATTGCCATACGTGTTATTTCATAGTTTTGGGGGAAAAAACGGTATTGTTTTAGAAGGTACAAAATACGTCCAAAACTTGTGTAAATCCAAACTTGGTTGTCTGGTACTGTACATCAGCAACAGACATGGGGATGTTAGGATTAGTAAGTGCTAATAAGTAAGCACATCTGCTTTCTTTTTTGTGTTAATGTGTTTGCATTTGAATTTGCTCCTCTGTGTTTTATTTTCCAAGTTTCTTTTGCACTCTGATCTTTTTTTTTTCCCTTGAATTCCTTTTAGTTGCATTTTCTGATTACTTAAGTTTTTTCTCTCGCATTTTTAGATTTCTATTGTTGTGTTTACTTATTCGCTTGTGTTTTTATTGCATTTTCTGAGTAACTTTTTTTTTCTATGGCTTTATGGTCTTGCAATTTTGTTTTGTCTTTCAGATTTCCTGTTGCATTTCTATTGTTTATGATTAAACTTTTGTTTTTGTTGCATTTTCTGATTAGCTCTTCCGCTTTTTTTTTTTAATTATTATTTTTTTAGATATCCTGTTGTTTTTTGTTGGACTTCTTCAGAATCTGCAGTGACCTAATTAGATGCTCAAAAGAAACTATTTATACAAGGGGTGTTCAAGTCAAACCGGGACTTTTGATTGTACAGAATAACAACCCAGTTATGAGAGTAAAAAACCCCTTTATTTCTCTATATAATCCCCAGCTACACTAATGTACTTATCCCAGTGTTTCACTAGCGCTTGGACACCATCAAGGTAGAAAGTTTTCTCAGTACGCTGGAGTCATGATCAGATAACCTCTAAATAAGGTCAGAAACCCTGGCCTCCCAGGAACTCCTTGAATGGCACAATCAAATTTCTGGTGAATGAAGGTGTAAAATCAAAGACTTCAAGCACAGTACTCCCAGTCGAGTTCCTGTAACGTGCAAGTGCTGTTGGTGAATGATTGTGTGTACAATTCCCAGAGACAGATGCGTCTCTTCTGCAAGTTGGCGACAAGTTATGCGTTGACTTTCAAGGATCAAAAGAGAGTAAAGGCTCTTTACAAACACAAACTGTTTATTAAAAGTGAAATAACTAGCATTGCACAACATATGCAGTATTTACAGTGAAGTGAACAGCTGTGCTAACTTGATGCTAACGCTGATGGATAAAAGCTTATTAGCAGGGCACGATGGAAACAGTGCCAGAACATGAGACTAAACAATACACTCTTACACAAGTTCTATTTACAGTACAAATAATTACACAGAATCAGTGTGTGGTGGTAGACAAAAATCTGAGAGGTGTGGTTTGTAATGTTTCAAAGAGTTTCAAGACCTCCAAAAGTCTTATCATTATAAAGATTTTGTTATCAGGCTCGTTTCCTCATTTCAGGTTTCAGTTCACTTTTTCTGGCTCTAAAATAAGGCCAGTTCCAGAAAAGGGAAAAAACTAAAAGAGAGTTTGGCTCATTAATTAAAAAAAAAAAAAAAGTTGTGACCAGAGTTAGTCAAGGAACTTTTTCACAGCAGTTCACCTGATGGCCAGAAGGGGGCTCCAAACATTACAAATCGCTCACTGAAGCTGTGTGTGTTTAGTGGAAGAGGATGCGCTTGTGTTTCGTGTTGGGGATCTGTTCCCGGCTCTTCAGCCTCCTCACCGCCTCCCTCATGTGTTTGGGCTGGAGTGGAGGCGTGTCTCCCCACTTCTCACAGACATCCAGAGCTACACAAACAAACACAGGTTAATAAACACAACCGTGATCATATTTCAACCCGTCTGTGAAAGTAAAACTCACCTTCCTCAACGATCTCCCCGGCGAAGACTTTGGAGATACCGGACATGGCAATGACGACGTTCTGAGACACTGATGATCCCGTGATGGACTGAATAAGCTGAGAGTAAGCATAGCAATACATTTAGTATTAAAATATTTATACTGTACAAGTTTTTATTTCCCTGAAGTCTGTATAATTTTTATTTTAGCTGAATAGTTTAAAGGAAAGAAAGTGTGCTATGTAGGTGCGTACGATCCCTTGATCAGGGGTTGGAGAGGGATTTGGTATTCAGCCTTGTGTGAGGAGCTAGTTAGCTTTGTAGATGCGATTCATAACGACTTAGAAATCAAAGTGTTGTTTAAGACGCCATGACGTTATCACATGCGTGTGCTTACTGAAAGTGCTGCTGTGACTGGGTTATGAATGTGTGCTTTGTCAGGCAGCTGCTCTCTCCTCAGTACTGCAGACCACTTTCAGACCTACTCTCACCCACGCTGCGACCGACAGTTAGCATACGTGATATCAGAGGTGGGTAGAGTAGCCAAATAATGTACTCAAGTAAGAGTAGCTGTACTTCAAAATAATATTACTCAAGTAGAAGTAAAAAGTAGTCATCAAAAATATTACTCAAGTAGAAGTAAAAAGTAGTCATCAAAAATATTACTCAAGTAAGAGTAAAAAAGTATTCGGTGAAAAGATACTCAAGTACTGAGTAACTGTTTCATCATGATGTCTGATTTTTATTTATTTATTTAGAAATTATGTACATTGTGACATTTCCAAATAATAAAATAAATGAATAAAACTAAATATCTTTACAAAATTGCAAATTAAGGAATAAGAAACCAGAATGTACTGTATATACAGTTGCCCTCCAAATGACTCAGCAGATTTAAATAACATTAGAAAATGTGTACAAGAGGTCTCACTTTACCATAAACTGTCCAGCTGAACAAATGTAAGAAACTTTTTTTTTTTTTTTAGCCTCTAGTTAATTTGCTAATTATATATATATGCAATATTAAATAAAACAGCTAAACTAACCGCGACACGTTTGCTTCACAGTCTACTAGTGATGGGTCGTTCATGAACGATTCATTCTTTTTGAAGAAGTTTGTTCTTTTGTCACGTGACTCCCATAGACGCTATGCAGTGCAGTACACAGGAAACAGAATTAAACGGTTCTCCTCAATGAGTCTTCAAGTCCTGAGTCGTTCGTTCCTTTTTCACGTGACTCCCGTAGACGCTATGCGGTGCAATAGATTAAAAAGAACAAACGACTCAGACTAGAAGATATAAGAGGTGAGCTACTCATTCTGTTTATTATAATATGTCCTTAGCTGATTGTAATATTTTGATTTCTGGAACTATGGCCAAAATTTGTGTATGTAGACGTATTTGGGGGTCTTTTTATTGACAATGAAACATTTTATTCTATTTCTGATCAAAAGAACAAAAAGAACTAAATGACGCAAAAAACATTTAATTAAATTTGATGACGAGATTCAAAGAACCGAGTCACTGAAATTATTCAAACTTCCCATCACTAAATAAAGACAACCCTCCCCCTCTGTGTGGTCATGTGACTCCATGTGGTTATTGGTTTTGCGGCTGATTTATCAAACGGAATCATGTGATTATTGTTGCTACATCTGATTGTGTTTCACCAGTCACGTGGTACTGTAGATACTGAATATCTAAAATGTCGAATAAATGGTTAGAAAAGTAACGAGTCGGGTGTAGCCGAGTGTAGCGGAGTAAGAGTAGCGTTTCTTCTTCACAAATCTACTCAAGTAAAAAGTATGGTGCAGTAAAACTACTCATAGAAGTACTTGTTTTTTTTTCTTTTTTTTCAAAAAGTTACTTAAGTAAATGTAACGGAGTAAATGTAACTCGTTACTACCCACCTCTACGTGATACTTCTAGTTAAACGTCCCAGTGCTGTTACAGTCTATTTTTCTTCACCACTCATGGATCGCCTCTTGTCTAATCAGATTACTCAGACATAACTAACTGTCATATAATTAAGATTACCAAAATGTTAATGTTGACATTATTTTGCTATTTGTATCTAGTTGTGATTTCTGAAATGTGAATTAAAGCAGTTGTTTGTTTGTTTTTCTCACCCTTTTGATGGCGGCTTTGGGGAAAGCTGAGCGCCTGTACATCTCATACCGGTTCAGCTGCTCCTCTGAGAACGAAGACACCAATATTCTACACAACACACACACACACATATACTAAATAACAAAAATACATAATACACCCTTCTGCACACTATGTCTAATATACACACTATGAGATATTTAAACACACAATACCAGTCCACCTCCGAAATGGCTGTTGGCTATAAATGCCTATTTTTATGGTTTAAACCCTAAATGTGCTCCCAAAAAACTTTAATTTCATTTCAGACTCAGCTTAATAAATTACCCTTAAAATAAAAAAATTAAAAAAAACAATGTAAACTCCTGCAGTGCTAGAATGTAAAATACCGGTGTTACCTGTCTATATGTACTGTAATAATTCATACAAGCGTGTTTTCTTTAGAATGCGCTCTCGTTTTCTTCGGTATAAGTACCGTAGGGTAAATACGGTAATAATTGACCGTCTCAAGCCGTGTTTTCCGTTGATGACGTGTTTGCTTTTTATATTTGTTTTTTTTGCTGCTAGCATCGCCGCTAACATTGCTGGGAATGCAGAGACATACACAGACATGTACGGTGATGTAATGATGTCACAAAAACAAAGTCAGTTCTTAGAAGGTTCGCTATCGAACCGGTACTAGCACCTGGTTCACTTTGATGGAAAAGGGGGTACTAGTGGTTTCAGCCCTGGGGTTCATCTGTATCAAGACTGTATTTGTTGTTTTTGAAGAGAGAGGGGAAAAAAAAAAAAAAGGGTAAACCACCATAAAGACCAGAGAGCAGTTGATGAGAGAAAAGCAAGAGCAAGCCATTGTCATAGAAATTCAATCTCGCTGAAGAGGGGCTCTCTATATAGGATTTCTCGAAACATACATTACTGGAACTCGCGCATCTTGGATCCTCATTTGCGTTTGTCGACGGGGCAAAGCTCCAGACACACATGTTCCCAGGAGTGAAAAGGAAGTCGTGTTGTGCAGGTGTTGTTGGAAATGAGTCTCTCGACGGAGGAATAAGTATCCACAATAAGCCCCGTTCCCCCGATCTTACACCACCTGATGCCTACTTGTGTTGAACGTTAAAGGAAAGCGTGTTGAACTGTGAAGATCCGGCAAAAACTGTTCCTGCATTACGCGAGTGAATTGTCTCCTTTTGCACGAGTCTGCAGCAGCGACCTTTGTTCCTGGAATCTGGGTTGAGAGTCTGCGTGAACGATATGAACACAGTCTACAGCGAGGCGGTGCACACACACTTCCAACACTTACTGTACATTACGCATACCGCGGTAAATCAACACGCTAATAGTGTATAGGTTATTTTCTTTCAGGTGAAATAAACTCACAGATAAAAAAACGAGGTGATATTGTTTGTCTATTCATTTCAGTACTGTATATTTGGGCTTCATCACCTGTAAAAAGTTGATCAACTAACCCGATCCGAATAGGGCTCGTAGCAACTAATGCATTCTTAACCATCAAAGCTCAAAAACACTCACTGCATCTTCTGGATCTCGTCTTCATCCACTTTTTGTTTCTTCTCCTTCTTCTTCTCCGGCTCCACTTTCAGTTTTTTAGCAGCCGGAGGATGAGCGCCCGAGTGTCCTTCGTCATCCTCGTCTCCTCCCGCCGCGTCCTTTACCACGCCCTACGGACAGAAAGGGAACGAAATATCCGTTCCTACGCTGTTCTCCTGTCATATTTGGACTTTGATATTTTGGACAGGACCACACGTCTCACCATTTTATCCTCTGGTTTCATGGTGGCCGGATCCATCGTCATGGCTGAAGCTCCTCCGCTGGAACCCTCGCCTGCATTCTTATCCTGGTGAACATGCTCTGTGGGTGTGACGTCATTTCCTGAGTCGCTTTTTACGCGAGCCGGGTCAGCCATGACTCCCACCGGCTGTACGACACATGATATATAAGTCAAGTTGAGTTTTGAGGCAGTAAAATGTCATGTTTTTTTATAATCCTACAGGTGGCGCACTCTGAACTATTTACACATTTTTCATCCCGTGTGGTTGAAGTGAATTATTTGCCACGTTTGTTTAGAAATTATAATTATGGATGGTAACAAAGATATTGTATGTGCTGCTCAGTAACAATGTAGCGTTTTCTTTCTTTTAATTCAAAATTAAATATTCTTATGATTCTTGGTTTTTACGTGCAAATACAAATATTATAAGGAACCGGCTACATTTTTTTTTTTTTTAACTCGTGTTTGGTTCTGCCACAAAGCTAAGTTATAAAATGTTTGAGTTCTGACTCAACTTTTTTTTCTTTAAAGGTTTAAGGTCTTAAAATTGTAACAAAATCAGGAAATACTGTATATGTCTTATGCAAAAGTTTAGGCACCCCTTGATAAATAACAGATATTGTTTTTTTTCTTCTTTTTTTTACTGAAAAGATATTAACACAGTCTCTCTTGGAAATGGAAAAAAATGCACAATAATTTCAGCAAACGTTAATGCATAGTTACTTCTCTTGCCATAAATTTAACAAAGATTAAAAAAAAACATTATTGTGGCACTGTGCAAAAGTTTGGGCTTCCTACATAATCAGTACTTAGTAACATCTTCTTTGGCAGATATCACATCTTGCAAACGCAGATAAAATTCTTTCAATTCTTGAACTTGGGATTTTCTCACATTCTTCCTTGCAAAAACGCTTCTAGTTCTGTAATATTCTTTGGTCATCCTGCATGCACAGCTCTTTTAAGATCTCTCTCTCTAATATACATCATCAATTTAGGTTATTTATTTAAAAATCATGATACTTACAGAATGGCGATATTAATTGAATCTATACCTAGGTATCGTGATGATAATCATATCGCGTGCTCCCTGCTGATTCCCATCCCTACTATAAAGACAATACAAGTTTATACATTTCTTATTTTACGGCGGTTAGAATCCAGTAGGTTACATTACCGCCTACTGTAGTCATAATTCTCCCTCATCCTCCAATTACCTTTTTTATGACTATTACACATTATAAATGTGTGTGTTGTGACACACCAAGGCTCACTCACTTCCTGTGCACAATCATTTCCCTTCTAAGCCTTCTTATATTTAGTGCACTGACATGTAACAGAGTCTTATTTATTCATTAATCAGCCTGACTTCCATCTCACTTCTAAAACATCTTCTAACACTCTCTTATACAGATGAGCTAATCAGGCTAGTTCTATCCTAGCTAACGGGTATGCTAACTCGCCCGGTGTTTGTAAACACATAAAGCCTTTTCTCATTTACCTTTCACGTTGACAATCAGGAGTTACTCAGAAACAAAGCAGCAAACTTTACGCTGTAATTTAAAATATATATTTTTTACATTACATATGTCTAATCAATACAAAAAAAAAAAAAAAAAAACATGTAAAACTGACTGCATCACCGACAGACTAAAGCTAACCGGAAATATACCTAACTTCCGGAATACTACAAAATAAAAGTTCGAATAAACCCTTCTCAAGTAGCTACAAAATAAAAGACGTGTGCACAAACGGTGTTAGGTCTTACATTTGCAATATAGTATTTGTATAAAATAACACAGAGAACAATATTTTTCTAGACTTGAAAAATATATCTTCAGTAACCGTTTTATCCTGGTCATGCTGATATTCCATCAATTTGAGGATTTATACCTTTAAATCAATGTTTGGTACTGAAGTAAAATTTAAGAAGGTCCAATAAAAAAATTTTTTCTCGAAGTCTGAATTTCATGTTTGTGTTAGTGTTCGGCTGTAAGTCTATAAAAATAAGCAGTTAAAATTCTCCATAGCATTTCAATAATATTCTTTGTCAATTTTCATTGTCAACTATGTGGAACACGTGGGCATATTGTATATTCCCTTGTATTTCTATGGAATACAAACAACACTCTTTAATCAATGTTTAGTGAATCTTAATTTTCACACTGCTGGGCTGTAAATGAATGTTGCTCTGTCACATCGGGCTCTCGGTTCAGGTATTTTACTCGCCCTCACCTCGGACTGCTGCGGATACGTTTCCCCTATGACGTGTGTTTTATCTCATAATGGACGCTTCACATTACTGCTTTTTATTATCACAGCGGTTTCGGGACTTATGAGACATTCTGGTTTTAAACTTCCCGCAGGAAGAATAAACATAGATTGATCTGTCCGTTCATCTTTAAAGGTTCAGTTTTCATTGTGTACTTGCCTTTTTTGGAGTAAGCCATGCTGTGTCGCGCTTTCATTTCTCCTTCTTCAGCACACTCTGTCTATACACGGTAAATTATTGCATTGATTGGCTCAATTAAGTGATGGGGAGTCACTCAGCAAAAGGTTTTTAAGCAACATAAGAACAATGCAGTGAAGTTTTTGCTTTTCAGTGCACCACGTTTGCTCCAGGTTAATACAAACTCATACGGTTTTGTATTATATTTCACATTCTTTTATTTTGTTTTTGCATGGAAGCTTTCCTTTAGCAATGAATTGACCTCAGTACGTCATTTATCAAAAACAAATAAAAGATTTGCAATTATACATTTTTAAATTATGTTTAGAATTCCCATAAAATATTTCTGATGGAGTATTTACATTTAAAATGCAACCAAAACCAATAAAAACAAAGCCACAGGATTTAAACAATGTGATATCGAACAATTGTTTATCAATTGAACAACAGGATTGTTTGGATTCATGGATTCAATGTTCAGGATTCATGATTCTAAAAAAGAGTTACCGTATGATTACAACGATTGTTTATAATTCACATTCATTAACAACTTTAATGGATTCCATGATGTCATAGAGTTAAAGACAGACTCCAGTGATGTAATGGCGTCACACTGGATGACAAAGAAACAGTGACCTCACAGTGTACTATAGTTATTTAATAGTCACTTGAGTCACTTACCTCCTTAATCTGAACATTTGTGCACTGCCTATGGTGCCCTAGATACATTATAGCCTATCCTATCCTAACCTATTTAGAATTTAGACTTCTAAGGGATATTACACCATAAGGCTTAAGAAAGTGTGCATATCCTGTACTTAAGTAAAGGTAAAGATTAGATAGGACAAATATTACTCAAGTACAAGTAGAAGTCCTCCTTTTACACGTGTACTTTCAGTAAAAGTACAAAACGTTCAAACGTTCCACATCGGATTCTGATTTCCTGATACGTTATTAGGCGTGTCTCAAGGGAAAGGTGAGTCACACAGTTATGGTTAACAGTCAGAAGGTGATGAAATTCTCTTGTCAAATTCTACATGTCATGGGGAAATGTAGTGAAGTAGAAGTACAAATATTTGCTGTAGTATGTAGTGGAGAAAAAGTAAGAAGGATAATCTAATAAATTGAATTACTGATGTTCGGTTTTAAAGATGTTAAATAAAGCTAGGGTCTAAAACGACTCAAGTCTTATGAGTTATGACTCAACTTTTGATCATTTTAAAGGTTCAAGGTGTTAGAATTGTAACAAAATTAGAAAAAAAATCAGGATTTTATATATACAATCATGACATTTACAGAATCGTTATATTAACTGAATCAGCACATAGGTATTGTAATAATAATCGTATCGGGTCGTCCCTGGTGATTCAGGATCCATGTACAAGTGCACTACATTAAGATATGAAATAAGAACTTTTACAACTTATTTGCTTTGCATTAAGTGTCCAACAGGGGGCATTTAGTCTACAGCTCCCAATGGCAAGAGAAGTGCACTACATTGTGTATGACAATACATACTGTACATGCTTTTGTGTAGTGCACTTTGTCTTGTAAGGAGCCATTCAGGACACAGCCCTATTTCCCCATACAAGTGCACTTACAGTATATTAGGGTGAAAATACTAAAATACTAATACTAATTTCCAGATCCTTATAGAAGTGCACTACACACAATATATTAAGGCATGAAACAAGGGCTTTCTGACACTTTTTTTAGTACACTCTATGTCAATAGAGGATACAGCTCATGCATTCCTATATTAGGGTGCAGAATAGACTCTACATAGTGCACCAAATGAGAGCAATTCGGGAGTCACTTCCTTATTCCCTAGATGAGTGCACTTCATAGGGTGGAACATAATGCATCCTGGGGGAACAGGAGGGTGCATTTGGGAGTCAGCCCACACAGGATGGGAGCAGACGCTAGGAAGTGACGTGTCAGAGCCGGACAGAGGAAGTGTGTGTGTGTTTGGGTGTATGAGAGAGAGAGAGAGAGAGAGAATGTGTGTGTGTGTGTGTGTGTGTGTGAGTGAGTGAGTGAGTGAGTGGTGCTTGGACGGAGGAAACTTTTTTTTTTCTCCCCAGGATCAGGTCAGGATTTGGGATTTGGGAATAGAGCGCTTTGTCTCCAGCTGTGAGCGCGTGAATGCGCGTTTCGGGGCGGCGACGGCGGTGGTGGCGGAGGCGCGAGTCGGATCTTCTTGTGTCTGCCCGGTTTGGTGTGTCTCTGCTCGGCTGACATGGGGAAGGAGCAGGAGCTGCTGGAGGCGGCGCGGACCGGGAACGTGGCCGCCGTGGAGAAGCTGCTGAGCGGCAAGAGAGCGACGTCCGGAGGGAGCGGCGGCGGCGGTGGAGGAGGAGGAGGAGGGGGGTTTGGAATCGGAGGAGGCGCGGGACACGGCGCGAGCGGCGGCGGACACAGCGCGAGCGCTCACGCGCTCTCCAGCTTACTCAGGTAGCAAACGCGATTAGCCTGGAAGCTAATATAAAAGGGAGCGGCTAATCTAATCTCTTCTCATCTAATCTCAGCCACATTGTTTATTATTTCATAAAATATGGAATGTGTTCACCCAGGCAACCAATATAGATCTTTAAATATATAACACGTTTTAGTATTTATTTACTTACTAGGTTTATCCTAGGTTTATTTTTTAATCTTTTTAAATATTTCACTTAACAGCATTACTACATGCTTTATTTATTTATTTTTTATTTATTTACTCCCTTCACAGTTTAGGGAATCAAAATTCCTGAAAGTTTTATCTCAACTCCCAACCATATCATGTTCGATAAGGATCTATTCATCAAAAATAAACAATTACAAACTATTACAACTTCTGTTATTTTTAGCCATAATTTTACCTGAGAAATACAGCGGACTCTTGGCATACGAATTTAATTTGTTCTTAAGGCGAAAATTTGCAGTCGTATTGCGCTTAGAAATGTTGTAAATGCAGATAATCGGTTCCAAAACACAAATAGTACAGGTATAAAAAAGAGATAAAACAAAGGGAAAATCAAGGAGATTTTGAACGCGTACTGAAGGCAACGTCATTATCGTGGTTCGACTCTTTTCAACGTAGGGAATCAAAATTCCTGAAAGTTTTATCTCAACTCTCGATACCGTGTAACATCACAATATTTCAGTCGCAGGGATTCAATTAGCGTTAATTAAGTGTTAGCGATTCTGTCGTATCATGTTCAGTAAAGATTTATTGATCAAAAACAAACAAAATAAATGATGACTTATTTTTAGTCATTATTTTATCCCATTAAGAGGTTTTGGATTTCACAGAAGAAAGGCGATAGTTTAGGAAGTGATTTAAAAAGTTTACACTTAAGAATGTGGAATTTGGCCATTAAAATGTTTTGTTGACGATGTATTCAAATGATTTGTTACTATGGCGAAAAAAAATCTTTTCACATAAAATTATTAGATTCATGAATAAAATAAAAAATATAATTTTCAGGTTACCGCCAAAAAAGATTGTACCGGAATCTGAATTCCTGAAACTTGTATTAGAACTTTCGATACCCTGTAACATCGCGATATTTCCGTCACAGGAATTCAATTACAGATAATTAACTGTTAGCGGTTCTGTCATTTAATGTCCAAAAAAAGCTAATAAAACAAATATAAACCATTACAAACTGTAAAAAAAAAAAAAAAAAAGAGTAAAGTGCTCGCCCTATCATTCGGAGATCGTGAGTTCGATTCCCGGGTGATGCTGTCACGCAAGCGGAAGGAGAGGATAGCGCTGTCCTCTGAGTGTGTAACGCCGCCCCCAACAGTGAGTGAGTGAGCAATTTGAAAAGAAAAGAACAGATTACGCATGTAAAGTAGTTTTTCAGAGAAGAACGTACCGTATATTGCTCGATTTGTGAAAGGTTTCAGTAAGGAGACGTTTATATCGCATTTGTAATAGGAGTTTTTTCTTCCCAAAGTCTTCAGAACAAGAAACAAGTTTTTTTTTCTGCTGTCTATTGTCTTTTTAAAGTGACAAACTGAGTATTTTATTAATCTTCGGGAAAATACTCATATTTACAGGTTTATATCTGTTACATTAGAGGAAATGACAGATATTATGGATGTTCCAGGACTTTAAACATAACTATAAATTAGGGCTGCAGAAAAAAAATTACATTGTGATAATTTTTGATGCGTATTGCGATTGCAATTTAAACTGCGATATTTAACTATTAAGTGCATTTTGTGTTCAAACATTAATCTATGCTAACATGAAATTATTGGAGAATGATCTTATTAAGAGGATGTTTGCCAATGTTTATTTATTTAGCAACTCTAAATTATAAACAAACGTTAAGCAGTGCTTGCTCCCGCACCATCGGGAACGGGGTAACACCCTCTGAGGATAGCGCTATCCACTTCATCCCCTTGCGTGAACTCGCCGACTCCCATGATTGGCTAGAGACGTGATTGATCCCGCCCTTTTGAGAGAGCTCGGCCAATCAGATGTCTCCAGGCTCCCAGGGTTGAAACTTGCAATCTCCGGATGATAGAACGAGCTCGTTACCTCTGCGCTGTTTAATTTATTTTAAATACTTTTGAGTAATAAATAATTGTCAAACATTCTCTTAAGTAGATTACTTGTGCACTTATTTATTGTTAGCCTAGAAAAATATGTTTGAATCCAAAATTCAAGTACGCTTAATAATTAAATATTGCAGTTTAAATCGCAATTGTAGTTTGTATCAAAATAATCTCAATGTGATTTATTTTGATCAAATCAAATGCAGCCTTAATTCAGTTACCACCAAAGAAATGGCGCCATACAAACGTAGGACGAGCCGCTCCGTCTGTGCACAGCTGTAAACCTTAAACACCTCAGCTGAAGAAGGATTTAGCGTTGACTTCGTCTTCTTCTTCTTATTATTATTAATATTATTTATTATTCAGTATTTTTCCTGGCATCAACTCAAAATGAATCCCACTTCCGCTTTTTTTTATTACAGTCTTTACCCCGATTGCTCATTTCATGCTCCCAGCTTTTCTGTGCACGTTACCTTTTATGGAGATTTGTAGGCGTCGCCACATTCAAACGCGTTCCTGTTTAAAGAACTCGCTTTTTCATGCACCGATCATACAGGAAATCAATACATGCAAGCAAAAAAACAAAACAAAACAAAAAAAACAAAAAAAAAGGCAGTTTTTAATAATCTGAAATAATCTGTTTTTACACAAACGTTTCCTCAGCACTGATAAACGAGGATAAACAAGTGTCACCTAATTCACAGAAGCTCGAGTACAGTGTAAGGAACTGATTTTCCCCTGTGGTATGCAGTATTTCGCTTCCTCTCCCTGTTCTCTCTATTATACCGAGACGTTTTCGGGGATTTTGCGCAGGCGCAGGCGCCGTGTGCTGACACTTGCATGTTTTTCTCAGAATTTGCCGACACAGAATTATAAATAAAATAATATGAGTAGAATGCATGAACAAGACTCGAAATGGTAATCTTCATGCACAGTATATATATATATATATATATTTTCTTGACAGGATTGTGTGCTTTTTCAGCAGTTTGCAGCAAAAGGAGCAAAAAAAAACATCTTTTAAAAAGTTTTATAATAATATTGTTTTATCCTGACAATAATCGAGCCGGACTCCGCGTTAGCGTTATGTGAACCTGGTTATGTGGTATGGCAGCGCGCTTTAAGAACAATTTGCGTCCCGGTTGTGACTTATGTATGGACAGATGCACCAGCGATCAGTCGGGTATCGCTCAGTCTCGTACAGTTTCAGATTAATTCAGGCTCATAATGGTGCCTGGACATTTAGTTTTATTTAGAGCTGTGACGTTTTTGGATTTAAATGTATTAAAGCAGGTTTATTAAAGTTCTTCTTTGTTGTGAAATGAACAAACACAGAAGCTCATGGTCAAGATTTTAGCTTTTGACGCTATGGTGTACGTGCGCCTGGACTTCCTCGGCACGACTCGGCGCTTCGGATCGAACAAATTCTAAAACCGGACGTCTTAGACGTGTGAACAAAAAGTTTAGGATCAAAGAGAAGCTGCTCACGCTGATAGGCCGCTGATTCTGGAACTGGGTTTCAGGACTGGTTTTTGTTTCTACAGTTCTAGAATATGTTTGCGGTTCTAGAGTCGGTCCAATCAGATACATGCTGTGGAAGTTTGAGGCGGGTGGAGGACGGTTCGCGTTCACTCACAATCATTTTAGTACACTAAGGATTTTGAATCAGTCACAAGCGTTAATATGTTCGCAACGAGCGCTGTTAGTTATTTAGCTTCGTATTTCTTTATTTAATTTTTATTAATAATACAAACAGACCATAAACAGCTTGTGATAGCACTTTTTTTAATTAAAGGTACAATCATTGATGATGATGATAAAAAAAATAAAAATAACAAAAACCATCTTGTATTGATGTTTTAGATTAATGGTAGTGATGCTCAGGAACCTGTATATGAACCCGTATTAGGATATACAGTATGTCTGGATAGAGACTTTAAAAACAATAATAGAGTAATAATAAAGGCCCTATACAAAAACACCATGTGCAAAATAAGAGCTTACAATGAACATGGAGAAGTTTTTGAGACAAAAACTGGA
>JAQMYG010000015.1:4193855-4204717 GCA_030014215.1 Clariallabes teugelsi
GTTGATCTGTCATGCGCTCGTACAGTAACTCAACTATTTCGTCATGGTGTCAGTATACACACCGTACGTGCACACACTGAGGATGAACGTATGAGGAGGACGGAGTGAGTCAGTGTGTGTCCGTGTGTGTGTGTGTGTGTCCAGGCACAGGGATATGATGTCATTATTTTATACAGTATAATACGATGCAGCGATGCTTTTATCTTCAGAGATCAGATGACCGAACACAGGACAGACGAAGCGATGATAAAAATAAATAAAATAAAAAGGGATCTGAAGCGTCTCGAAATCATAAACGCTGATTAATTATGTAGAAATTATTTGTGACGTTCATTTACAGTAAACAATGCACGATAAAAACAGGGTTTTGTTCTACTTGAACATGTCTTGGTGATTGAGTTAGAGCAGCTCCCTCTCGTGGGTAATTGCATGGACATCAAGCTGTGCAGATGATGTAGGGGCGTTCAAGTCAAACCGGGACTTTAGATTGCGCAGAATAACAGGACACAGTCGTGAGAGTAAAAAAAAAAACTCTCTTTATTTCTCTATATAATCCCCTGATACACTTATCCCGGTGTTTCACTGGTGCATTAAGGTGGAAAGTTTTCTTCGTACGAAAGAGCCACGATCACACCGCCTGTCTGATTTGCGTCTGAAACGCCGGCCTCCCAGGAACTCCTCTAGTGGCCGAAACATGTGGAAATGGCTTGGAGCGAGGTCAGGACTCTACGGGGGTTGTGTGGGAATAACTTCCAGCCAAATTCCTGTAAAGGAGTTCCTGGGAGGCCAGCGTTTAAGTGATCAGGCCTGCTTTAAGTCTGAAAGATCCGGTGTACCGAGAGAACTTTCAGTAGAAATAAGTTTTATTGTCCTGTCTCTTTTACTTCACTTCCACTTTATTTGTACAGCTCTTTTAACAATGGTCATTGTCGCAAAGCAGCTTTACACAATCGAAAGAAAATTATGGAAATGTGAAGAATGTGTGCGAATCAAAATGATCAGATCGTCCCTGATGAACGAGCCGAGGGTGATGGAGGGATGGAAACACTTACTGACATGGCAGTAGGAAGAAACCTTGAGAGGAACCAGACTCAACAGGGAACCCATCCTCATTGGGGTGATAACGGATAGCAGGGATTGATCTGCACTCATACTGTGTGTTAGGACTCTGAAGGTGTTTAAGTTAACGCCTGACTATTGGGCAACTTCAGACACTAGTCCTCAGAGATCAGCTGTCTGCATCAGCCGAGGACAGGACCGTCTTCATGGTAAAGTGGAACCGTCCCCAGTCACCACACACGAGGAATCCATGAGACGAGATCTCCAACCAGGAGTGCGGCACCAGGACGAGTCAGAGGGGGTCCGTTTCTTACATCTCCGCGCTCGTTTTTTTTTGCCGGGTCTCGTATCACACGGTCGCGTGGACTTGGAAATTCCTAGTCAGGTTGCGAGTGACGTAATGGACAGGTTGAAATTCGATTGGAGATGTTTGAGAGTCCAGACTGAGACTGAATCTGATTTCAAACCTTCTTTGGATGTGGTTCAGATGGAATTTGTTTATTTTTGTATTTTTAGCTGTTCAGACCACATGATTAGCAGTGTGATTTTATAACAATGGTTGTTTACAGAATTAAAAAAAAACAAAAAAAACAATCCAAATGAGTTTGAAAAGTATTAGGACATGTGTGTAAATTATAATTCCAATCTGGATCTGCCAGAAATCGGATTAGGGCTGGAGGTCTGAACAAGGCGCAGTGACTTTGGTGTGTTAGACATGTATACATATCATCATGAGTCACTGTGTGTGTGTGTGTGTGTGTGTGTGTGTGTGTGTGTGTGTGTGTGTGTGTGTACTGTAGTTTCAGCTAAAACTGTAGTTTCTGGGTGTAGAAGGTGTTTATTGCCCGTTTCAGGTGTGTTATGCTTGAAGAGTGAGAATAAAATCCCGGACTGAATGAGATTTCGGATTGGGAAATTCCACTGAAGTATTTTGCAACCGTGTTTTGATTATATTGTGTTGTCGAAACATCGCTGCTCTCTTCTCTTAGTGTGTGGGTGTGAGTCATTGCTGACATTCCTTATCTTGGGAGTGGGCTGGGTAAATTGCACTTTGGCCTTATGGGTTGATTAAGACTGTACACACACACACACACACACACACACACACACACACACACACACAGGGGTGTTTGTGTCGCTTTTACTGAATCAGTTGTATGGTTAATAAATTCAATGAATTAATGATTAACTTGTAAGAGAGTCTGCTTCTTTGACTTTTTTTTTTCATCAGATTGTTTTTTTTTTTTTTAATCAAATAAATTTTTGTACAAATATATTGAAAATACAGCATTGATTTAACATTATAATAATTATTATTTATGATTAGAAACTGCACTGTTTGTCTGGTACCTTCCCTTTTCTCCTCTGCTGTCTGTCTCTATTTCTTTCTCTACTACATGGGGTTTAAGGAACTCTGTCTCTCTCTCTCTCTCTCTCTCTCTCTCTCTCTCTCTCTCTGTCTCTCTCTGTCTCTGTCGGTCATCGCTCTTGGTGTACGCTGATCTGGTGACGGGATAGATCGGACACGGTGGTGTATAAGCCCGAGTTTACACCCTCTGATCTCCGTCCTGGGGTTGGTGCCTATTTAAGAACCGTCTCAGCGTTTATTTATCATCTTGACCTCATGGGTGTCTATTAACAAATGGTGTACCCTAAAAAACGCAGTAGAGAGACATCATTATAGGTAACGGTCACCTGCAGGACTGTAGACTTTTAATTTTGTTGCATTAACCTTTTCGGTCTGTGTGTAGGTTTGTCTCATTAGCGTTAGTTGTTATCGCTAACATTCAGTCCGTCAGACTTTTGAGGGAAACTTGTGTGTTTCTGACACTTTTTTTTTCCAAATCTGGGAATCCTACAGCGTCCTGAGTGTTCTTTTACGGTTCCCCATCAGGCACCAACTCTGGAACGGTGAAGAAGGGCTTACAGAAGATTAGCGAGTAATACGAGAACCAAAGAACTTGTCTTTATATCCCCCATCTCTCTCTCTCTCTCTCTCTCTCTCTCTCTCTCTCTCTCTTTCTCTCTCTCTTTCGCCCTCATCCATGTGTGTCTGTAGAACAACGACAACGAGACGGCTCTGCACTGCGCGGCGCAGTACGGACACTCTGAAGTGGTGCGCGTGTTGTTGGAGGAACTGACCGACCCCACCATGAGGAACAACCGCTTCGAGACGCCGCTGGACCTCGCCGCGCTCTACGGTCGCCTCGAGGTCGTCAAGCTGCTGCTGTGCGCTCACCCCAACCTGCTCAACACAAATACGCACACCCTCACACACACACCGCTCCACCTCGCCGCACGCAACGGACACCTGCCCGTTGTAGAGGTGCTGCTCGGCGCCGGAATGGACATCAACTACCAGGTGAGTCGGACGTCGGGACGTTCTAGACGGACGTTTGAGACGGAACAAACATGAAGATGGAACATTAAATTTCGATGCCCAAAACTCAACCTGAATCTACAGTCTACCCATGGACTCGCAGCTCTAGTTAACCAGCCGGGGTCTTTTTTTTTTTTTTTTTTTACACCAGTACCACTCTCACCAATCAGATTGTAAATCTCACTCCCAAACACGACTCCAAGCAGTCAGATTGCAAATCCCATCCCCCAATACCACACTAACCAATTAAACTGCAAATGCTGCACCCTAATAACCACTCTAACCAATCAGATTGCAGTTCTCACCCCCAATACCACTCTAACCAATCAAACTGCAAATCCCACCACCTAATACCACTTTAACCAATCAGAATTAAAATTTTCACCCCCAAACATGAATGTAGCCAATCAGATGGCAAATCCCACACCCCAGTACCACTCTCACCAATCCACCAAGTACCCACACCCTAATACCACACTAACTAATCAGATTGCAAATCCCACTCCCTAATACCACTCTTCTAAACAGATTGAAAAGGCCAAACCTTAATACCACTCTAACCAATCAAGTTGCAAATACTGAAGAGCTGAAGAGCTTTCTCCTTCAACGGTGGAGCAACGGGAATTTGGCATGGTTGAATACACTGTAGAAGTATTTTGGAGAATGGAGTGAGAGGATATGGAATAAAGTATTTGATAAAAGAGGACTTCAGCTGAAGGAAGGATGAGGGAGATCAAGACAAGAAGATGGTGGTAATGCAACTTACTGGATGCCAACCACCGTAGAACAAAATGAACGAACAAATGAAGATTGCAAATCCCACCCCCTAATACCACTCTAACCAACTGAATTGGAAATCCCAACCCCTAATACCACTTTTAACTAATGTGATTGCAAACCCCAAACCCTAAATATCACTCTAACCAGTCAGAATGCAAATCCCACCGCCTAATAAGCTTCTAACCAATCAGGCTGCAAATCCCACCCCCTAATAGCCCTCTAACCAATTGGATTGCAAACCCCACCTCCTAATATCACCTCTAACTGATCATATGGCAAATCCCACCCACTAATACCACTCTAACCGATCAAATTTTAAACCCCACACCCTAATAACACTCTGACTAATCAGGAGGCAAATCCCACCCCCTAATAACTCTCTAACCAATCGAATTGAAAACCCCACCCCTAATAACCCTCTAACCAAGCAGACTGCAAATCCCACCCCCTAATAACTCTCTAACCAATCGAATTGAAAACCCCACCCCCTAATAACCCTCTAACCAAGCAGACTGCAAATCCCACCCCCTAATAACCCTCTAACCAATCAAATTTTAAACCCCACCACCTAATACCATTTCTAACTAAGTGCAGTTGTCACCCTTAACACCTCTGTAACCAATCAGACTGCAAATCCCACCCCCTAAATCTCACTCTAACTAATCAGACTGCACTACAGCCTAGTTTGATATTACAACGTGCCGCTGCTTCCCAACAGTATCACCAACAACATTATTTAATACACCACCATTTACTGCTCTGGATGGCAGATTTCCAACCCGAAGATAAAACGCTATTCAGAGTTATTTTTGTGAGGGTTTCTAACAGATATATGACGAATAACCGAGATGTTGATGTTGATCGCCTCTCCAGTGCCCCTGGATTGTCCTGTGTGGTAGCCTCACTGCCACTCACCCCTGTGGTGTCTCATTAATATGTCTTTATGCTCCACATACTCAGACTGCTGTCGTGTCTCTGTCATGGTTACACTTGACTTATTTGTGTGTGTGTGTGTGTGAAGACGGAGAAAGGCAGTGCCCTTCATGAAGCTGCTCTTTTTGGGAAGACAGAAGTGGTACAGAAGCTGCTCAGTGCAGGTAAAAAAAAAAACAACAACAAAAAAACACCACCACACATCACATTATCTCTTTTCATCACATTAGTGTTTTCTTGTGCTCTACCGCCTCCTGCTGGTCAAAGCTTTAACTTGCACAAAGTTTTCCGTTACTTTGACAACTAATAACCATGTGGCTCCACCCACGTACAGGACACCCACTGTTGCCCAGAATAACACCAACAAAGTTGATATGTGGCTCACATACGAGGGTCGTTCAAGTCAAACCGGGACTTCTGATTGTGTAGAACAACAGAACACAGTAATGAGAGTTAACAACTCACTTTATTTCTCTTTATGATCCGCTGCTACACTAATGCACTTTTACTAGTGCTTGGACACCATCAATGTAGAAAGTTTTCTCAGTACGCCAGAGCCACGATCGGACTGACTGTTTCACATCTGAAACGCCGGCCTCCCAGGAACTCCAAGACATATGGAAATGTTTCTCTTTTCTCATCTTTTTTTCTGTTTGTCCTGGTTTACTGGTGGTTCGTGAGCATCCTTGCTAGCTTTTTAAAAAAAAATCTGAACCTCTGGTCCTGTCTCACGATGTCTCAGGTATCAACGTGAACATTGTGGACAACAAGAACCGCACGGCACTGGACATCGTGAAGGAAATGCCGTCTCAGAAAAGCCGCCAGATCGCTGCTCTCATCCAGGGTGAGTCTACATATGTGTGTATGATATAGTGACGTAAGCAACTTAATCCATGTCTGAATATCTAACCGGCTGTGCTCCAAATATTCCAGCTTGATTGGATGTTTTGTAGCTCTTATTCTTAAGTTTACTTATTTTATCATTTTTGTGTGTGTGTTGTAGCTCATATGAGCGGGCAGCCTCCCGATCTGCCACCTCCTCCAGCACCACCTCCCCAGGAGAACCTAAGAAGGGGTCAAGGTCAGGAGGCAAAATGAGCATCTTATACTTCTAATACTTTTGAGTTAGTTCATCCACAAACAAAAGGTCACCGTTTCTGTAGTATGCTGAGCGGAATTGTGTGTGTGTGTGTGTTTGTAGATGCGTGTGTAGATGTGTGTGAGGAGAGCCCGTATGAAGCGCTGTTTGAAGCCTCATCGTGTCACTCGTTGGACAGTCTGGCCAGCGGGAAATCGTCAGATCGAGACTCGGGGAGACCGGACAGTGAAGCAGGCAGAGTGAGTAGTCGTATTGGTGGATACTTTTGTCTTTTACTTTTGATGTTCACAGTATGGAAGGACACAGATACAGGGAGAGAGAGAAGTAAAATTATTATTATTCTTTTATTTTTTTAAACTATGATTTTAAAGTGAGCTAGTAAAGTTGAGGGTGAATACTTTTATACTTTTGTACCTTTACTACTTTTAATACAAATGTAAATGAAAGACATCTGTTTTTGCATGAGTTAAGGTGGCATGGTTGTGTAGTGCTTAGGTTTTGAATAAGATTAAGAGTAATATGTTTATTAAAGAACAAAATATTGCATTTGGCTTAAATAGAGCAATGTGGGAATGAGAGTAGACTGTGCAGTTCCAGGCTTGTCCACTAGATGGAGAAATGCACAGCTTTAAAGAACGTTTTCTCGTATTGTCTGGCAAGTTTGGGCTGTTTTTGTTTTGTTTTGTTTTTTCTTTTGAATAAATAAAATCATCATTTAAAACTTTGTAATATTCAAATTTGTTGATGATCTTAAACATTGTGTCAAGTGTGACAAATGCACAAAAAAAGGAAAATCAGGAAGGGGTAAATACTTGTTCACAAAACATAATTAGCATGTTAGCATGATGCTAACATGAGTATGTTTATAACATGCTAATTATGTTACTAGCAACATGTTAATCATGTTAGCATCATGATAGCCACTTGCTAATCATGTGAGGCTCATGATAGAAACATACTCATGTTAGCATCATGCTATCATGAGCCTAACATGATTAGCAAGTGTCTATCAAGATACTAATATAATTAGCATGTTGCTATAATGATGCTAACACGGTTAGCATGTTGCTATAATGATCCTAATATGATTAGCATGTTGCTAACTTGATGCTAGAATCTATAGGGATCACCCGGTCCGATATTATCACGATACCTCGGTGCTAATTTGATTCTGTAATTATCATGATTTTTATAAATATTACCAAGTATTTAGTTTCATAATTCTAAACAAAGTCCGCTAATAATTCACTTCAACCACAAAGGATGCTGTGTTGCCTGTTAACGTGTGTATAGTTTAGAGCTCCATCTGCAGGATGTTAAAGGACCTGCAACCGCCTCAAATGCATGTTAGCAAGCATATATCAATTTAAAAGTTATTTTTAAAAATCGACTTTGAAGTCCGTTTCGTGATGCATGAAATGCCACAAAAAATTTTGAGATACATAACTGAATAAATGTTTTCCTCATCTCTACTGTCTGAACATTCGAGTATGAACCTCTGTGATTCAGTGGACCAGCTTTCTCCACGTTTTCCATTCTTGTACTGCTACCGTTAGTTATTTCATGTTCTGGCGTCAGCGTTCAGGGTGTCTCTGAGCTGTCAATTTTCCTCCTGTCTAACTTTCCCATGGACGAAAGTTTATGCGCTATGGATGTGTGTGGTGCTAAACACCACATTGCTACTACAGTTGCATTTATTCCAGCAAATGTCAAATATGCTTTTGTTAAAACATAAAAAACTTTGTCGTATTACAAAACTCCTTTAAATATGAGGCGAATGAAATGCAGTTCTGCCACCGGCTTGTGTTGGTTAATATATGGATGTCTCAGTGCCGGTGCTTTGAAGCTTGAGTGGATGTTACACACAGAAATTACAGACCACAGTCTGTTTAAGTGTGTTTTTGAGGAAAAGAGAAGTAACCTTATAAACCGAGCTACAGAGTTATAAATAGAATAGAGCAGAGCAGACTCGTGACTATAACATACTGCATGTGTAATGCAGGGAATGTTAGCATGAGTATACAGTCAATTTAAAGTGTGTGTGTGTGTGTGTGTGTGTGTGTGTGTGTGTGTGTGTGTTACAGTCGTTCGTGAAAGACCGTCCTCCCCCTCCGTCCCACTCTGGAGGAACAGCGCACGAGGAAGACCTCAGTTCTGAGGTAAACGATAACGAGTTTCTTAATTTCCTTTTTATAAAACGTTCCAGCCAATCAGACGCAGTCACAGACAGACACTCAGTTGGAGGGATGGAGAGGGCGTATGAGTGGGAAGGCGTTTCATTTTCATTCATGCTCGTTATTGTTAATAACTAATAACTAGACATTATCACAAAACGTGTAAATGTAAACGTGGAGCCTGTTTTTGGTCCCGCTCTCTCACTCGGAGCCGTGTTGAGCTGCAGTGAGGTTTATGAGCTGAGCACTACGAGGTAGCGGTCGAGGCACGGAGTGGTGAGGTAAAGCAGACTCCACAGTGTTTGTGTTAACTTAAACACCGTGTCGGGTTGTTTACTTCAGTATCGTCATGATCAGTGGAGTCTCATGTCATTTATTTTATAGCCACGCCCACAGGAATACTGAACACGCCAGACAGGGCAATGATTTGTTGATCTACCTGTTGGAGGCGCTGTGTCTCTGTCTCTCTTTCTGTGTTTCACTCTGTCTTTGTTCCTTCTCTTTTCTGTCTGTGTATTTTTCTGTCTCCGTGTGAGTCTCTTTCACCCTCTTCCTCTCTTTTTGTCTTTCTGCATGTCTCTCTCTCTCTCTTTCTGTTTACTTCTGTCTCACTGTTTATTCTCTCTCTCCCTCCTTCTCTTACCCCCCCTCCCCTTTCCTTTGTAGGCGGTCTACACCAGCAGTAGTTTGGATGAGAGACTGGAAGAAGACGAGGATCATACTTATGAAACGCTCCACACAGCACGGACCAAACTCCCCACTGACACACGTACAGGTAAAACACATACACACATATACACACACACTATCTGAATCATGACACTCTCAACTTTAAATTCACTGTCTACCCCTAGTCTACTGATGATCCATCCATTCATCCCTTCTGTCTTACGCCTTCCTTCACTTCGTAATCATGATGTTTGTTCATGTTGTTGTTTTTCTGTGTAGATAAGGATTCTTCTGTCAAGTCTTCCAACCACCTCTTACCTCAGGTAACACCTCCAAAACACTCCAGTTTAATAGGGGCAGTTTCTTCTGGGCAGTGGAGTTAAGGGGTAGGTTCAGGAGCCGCGGTTGGGGTTAAAGGGTGTGGATAGGGTTTAGGGGTTCTTATTCGGATAGGGTTTAGGCTTTAAGGATAGTAGTATGGGTAAAGTGTAGAGGATAAGATTGGGTGGTGTCAAAGGGTTAGAGGAAGGGTTTGAGTGACAATGGGCATATGGTATGGGGTCAGAGGCAGGGTTTTAGGGTGGTGGTAGGGATTAGAATTAGTGTTTAGGGCTTGTGGTATGGGGTTAGAGTTAGGGTTTAGAGATTGTAGTGTGAGGCAAAGGCAGGGTTTAGGAACCGTGGTAGGGGTTGGAGTTAGTGTTTAGGGGCTGTGGTACATGCAGTGTTTAGGTGTTGTAGTATGAGGTAAAGGCAGGGTTTAGAGGGTGTAGTATGAGGTAAAGGCAAGGTTTTAGGTGTTGTAGTATGAGGTAAAGGCAGGGTTTAGAGGGTGTAGTATGAGGTAAAGGCAAGGTTTTAGGGGTTGTAGTATGAGGTAAAGGCAAGGTTTTAGGTGTTGTAGTATGAGGTAAAGGCAGGGTTTAGAGGGTGCAGTATGAGGTAAAGGCAGGGTTTAGAGGGAGTAGTATGAGGTAAAGGCAGGGTTTAGAGGGTGTAGTATGAGGTAAAGGCAGGGTTTAGAGGGGTTAGTAGGGGTTAGTGTTAGTGTTTAGGGGCTGTGGTAGAGGCAAGGTTTAGGGGTTGTCGTATGAGGTAAAGGCAAGGTTTAGGGGTTGTCGTATGAGGTAAAGGCAAGGTTTAGGGGTTGTCGTATGAGGCAAAGGCAAGGTTTAGAGGTTGTAGTAGGAATTAAATGCAAGGGGGTTTAGGGGGTTGGGATGGTAGTAGTGGTTGGGGGTAGAGTTTAGGGTTTGAGACTGGTGTAGGGTTTAAGGTGGAATTTAGGGGTGGTGGTAGAATATAGGGGTAGGGTTTTGGGTTTGGAATGAAAATGGAAATGCAGTACAATTGTATTGTTTGTGTGTGAGTAATCTCTTTTTGTTTTCATATTGAAGCAGCGGAAGACCACCACTCCTGGTGAAGTTCGACCACCAGGTTCAAACGCACACGCACTGAAGCCTCCAGGCAGCACGCTGCCATCTTCTGGAGGTAAGTGTGTGTATGTGCATTTGTATGTACTGTATATTTGTGTGTGCATGTGTGCATGCGTGTGTGAGTGATGACTGACTGGCTGAATGCACAACTTAGTATGACTAAACACGCCCATAAGCTTATAAATACACACAAACACATCAATCAGAGTGAACAATAATCATGATAATCAGAGCTATTTACACACTCTTTATAGCTGTGTGTGTGTGTGTGTGTGTGTGTGTGTGTGTGTGTGTTGTGACTCTGCTTTAATGGGAGTTTAGTGCTTGGTTTA
>JAQMYG010000015.1:4210731-4231726 GCA_030014215.1 Clariallabes teugelsi
GTGTGTGTGTGTGTGTGTGTGTGTGTGTGTGTGTGTGTGTGTGTGTGTGTGTGTGTGTGTGTGTGTGTGTGTAGTGTTAAACGTAGAGAATGGCTCCTCGAGGACGGTGCTCTGTTTAAGGTAAGAGAAAGAGAATGAACGAGGGACTGACAGGAATAGAAAAATGCATAGATTGATAAAAAGAGAGGTTAAAAGATGGATAGAGACCGAGAGAAGGAGAGAGAGAGACAGGTTAATACAAAGAGAGACAGATGTATTAAGAGAGAGAGAGAGAGAGAAATCAGTAGATAAATAGACAGACAATAGAAGGACATTTTGAAAGAGAGACAGACTTTAATAGGACAGATTAACAGTTAAAGAGACGGATTAATAGAGAGAGAGAGAGAGAGAGAGAAGGAGACGGATTTATAGAACGAGAGAGAGGGTTATTGAAGATTATATAAAAAAGGGTGGTTAGTCTGAGAGAGACAGAGGAGTTGGTTCCCCAAGAACAAGTCTCATACTACAAGAATGCCAGCTGTGTCCAGCTGTCTCGTTGTCTCTCTTTCTGTTGCGCTCTCTCTCTCTGTCTTACTCTTCGTCTTATTCTCTCTTATTCCAAACTGCAGACAATAGCAGATCTGTTCCACAGGGACGTGGGTGGATTCCTGTTAGCTGGTGTAGATATAGCATTCTGTAACATTCTTTTTCTCTCTCTCTCTCTCTCACGCTTCCGTCCTCCTCGTCTCTGTACCAGAGAGCTCAGCCGTGCCCGAGCAGTTCACCGGTCTTCTTCACGGATCTTCGCCCGTCGTCGACTCTCGGGAAGGACCGGAGCCTCCGCGGGTGCCCTCCGATCCCGCGGCCCCCAAGTGCCCGCTGTCGGTTTCCATGGCAGCCGTCCGTACGGACCCGGACCCCAAGGCCATCTACGCGACCGTGAACAAAGAGTCTCGCGACTCGCCGAGCCGGACCCGTCCCGGGGACCTGAAGCTCTCCCGCAGCCTGTCCAAATCCGACTCGGACCTGTTGTCGACTCCGCCCACCGAAGAGGAGGTGGGGCTGAGCGGGCGCAGCGAATCTGTGTCCAACTGCAGCGCGGCCAAGAGGAGGATGGAGAAATCGCCGTCGTTCACGTCCGAGTGGGACGAGGTAAGTTCAATTCTCCAGGACGTCACGGAATCAGTGTCTCTAAAATATCTAGACTCTGTGTGTGTCGTCCAATAATGTTCCCTTTATAGGGTTTTAATATATATATTTATATATATATATATATATATATATATATATATATATACTACAGCATGGTTGTTTTTCCTGAATCTTAAAACTGTCTCAGTGAAGGAGGTGTGGCCTCTGTCACGAGTGTCAGTGAGAGGAGGTGTGGCCTCTGTGCGACAGGCTCAGTGAAGGATGTGTGGCCTTTAGCTCAGTGTTGATGGAGACGTGGTTTTTAAGTGAAGGAGGCGTGGTCTCTGACTGCTTCTCGGTGAAGGAGGTGTGGCCTCTGATTTCTTGGTGAAGGAGGTGTGGCCTCTGATTTCTTGGTGAAGGAGGTGTGGCCTCTGATTTCTTTTCAGGAAATGAGGTGTGGCCTGTACCTTAGTCTACTTGAAGGAGGAGTGGCCTGTCTTAGTCTCAGTGAAAGGGGCGTGGTCTCTAACTGCTTCTCAGTAAAGGAGGTGTGGCCTCTGTCTTAGTATCAGTGAAGGAGGTGTGGCCTCTGTCTTAGTCTCTGTAAAGGAGGTGTGGCCTCTTACTCATTGTCAATAAAGGAGGCGTGGCTATTTTCTGTCTCCTGTCCCGTGTCAATGTGTCTTATTATCAGTTTGTCACTTTTCTTGGTCATGACTGGCTGGTTTGCTTAGAGACAGTGTGTGTGTGTGTGTGTGTGTCTGTGTGTGTGTGTGTGTGTGTGTGTGAGAGAGAGAGAGAAAGACAAAGCCTGCTTATGCTAATCCAGCACTTTTTCTTAGGGGGGAAAAAAGGGAGGGCACGCACACACACACACACACACACACGGACGTGTGGAGGCTGATATTCAGAGTGTAAAAGCTGAAGGTGAAGGAGTGTGTTCTCTGTTCCCTCACACACACACTACACCTTGATGATGGCTGCCGTCAGATCTGCATTTGTGAGTATCTACTTCACCGAGACAACACACACACACACACACACACACACACACACACACACACACACACACACACACACTACCCAGCTGATGCGGTGTCAGAGGATCAGTTAGTTCACTCGCACTGTTTACTTGCTCGGTGCGACTTCCATAGAGACTGAGGTGAGCTGTGGTTTGGGACGGAGCCACACAACAGGTGTCAGGTGTAGTGAAGTACGAGTGTGTGTGTGAGAGAGAGAGTGTGTTTGTGTGTGTGTTTGGAAGCTTCATGCGTAACAAGCTGTGTTTCCGAACCGTCTGCACTACAGACGCTACAATCTGCACTACAGCCGTCTGTGGTTTGGGACAAAACCTGCGATGGAGGTTTGGATAAATACAGAAGCTGCAGATTTACTTCATTTTGTAGACGTTGTTTTGTATTTCTGTGTGTGTGTGTGTGTGTGTGTGTGAGAGAAAGAAAATGCCTCTTGATGTCTCTTTTGTTTCCAGAACCTGGCACACACACACACACACACACTTATTCTCTGCCCACGTCTACTGGAGCGTCTCAATCTCTCTTTCAAAAGAACACACACACACACACACACACACACGCACGGCTACTCTTCAGCTGTTGACCTGTGAATTCTTTCTTGACCTTTGACCTTCTGATTGTTTGAGCCTGACTACACGGCGAGGCCTCGTGGTTCCTCCTCTCCGTCTGTCGCTGAAAATCGAGTTTTCTTCCTTTGACATTTTCCTTCCTTTTTTTTTTTTTTTTTGCTTCTTTCTTTCCTCCCTCGTTCTTCTCTCATTTTTATTAACACGTTTTCTTGATTTTCCTGATTGCTTTCAGTCTTTCCTCTTTGCCCTTCACCTTCTATTTTTATTTTTCTTCCTTCCTGTCTTCTTGTTGTTCTGTCTCCTTTTCTCATATTTATTTTGTAATCTTTCTTTTGTAAAAAATTTTTTAAATGTTTTTTCCCTCTTTTTCCTTTTTCCTCCCCTTTTTTTATGTATAATTCCATTTAATTTGTTTCCCTTCCTTCCCTTCATCTTGTCCTTCCTTCTTTTCTCTTTTTATTAATTATTTTTTGTATTCTTTCTTCTTTACTTTCCTTTTTTGTTTACTTCTCTTCCTCCTTCCCTCCATCATCTTATTTTTCCATTTCCTTCTTTGTTTTTTTTGTCTCCAATTCTTTTTAAAATTCTTATTTTTAAATGTAGTTTTTTTTTCACCCCTTTTCTCCTTCCTCTCATTTTCCTTTTTTTTTGCTTTTCTTCTTTCCCCATTTAATTAAATTTTTCTTCTCTCTTTTCTCATTCTTTCCATCCAAATCCTTTTTGATATTTTTAGTTTCCCACTTTCCTTCCTCTTGTTCATCCTTCCCTTCTTTTTTTTCATCCAAAATCTCAAATTTTGGTGTCCTTCCTTCTTTACTTCCCTTTATCCTTTACTTCTCTCTGATCTCTACTTATTCTATTTTGTTACTTTTCTTCGTTACTCCTTCCTTGTTTCATTTTTTTTTTAATGATGTTTGTTTTTCTTTTCCCTCCCTTTCTCATCCATTTTGTTAATTTTTGCTTTTCTTTCCTCCTTCCTCAATTTTTCTCATTTTTTTGCCTACAAATCCCTGATTTTGATATTTTGGTTTCCTTCTTTCTGTCCTTCCTTTGTGTTATACTTCCTTGTTTCCTTCTCTCTTTCCTTCATTCCAACTCCATTTTTTTACTTTTCTGTTTCCTTCCTTTTTTTTTTTTTTTTTTTTTACTTTTGTTTCCTTTCTGGCTTCCTTCTCTCCTTTCCTCCCTACATCCCTCGCTCCTTATTTTCTCCCTCACTTCCGTTTAGTTACTCATTTGATTTTCCCGTTTCCTCCTTTTACGTTCATGTGAAAGTTGATTTTGTCCCAGCAGAGACCGAGACGCTACTCGTCCGATTGGCGGAGACACTCGTCCTCACACAACGTAAGGTTATTGCTGTCTCTCTCTCTGTCTCTCCTCTGCTGCCTCGCTCTACCTCTGTACCTCTGAGCTCAGATCATGTGACCTGACGCATGGACGGGTGAAGGGCTGACGTTTCTCAGTAGGACTGAATATTCAGACCTGCCTCTGAATATTGTTGAACATGAACATCACTTCCTGGTTTCATCACTTCCTGGTTTCCTTGCGATGGCTGAACTGCTTATAAATAAATAATCATGAGGTGTGCTGCTGATCTGCAGCGTTACAGTCGTGTATTCAGATCAGGTCCAGCGTTCCTGTTGTCTTCAGAGCTAAACATCGTCCTTCATCATGCAGCTGTAGCGGCGAATATCACGCGGGAGCCGCAGTAACGTCCTCATCTTCTCAAAACAGGAGCGGAGGAGGGCGTGTGATCACGTACACCTACAGTATAGATCTGTCTATCCATTTCTGTGTTCTTATTTTTCCGATTTCTTATTTTCCTGCCTTTTTGTCTCTCTGTTTTTGTATTACTTTAGTGCCTTCAATCATGTCTGTCTCTGTCTTTATTTATCTGTTTATTTAAACCTCCCTTGTCTGATTAAAAAAAAAAAAAAGTCACCACTTCAGACGGGTCAAATTATTGGGCTGCATCATTTTCACTCTTTCACCACACTCTGTGTGTGTGTGTGTGTGTGTGTGTGTGTGTGTGTGTGTGTGTGTGTGTGTGTGTGTGTAATCAAAGCTAAAGGAGACTGAATGAAAAGCCTTTTTTTTTTTTTTTTTTTTTAAATCAGGCAGCGTATTTTTATGTCCTTCAGTTTGTCCCTGTTTTACTCTGTCCTCTGTCCCTCCTTCCATCTGTCCCTCATGTACTTTGTCCCTCCTTCAGTCTGTCCATTTTCCCTCCTTTAGTCTGTCCCTCATTCATTTTGTCCCTCCTTTAGTCTGTCCCTCCTTCAGTCTATCCCTCTTTTACTCCGTCTCTACTTCACGCTGTCCTCCCTTTACTCTGTCTCTCCTTTAGTCTGTCCATTTTTTTTCTCTCCCTCCTCCAGCTAGTCCCTCCGTCACACTGTCCCTCCGTCACGCTGTCCCTCCTTTATTCTCTCTCCTTTAGTCTGTCCATTTTTTTGTCTCCCTCCTTCAGTCCGTCCCTGTTTTACTCTGTCCTCTTTCCCTCATGTACTTTGTCCCTCCTTCAGTCTGTCCATTTTCCCTCCTTCAGTCTATCCCTGTTTTACTCCGTCTCTACTTCACGCTGTCCTCCCTTTACTCTGTCTCTCCTTTAGTCTGTCCATTTTTTTTTCTCTCCCTCCTCCAGCTAGTCCCTTCTTTACCCTGTCCCTCCGTCACGCTGTCCCTCCTTTATTCTCTCTCCTTTAGTCTGTCCATTTTTTTTCTCTCCCTCCTTCAGTTAGTCCCTTCTTTACCCTGTCCCTCCTTTACTCTCTCTCCTTTATTCTCTCTCCTTTAGTCTGTCCATTTTTTTTTCTCTCTCCCTTTGCTCTGTCTCTACTCTCTCCCCGTTCCTCTCTTTCCCCCCTCAGAGCTGGAATAAACCATTGCAGATTATTAGCGGGAGGATCTGTTGTCTTCTCTCGTCTCTCTCTCTCTCACTCGTCTCTCTTCCTCTCTGAGGCTGAAATGACTTTTCCCTGAATGCGTGTAGCTGCTCATGTCTGGCTGTGCTGCTTTAGCATGTGGGGGTTTAGCATGCAGCTAATACCGGTGAAAAGATTGATGATTCTGAGAGATATGGCGTTACACCAGCAGCTCTTTCCTCGGGCAGCTCATCGTGTTTCCTGGATGTGAGACGCTGAAGACGGATCCTCCGCTCATTAACGAGCAGCGCGTTGATTTGCCAGTCGGACCACGTCCTCGCCCGCGTGTCCTGTCCGCTCAGCGCCGAGTCTCACCTTATTGAATAAGCCTGAGATCTGATGCTATTCCTGTCGTCTGGTTCTCTCCGTTTCAGATCGAGAAGATCATGACGCTGATCGGAGCGGGGATCGACTTCTCCAAAGAGCAGGAGAGCGGCCTGGCAGGTAACGGCACCTTCTGACCAGGCTGATTTTACTCGACTTTCTCTCTTATAAATAAATAAATAAAAATCTGTGGCTTTGTTACATCACACCGCTGCTGGCGGGAACATGAGTCACATTTAATGGCTTTGTTTTTTTTGTGCATGTCTTTTGTGCCAGTGCAAAAACAAGGTCATTAATGCTCTGGGTTTTTTTTTTTTTTTTTACTTTAGGGAAAAAACAAAAGGGCGTGGCCTAAGTCATGTACATGAATTTGGTACCATGTAGACATGTGGAGATTTTTGTGTCCTTCATTTACATTTTTAGCCACAAAGCCTGTGCTTTAAAATATATTAAAAAAAATTTTTTTAAAGAATTAAATTGGCATGAATATTCTTACAATTGCTCACTTCAAATCATAAATACGTGCATTTTAAATACGTGAATATAAAATTGACTAGCTTGTTTTGGGTCAATATTGTTCCCAAAGTGTACAATTTACTGATTTGGGGGCGGGGTTACGTATGGGCTACGACTAAATGAATTAAATAGCTGTTGTGGATTTAAAGAATGATGGAGTAGCTATTGTAGCTATTAGGGTCAATAAATGCAGAATTTTTTCCTAAAATGTCTCCGAGTTATCCTGCTAAATAAATCATGACCTCGTTATTGACGGAATTAATCCTGGCTATGATTTTGGCCATAATTGAGCAGCGCTAAATCCTAAATCCGTAAAATGGTCCGGTTCTGCCGCCTTTCACGAAAATGCGGAAACATTTGACTTAAATGCTGAATTTGAGCAAATGAGCAAATTAGTCTCAAAACCCGCTCGTTACACACGCTTACATCAGCCTTGAAACATTACGAGCGTTATTATTGGAAAAAACGGATGCATTAGAAGCCATTAGAAGTTTTCCTTAAGTGCCTCAGCTTTATTGAGCTCATATTAAACTTTAATCTGGTGCCTCGTCTCATCCAAGTCATTGTGAGTTCATTTTTTTTGTCCTCTCTCACTTTTCCCTCGAGGTGTCGGGATGATATCGGATCAGTCGGTGGGTGACTGGCTGGAGCGCGCGGGTCTGCCGCAGTACGAGAGTAAACTGCTGCTAAACGGCTTCGACGATCTGAGATTCATGGTAAGAGAAACACACACGTGTACTGTTTTATATTTTATAGCATTTTACACAAAAATTATCGTAGTACTACATGTACATCTTGGAGCGTTCAACAAGCCACTGATGTGCTACTGTGTGTCGCAGCAGCTTCGTTCACGCTAGCCCAGTCTTACGCTAGTTAGGCACTAACTTTTTTTTTTTGTTCTTTCTTCATTTTAATTATAAGTCTATGGATCTCTTTAAGGGACATAGGTGGGAAAGAAAAAAAAACTGGAAAAAATGTAAAAAAAAAATAAAAAAAAACACAGGACATGAGACGCAAAAAATAACTGGAGGAAAATGACACGCGCACACAGAGCGGGCAAAGAGCAGGCTGAGCCTTGAGCAGAGAGAAAATGGATCTTTAACCTCTCTAATGAGACTCGCTTTTGCTTTACACGCGCGCTGTACACACACGTATACAGACACAAAATAAAATATGTTTCACACACACACGTGGTCAGAGTGTTATGGTAAACAGTACACGCGTGCACAGATGTTGATTATACCAGTAAGAGACGAGCACTAAGACCCAGCAGGGGAGACGATTACCCACAATTCCGCAGCGCAAGAGAGAGAAAAACCATTGGCTCAGTTGTGATGACGTGACGCTCGGCGTCAAAACAAGAAGCGCATGCGTGATACTCGGTACTCGTAAACCAAGACAATGCTCGTTTTCCAAGTCAAAATTTATTCAAAATCTTGCGGAACACTCGCAAACCGCGTTACTCGTAATCCGAGGTTTCACTGTATTTGGACTAGAGTTACACGTGCGTTGTTAAACACGCATGGAAAGAATTACTGAGTTTTACTTTTAGCTCGGCCTAAAATATAAAGACATTCAGTTTATACTCTAAAGTTGCCCTTTTCCGTACTTTGGCTCTGGAAGTTTGATCCGGAAGTGTGAGGCACGTGGTTTCACTTCTCCAGTTTAATTTTTTTGTGTCCCATGTCCCTTGATTTTAACTTTTTTCCTCTTCTCCTTTAAAGATTTTTTTTTCTTTTTTCCTTCAACTAATACCCCCACCACCCACCCATCCATGTACCCTTTGGAGGGTGCGTATAAGTCAATGCAAGAAAGTTATAATTAAAAGTGGAGCAGAGAATTATTTAAACTTTCCTTAGTTGTACAAATAACCTCCAAATTGTGTAAAATATCCAGAAAAGCATCAGCTTAAATCAGGGCCTTTGGGAAAAGTTTACACAGTCAAATGAAGTGAGAAGGCTTTTTATAAACGCTCCATGCATCACTTAAGATCCTGAGGGGCGGAGCCTTGTGAACGTGTGGGAATGGCTGAGATCAAAACCGTTAAACCAGCCTGGTTTTTTTGGAGGGAGAGAGAAAAGTAATTCTGTGCTTTTCTCCAACTTCCTTATACACTTTTCACATTAGAATAGATTTTCGGTGTTGCTCTTCCTCTGCTGCGTATTTTCACACCCAGATAGATATCGGCCCAGAGGGAGCTCTGAGGCCGTGATCACGCTGGGGATTCGGGAACGGATCAGAGTACACCGAACCTCGAATCTGGTACGTTTGTGTGGTATCGAACCCACGGTGCTGAACTGATCCCGTCTGCTGAACTGCTCGGCCATAGTGGATAAAGATATAAAGGTCACTCATAGTGTTGAGTGTGAAGGTCGACTCTGTTCCTGATTGTGAAAACGACTAGGTGCCATCTGCTGTATCAGAGTGTGAATACCGAGTGCACTCGGATACGGAGGAACACTGCTAATGTGAAAGCTCGGGAAGCAATCGAACCTGGTGTGGCATACAAATGGCAGAGGTGGAAAGTAACCAATTACATTTTACTCGCGTTACTGTGATTGAGTAGTTTTTCTTTTTGTGTACTTCTACTTTTTTAAGTAGTTTTTCAAATCTGTAATTTAACTTTTACTTAAGTATGTTTTGTTTGACGTATTCTACTTCGCTACATTTGAAATCAAATGTAAAAAATAAATGAAGGAAAATTAAAAATGATAAACAATAATGCAACAGGGAAGGAAAAAAATAGCATCCAGAGGCCACTGCACTGATTGATTGATGGGCTTCGTGAACAAACGTCTTAAACTCACAAGAACGATGGAGACGAACAAAAACAAAAATTCTTATCATCAAACCCCTGGTTATTGTAACGGCCACTACTATGTTGTGGACCACATTATGTATGTACGCTGCCTGTTTAAGAGTTGCGCTCGAAACGCTCTATTCCTTCACCCTTTTCTTTAGTTTTACTTTGTTTTGTATTATAATTTCGTGATGCTGAAAGAGGCCGATAAAGGTTTTGTGCTGAACGTTATTCTCGGCTCTGACCTCTTTTTTTTTTTCCCCTTGCGAAGCGTCACATAAAAATAGGGGGGAGAAATAAAACTGTTGACTGGACCTCTCCCTAATGATCCCGGGTCAGCATTATGAAAAGAATCGTGGAAGGAAGAACGTGTTGGCCTACGCCCTTCCCTTCCCGATTATTATCTGTCGATGGTGTAGGAGCAAGACGTGTGGGAGTCGGGCTTCATTAAATTAGGGAAGAGAATCAGAGAGACTATCTAATGTAGCTCGAGTTAGAGCCTCTAAAGGAGAAAAAGACGCCCTTTCCAGAAACACTTTTTCTTTTTCCGAGCTCCTAATCAGAGCCGCCTGCTGGTTCATCTGTGTTTTAATTAGTGTCGAAGATTTCAGCGGGAATCTGGATTAAAATAGACTCGTAAACAAATGAGTCATGAAAAACTAAACAGGGAAGTCTAATTGTGTGTGTGTGTGTGTAGGGAAGTAATGTGATGGAGGAGCAAGATCTGAAGGAGATCGGCATCGCAGACGCGACTCACAGGAGGAAGCTGCTGAACGCTGCTCGCACACTGCCAAAGGTATCACACACACACACGATTATTATCTTCTCACAAGTCTACAGAGCCACCTCTAATTAAACACCACTTTAAATTCAACACTCGCTCGAACAAAATACTCGTAGTAGATACAGAAACAGGGACAGAAACGGAAGGACACACTGTATTGGACATTTGTCCATCTCAGGGCAACAATATGAACGTTAGTGTTTGTATTAATTAATGTTAATTAATTCATAATTAATTATTTGTGTTCGCTGCTGTGTTAAAGCTGTTAATGTTAACGAGTTGAACTGGACATGCTCTTGGTGTTTGTTATAAGACGATGTGTGTGTGTGTGTGTAGGTTAGAAGCTGTGACTGCAGTGTGTCCCTGTCCTCCTGGTTGGACTCACTGGGTCTGAGCGAATACCTGCACAGCTTCCTGCAAAGTGGATACAACACCATCGAGGCGGTGAGGAACCTGTGGGAGCTCGAAATAGTCAACGTGAGTAAAACACACACACACACACACACACACACACACTATACAGTGAAGATATCTGGGTTTGAGGTCAAAACCTTAATCTGATACCCTTCGATCAGAAGTTGAGCTGATTTTCCGATTACTAAGGTTTCAGTAAATATTTCATGAGGTATTTCTGCCCCCTAGTGGCGTAACAGAGCTATTACTCTCTCTCTCTTTATTCCTCCCCCTTTCAATTCAAGTTCTCTTTGATGGGTTTTTAATTATGATTTTAAAAAAAACAACAACAATATAATCTACATTTATTTCCTGGTCCTGATTGGAACTTTTCTTGAGTGGAAAATTGCCAAAAGTATGTGCACACCTGACCAATGGCACCCATCCTGTATGTCTCTGTTGAAGACTCGAGTCAGTATTATTTTGTGTGTGTGTGTGTGTGTGTGTGTAGGTGCTGAAGGTCACCCTGTTGGGACACAGAAAGCGGATTATTGCATCATTAACTGAGCGGATGTACGACGAGCCACCAGTGAAACCACCCCGACTCTCTCAGATCAGAGTGAGATACACGCACACACACACACACCGAATTTCTATATATTTAACACATCTTTCTTCTACAAATGTCTGATTGTTTACTTTGTTTTTTGCTTTGCTTCGTGGACGTCAGTATCCTGATCCCCCGCCTCAGACGTCATCGTCTAGTCCGTGTCACGCAGACTCGTACACACATCGCTTGATGGATCCAGCCGGGGATTCTGGGAGAATAAAGGGGGTGGAGTCAGACTACGACCTATCAATCAAATTCAGAGCACAGGTACACACACACAAGACTGTTTTTGTTTTATAAGGTGTGGGAACGGGACTTGTGGGTAATCACAGTTCACACACGTTAGTTCCTCAATATTCTGCGGAAAGTGTCAAACTTTATAGGTTAAAAAAATATATATATAATAATTAAAGCCAATTCTAGGGTTGAAAATTTCCCACACTTTTCTTAACCAAAAGTTAACCATCAAAAATGGATTAAGTTATTAACTATAAAGCACTTTTTTTTTTCTTAGTTTGTTTTATTTAAACCAATTTATATGATTGAAGCTATTATTTATTAGCTTAATTTATTTAAGCCAATAAATGAAGCCCAAACAGTAAATAATAATAATATTATTATTATTATAAGACAGTAAGGCTGTCAAAAATACTGTGGTTCTCTCTCCTTCTGTCCAAAAACGTGACTGCTAACAATACGCGCATCGCCTGAAATACAAGTATATTGTACACAAGATATTTGAACTACAGAGAAACATTATGCAAAACATTGTTGGTTAATACATTTTCCTAAGAGTGTTTTGCGTAACAATTAACTGCCGTTAAGAATCGGTTCAATTCTTAACGGCAGTTAATTGACTAATGATTAATCATTAACCCCCCCTGTATCTTTTTTTATTCATTTATTTTTTTTTAAGTCTTAAACGTTAGTTTTTAAAAACAAAAAAATAAAGCTAATGTTATGGTTGAAGATTTCCCACACTTTTTCTTAACCAGAAGTTAACCAACAAAAATGGATTAATCAGTTATCACGATTTAAAACACACACATTTTCTCAGTTTGTTTTATTTAAACAGTTGAAGCCCAAATAGTAAATAAAAATTAATAAATAAATAAAACTGTCACAAATACTGCTGTTTTCTCTTTCAAAAATGCGACTGCTAAAAATACTGCATTCGATATCGCGCGTAGCCTGAGATACAAGTATGTGGTTTACAAGTTAATAGATGTTTGAGCTACAGAGAAACATTATGCAAAACCTTTTTTGTTGATTAATACATTTTAATCGGTTCATTTCTTAACGGCAGTTAATTGATTAATGATTAATATTAACATCTCTCGTGATTCACTATGAAAAACCTGATCATAGCTCTAAAGTTTTCCTGTTGTCGTGGCCATATTCTTCCACACATTTACTACTGCCGTGATTAACTACTGCTTAAACTCGTGGAAGAAAAGAAACTTGTTTTTTAAAGGAGTGTAAAAATAAAACTTGAATGAAGCACACACACACACACACACACATCCATCTTGGACTCGACTTTCTCTCTCTGTGTGTACAAATTTAAATTCACATTTGTGTCACATACAGTCATAAACAGTCTGATACGCAGTGAAAAGCTTGTACGACCTCCCATGAAAAGAAAATTAGGGTATTCACATAAAGAATATAATAATAATAATAAAAAAAAAAAGAAAAGTAAAATAGAGTATAAAAACGAAAAAATATTCAAATAAAGAATGTAAAATATGAAATAAGAATTTAATGATAAAAATAATACAAATGTAGAAAATATAGAAAACCTTTAGCTGTAAAATTTACACAATGTAAAAAACATGTTAGTGAAGTTCAGCCAAGTCAGCGTTTCTCTTCACCGGAAACTGCACTGCCACCTAGTGGTTCTGCGATGTTATAAACGCTCGCAGTGCAGAAGACTCGACACAGAACAATCTAGAAAATATTTAGCTGTAAAATTTACACTATGTACAAATTATAAAATGAAAAAAAAAAAAAGCAATGTCCAGACATGAGCAGAACAATGTGCAGAGGTGTGCAAAATGTAGACTGTGTGTGTGTGTGTGTTTCAGGAGAGGTATGAGGATCAGCATGCAGAGTCGAGGTTGACCCTTCGCCCCCCGAGTCAGGCAGCTCCGTGTGCTCCTGTGCAGAACTGGCATCACAAACCAGAGAAACTTATATTCGAGTCCTGCGGTTACGAGGCCAATGTAGGTCTTACACACACACACACACACACACACACAATCTATCAGTCCCTAATCTGCTATTTCACTTTTGATGAGTCACACACAGGGCGTGTTCAGGGCTGATTTATGCTTTAGTGTCAAGTCCATGCTTGCATCAAGTTCAAAATAAACTTTTATTAAAGAATTTTACATTAGAGAGAGAGAGAGAGAGACACTGGGATGAAGATGGTCAATTCAACTAATCCCTTAATTCTTTCTCTCAGTCTAATAAATTGTGTTCATGGATTAGTAAAATCTTCACAGCAGTTTCTCTCTTTCTCAAAAGGTTTATTTTGAACTTGGACTGAGATCTATGTGGATGTTCTTCGGGCTTTGTGTGTATCATCCTTGAGATCTTTAAAAGTGTTTGATGTTCAAAGTTTTTTTTATGTCAGTAAATACGAAGCATATAAAAACTAAGTCCTGGCTTTTCACCTAAACAGATGAAATGTACAGTAGGTCTCTGTGGATGAGGGCTCCTGACAAATGCAGTGAAATGTAAAACAAAACGTGTTAGTGAAGTTCAGCCAGTCAGGATCTCTCTCTTCACCAGAAACCACACTGCCAACTAGTGGTTCAGTGGTGTAATTGCAACACAACAGGCATAAACACTCGCAATACACAAGACTCGACACAGAAACGTAAAATCACGCGTAGAACAGAAAGACAGACAGGTGACCAGATGGACAAAAAAAAAAATGGCCCTGCAGACACCAACACAGACAATGCCCATAATTTTTTTTCCCCCCCCCCCCCCCCTTTGCAAGTGTTTTTGTTAAACGAAACTATATTATACTGTAGCAACCCAGAAAAAACTTTTTGCTCTTTGTGTCCAGCGTTGAATAATTATTTGACCACAAATATTTGGAATGTGGATGTGAATTTATAACTGAAATAAAGGTACCTGGGATGTGTGTTAGCTCTCTCTAATTGATCACTCTCTCCTTCTCTCTGTGTGTGTGTGTAGTATTTGGGTTCCATGCTCATTAAGGAACTGAGAGGAACAGAGTCCACACAGGACGCCTGCGCTAAGATGAGGGTAAGAGTGTCCACTCTTTCTATAAGTGTCTGAATGAAAGACTGGTGTCTTTGAGTGGGCCAGAGGGGCGTGTCTTTAATTATCTTGACCATTTCGTGGCCTCGTGTTTGTCTCTGTGCAGAGGTCTACAGAGCAGATGAGGAAGGTTCCCACCATTGTCCTGTCCATCACATATAAAGGAGTCAAGTTCATCGACGCTTCTAATAAGGTCTGTCTCTCTCTCTCCTTCGCTTTTAATATCGTGTCTCAGTCAGGAGAGCCGATCGAGCCTGGGTGTGAATGTAATGATTGTGTGTGTGTAGAACATCATAGCGGAACACGAGATCAGGAACATCTCCTGTGCGGCTCAGGATCCAGACGATTTGTGTACGTTCGCCTACATCACCAAAGACCTGCAGACTGACCACCATTACTGTCACGTCTTCAGCACGGTGGATGTGGTGAGAGACAAGTGCATGGACACACACACACACTTAGAAATCCCATATTTTATTTTTTAACAAAGGTATCCAAGCGTCCACTGTGTGTGTGTGTGTGTTAATGCCCCAGATGTAATACCCCTCCGATAATCCTTTTTTTTTTTCCATATCTACTTGACTCCCCGTTTTTACTCCTCTTCCAAACGCGCCATTTCAGTGTCTGAGTAAATAAGCTCCTGCTAAGCCACGCCCCTCCAGAGACCAGCAGAGCTGATTAATAAGCCAGGGGCGAGGCATCTTCTTATGAGGTCACATTAGTGGGGAAATCTAATTAGCTTTTTTTTTTTTGTGCAGAATCTGACGTACGAGATCATCCTGACTCTGGGCCAGGCGTTTGAAGTGGCCTATCAGCTCGCTCTCCAGGCTCAGAGGACCAATCAGAAGCAGAAGCAAAGTTTAGCAGCAGGGACGGAGTCGGAGAGCAACGCCAAGAGTAGCAGACCAGTGCCTAAACCACGCGGAGGGGCGCAAAAGCCGGGGGTGAGTACGGACACATGGGGGCAACGGATAAGCACACGCTCTTCTTACTACAGACTCCAAAATCATATATTTTTTTTTTACATTTATAATAAGAGATGAACTGGTCGACCCACTGACCAGGATTGTCTGGTTTATAGTTTGATCACCAGCTCAGAAGCTTCCGAGTGGAGCAACAAACATTTTTATGTCGTTACATCATCACACACACCAATCTCAAAACATAGTGAGCGTTATTAGTCGAAAATCACGTGCCACTCTACCCGTGCACTCGCTTTTTGAGGAGGTAGAATGTCGCCATTTTCTTTATCATCCTACAGGTGGCGCTCTCTAAATTATTTACACATTTTCATTATTTCACAGAAATAATAATTATAGCGGATAAGAGAGATGCACGCGGTTTAGTTAAATGTTAAACTCTTGTATTGTTTAAATGCCGCGTTTGGTTTGTAAGTGAAAACTAATGTTAAGGTTATAAAGGTTTAAAATTGTACTAAAATCGAATAGTTTGCGAATGTAATTCTTATCGCTGATTGGATGAGACATCTGTAACTCAAGACATACAAGCAGTACCATCAAGTGAAGTCAGAATAATTTTTAAAGCACATTTAACACAACTTAGTTGACCAAAGTAATATATAATCCTAAACTACTGAAATGAATCCTTTAATTAAAATACATCTAAATGTCCGTGTGGCTACAGTACTTTTTTATATATATGTACTATATTTTGAGTGACAGATGTCTCGTCCAATCCGCGGTAAGAATGTCATTCGAAAACCACACTTACCTTTATTGGCTTGTTGATTCTTACCGCTGATTGGATTCACTTGATAGTACCGAGTGTATGTTTTGAGTGACAGATGTCTCATCCGATCAGCAATAAGAATTTAATTTGCGAACTATACCTACCTTTTCCTGTTTGAGTGAATTGTCTTGTTTTCTCTCATTTGGTATTTTGTTTCTAGATATGTCTGTGTTTTCTAATTTATTTTGTTTGGCAAAAGAGTTTGTCCAATTAATCAATCAATCAATGTGGGCGGAGCTCACAAGTAATGAATTGTTTCTCGTTTGTTGTAGGTGGAGTCGGCAGATGACACTTCATGGCTTGTCGAGTCCAAAGAACCCAAACACACTGTCAGCACCAAGTACGAGACCCCCATCTACTGAACACACACACACGCTTCCCTTTCTCAGATTCCTGGGTGCCTTCACTCTGACTGCTTTCCATATATAATCGCTCTCTCTCTCTCGCTGTGCTGTACATGTAATCTGCAATATGCAAAAGAAAAGAAACTCCGCCCACATACACACACTTCATATGTACAGTCATACAAATCTTCACTGCACCCCGTCTTCCTGCTCTGACCGGCGCTCTCTCTCTCTTCTCTTCGGTGCTGTGCGTGACTGAGTAGTGGGCGTCGGCCACGGTGAGCCTCTTCTTGCATCCGAACACGGAAAACGCGACTGCCAAACCAAATACAAAATAATAATCAAAACGACAAGTCGTCACCACAGCCAAGGACGTGGATTTCTTGTTTTTAACTGGAACGAACTTCTGCGACATTCTGATGATGATGGTGTGATTTATTTTTTATTTTTTTGGAAAGAGGGAAAAAAAAAAAAAAAAAAGATTTGAGTTGTTTCTCAGACATTTCTGCTGCAAGGGTTTCATCTTTTTATCCCACACACACTGTGACGAAACACATCACGGCTCTGTCCCAAATGCTGGAAATTGAAGATTTGAAGAAAAAAAAAAAGGGTCGTGTCCCTTTTCGAACATTATCCGTCCTCCGGCTCCGAGACTGTTTTATTAGTTTAATAACCCATAATGCACTGTGACTCTACTACTGAAACATTCAGATTGGTGCGTCATGAAATAATCGATGCTTTTAAGCAGCAGAGACGTTAAATAAAAGCTTTTAGCTTACCGGATTAGACGCTTCAGGAGTCCATGATATCCGGCATCGTCTGGTCTGGAGGTTTTACGTTCGCGCTCGATAGCTTTTGGGACGGAGCCTGGTTTCTCATTGTTGTAGCGTTGATCGATTGCAAGGCTCTGAACCTGCAAAACACACTTCAACATATCAGTTTTACATTATGCTGTTTTTTTTTTTTTTGTTTGTTGTTTTTTAATAATACATATCGTTTTTACCTGAGGTTAAGCCTTAAGTGTTTGTCGGATCGGCCACATGTAGCATCTGAAAGAAAGAAAAAACACACACGTACAATTAGTATTACTAGTGATATTAAAGTAAATGGAATTTATTTGTGTGTAAAGACTCATAAGAAGTATTCCACGTATTTTGTAAAGTATCTCGGACCTTAAACATTCTAGTGCAACATGTCCTAGTAGTGTAATTACTGCTCTCTCTCTCTCACACACACACACGTCCTGTTCACGTCACATTATTTAAAAATTAGATTTTCTAAAACTACTGAACGATACTGTACAAGAAAAACAAAAAAGTAATGACTTCATTAAATGTTAATTCTATTCACAGTAATATTTCTAGTTTCAGCTTTAATTTTGGTCAATTATTAGGATCTTTTTACAGCGGTACCTCGGCATATGAACGCCGTCTGTCTCTGAAATTTTTTGCAAAGAATTTGCCTCGGCATGCAAGTGAACGAACCTGGTCTGAACGAACGCCGACGAAGTCGCACAGCCGTTCAAAACTTGTTTTTCTTATACAAGATCAAGTGAAGACGTAGCACCATGTGTCCCATGAATGTCATTAAGGACGGTAGGAAGAAGAAAAGGGAGCCGCTTTCAGTTTGGTTTTTAAAGTAGCTGGTACGGACAGGAATCATAAATTAAGGTTAAGTGAGGTTTAATGTCTATTTATTTCATATTTTACTCCATTAACACGTCTTTTCTAAATTTTTTGGTTATTTCTATATGTAAAAATATGATTATAGTGTTTGAAGTTGGTAATATTTTCGGGTGGCTGGAACGGATTAACTGAATTGACATTATTTCTTATGGGACAATGCGTTTCACAGTACGCCTCCCGAACGGATTAAAGTCGTACCTCGAGGTACCGCTGTGTATTTAGGTTTATAAGGAGTTTAGTTTCTGATCAGGTGTCGTTTGCAATCGTCATCACATCAGCCGATCGTTTTACATAAACTTTCTGCACTTTGCAGAAATGAATTAATACCTAGACCTTTCCTATGTACGGGGACTCTTAACGTTACCGTGGCAACAAAGCAAATCGTTTCCTGCCTTAGCGCTTTGCAAGATGCTTTCCATCTTCCCTTCCTTTCCACGTGAGCAAAGCAGATAGACGTCCATAATTATTTTAATGATGTGTGTGTATCTAACCTGTGTGTGTGTGTGTGTCTTCCCATAGCTGAACATGACGCCAAACCACACAGGAGCGGTAGCACAATACAACTGTTCGCCGTGCACATTACCACACTGGTCTTTCTTCTGTGTGTGTGTGTGTGTGTGTGTGTGTGTAAAAAAACAGGCACTACATTCATCATGTTTTTTCGTTATCCTTCCATCCATCAGCCAACAGCATTATTACACATCAGTGTACAGTATCCCACACACACACACAGTGAACTTCATGTCCTTCTGCTACACTGGATACTTGTCACAGTTTTTTTTTTTTTTTTTTTTATTCCTGGAAATCATGTGACTTTACAAGATTTAACTTAAAATTAAATATTAATTCCTGTGCACTCGGAAACGAACCTGCCGTCATGACACTATGCATCACTTTAAGTGTCGTGTCGTTGAACTGAGGAACCCCCTGAGATACGGACTCGACTCCTAGTGCTCTTAACGCAGCGCGCTCTGACTACGTCTGCCTGCGTGGGCGGAGTGAACTTTAAACGGTACGAGGCTTTTAATCCGAAGAATTCCCGTTCCTCAAGCCCCGCCCACAATCCGAGAAGCCGCCACGAGAGCAGGAGGAGGTTACAAAAGAAGCAGCATGAGATGACATCAGAAATACGTTAGAAAACTTTAATTTTACTCCCCCTAGTGTCGGTACTTTTCCCCATTTTTTTATGTTTTTTTTTTTTTTTTTTCAATCATTAACGGTACTTTTACTTCCCTTATTATTATTATTATTAATATTATTATTTTTAATATAAAGTGACACTAAGATCTGCGTGTGTGTGTAGAATTCAGATGTTTTATTCTATTTTTTTAAAACAACTTGTAAGTAGCAACGCTCGCTAAACAAGTTGAAGAAAAAAAAACAAAAAACAAACACGCTGTGTGTGTATGGACGATGCTGGATCTAGAACTGTGCGGTACGTCACACATCTAGTCTTAGTTTACAGAAGAAAATAATTTCTAAAAGTTATTTTACACTTTGGACGCCGAGGGTGTTTGGTACGGTGCTGCACACAACCAGGGCAGCGCTGAAGCTAATGACGCTAACGTCAGCGCTCAACCTTTTATTATTTTTTTTTTTAGGCAAGTAGTTAACAATTCAGAGCGTTTTTTGTTTTGTTTTTTTCTGTTAAAGATGTGAACAATAGACTGTAAAGTAATCAGTGTGTATTTTGATACTTGAATATGATTCTGCTTTTATAGCTGCCTCTCTCTCCCCGTGTGTAAATGTATGTACTGTATGTATGTAAGGGTTATTTTTTTTCTTTCCTTAATTCTTCTAAGCTCAGTGTATCAGGATGTGCGCACGCACGTGTGTGTGAGATCGGACAGAGTGAATTCTCACTACAGCATGAAAAAGAGCGAGTGTAAATAATCTCGGGCTTCCAGGCTTTCTTTTTATTATTGACTATTAATATTATTATTTTTCATAATCTGTACATCTAATAAATAAATGAAATCTTCATTTACTCAAACATTGCAGATTTCTGAACTTGTGTTAGAGTGATGATTTTTTTTTTCTTCCCCTTTAAACCGTCTTACTGTAAATATGTAAACAAATCACATCATCGTGTCCTCTCTGGATTATAGCAAGTTGAAGTATTTCATTTTACGATTTTATAAATATATATATATTCACATTTTGTGGATATAATACCATAAGTCAGGCGGGCATCACTACATGGAAAACCGCGATCCGGACTGAGTGACAGTTCTATCTGGTTAAAATTAAAATCCACTTATTGATGAATGATATCTTTTTTTTTTTTTTTTTTTTTTTTTATAAATTATTTTACAAAAATAAAAAAAAAAACCCCTGGCACACAACATTTGCCTAAAATTATTATACATTATTATATTTGTGATACAATGTAATTTAACACCACAAATTCATTTTTAAACTATATATTATTATGGGTGGGAAATGAAAAAAATAAATAAACTAAATCAATCAGGTCTTAATATGCAGGTAAGTAGAGAATGATTCGGCATTGTAGGAAATGTTTCTTTGGACAGGTGCTCAGGAAGAAACTACAGTTAAACCTTGGATTGCGAGCATAATGTAAACTCCACAACCCAAAAATATTCAAATAAAAATAATTCAGACAAAATATAAAGCAAAAAAATTAATCTGCACTTTACCTTTAAAAAGAATCGTGACTGGTGTTGGACTATGGAAGAACCAGGAGGGCTATTGAGTAGGACGATTTACTCACACACACACACACACACTAACGCAGTGGTTCTCAAAGTGTGGTGCGCGCCCCACTAGTGGGGAATACAGACATGACAGGTGGGGCGCAATGAACGGGAGGAAATTAGTGGAAAATAATAG
>JAQMYG010000015.1:4263543-4277706 GCA_030014215.1 Clariallabes teugelsi
CTCCGTGATATCATTATGGAGGAGTGGAAGAGGATCCCAGCAACAACATGTGCAGCTCTGGTGAATTCCAGGCCCAGCTGTGCTAGATAACAATGGTGCTCACTGATAAAAAATACTGGCACTTTGGACACAGTTTTGACATTTTCGTGGCCAGTTATTTAGACAGTAAAGTCTGTTTGTTGAGTTATTGTTAGAGGACAGTAAATCTGTACTGCTATCCAAGCTGCACACTGACTACTCTCAAATATATCCATGTTTCATTTCTATAGTATTGTCCTTTGAGAACATATAATAAAGTGGTTGCTGAAATGTGAGGGGTGTACTGACTTTTGTGCAATACTGTATGTAGCGTATGTTTTTGGTTCAGATTGCTCCATCATAGCGAGAGTTATTCTAGAATATTCAGGGCCTCTTTTGAGTGAATCACCCTGTATTAAACCATAGTGTAAGAGTTTGGAAATGGACTGGTGACTCTGGAGGAATCTTTCACCTGGTTCAGGAGTAGGAAGTGGAGGACTCACACATTAATCACATCATCTACGAATGTCTGGTTGAAAGAAATGTTCCAGGAGGGATAAAGTAGTGTTGAAACATTAATGTATATTAAGTTGAAGAAGCAGGTTTAAACTTCAAACTAAAGGTCAGTGAGAAACACAGTGTCAGGAGATACAGTACAGTCGTTACCTTCCGTCTCGGTCCCAGTCGTAGACGTCGATTTTAACGGTTCTGGATTTTAAAAAAATGGCAACAACAACAATAAATAAATGAGCTGAGAAATGAGATTACATCTTCACATACTTACATTTCCGGTAATGCTCAACTCAAGCAATAAATGAATAAATACAGTAAATAAACAAACATCTCATTCGGAACACTGCTGTAAATTAATGTCACTTACAACAGTGTAATAACATCACTATTTAAATTTCTATACATTTACGCTCACTGGCCATTTTATTAGGTCACCTTGCTAATACAGTACTGGCCCTTTTACCTTCAGAACTGCATTAATTCTTCATGAAAAGAAAAATCTCCTGCCTCCGAGTGGCGCAGTGGTAACGTGCTCGTCCTATCATCCAGAGATCGCTGGTTCGATTCCCGGGTGATGCTGTAACCTCTCGCACCCGGAGGTCTAGAGAGAACTGATTGGCCGAGCTCTCTCAGAGGGGAGGGATGAGAGGTACTTGGTGCTCCCACATTAATCACGGCTCTACAGCCAATCAGGGGTGTCTGTGAGCTCGCGCAAGCGGAAGGAGTGGATAGCGCTGTCCTCCGAGTGTGTTACGCCGCCCCTAACGGTGCGTGAGCGAGCAGTTCAAAAAGAAGAGCAGTTCGGAGGAAACACGTGATAGGCTTCGGCCCTCCCGACTGAGTGGTAGTAGTAGCCTTAATGAGGGAGCCCCCTAGTGGTGGGGAGGATTTGGACACAACGTAATTAGGGAGAAAATCGTGACTGACATGATAGCATGCTAGCGGGATGCTTACCGGGTACTTATGGGGCCAAAGTCTGCCAAGAAAATCTCCCCCACAAAATTATACAAACACCACCAGCCTGAACTGTTGAATACTGTTGAATGATGGATCCATGCTTTCATGTTATTTATGCCAAATTCTGACCCGATCATTCGACTATCAGAGCAGAAATCAAGACTCGTCAGACCAGCCAACGTTATTCCAATCCGTTATTGTTCAATTTTTGGTGTGAACTGTAGCCTCCAGTAGTTTCCTGTTCGTAGCTGACAGGAGTGGTGCCCAATGTGGTCTTCTGCTAATGCAGCAGATCTGCTTCAAGGTTCATCGTGTTGTGTGTTCAGAGATGCTCTTCACCCTACCTCAGTTGTAACAAGATGACAAGGTGTTATTTGAGTTACTGTTGCCTTTCTATCAGTTTGAACCAGTCTCTTCATTCTCCTCTGACCTCTTGCATCAACAAGGCAATTTCACACAGAGAACTGCCGCTCTCTGGAAATGTTCTCTTTTTTCAGGCCATTCTCTGTAAACCTGAGAGATTGCTGTGTGTGAAAATCCCAGGGGATCAGCAGTTTGGGAAATATTCAGACCGGCACGTCTGGCACCAACAAAAATGCTGCATTCAAAGTCACTTAAATCACATTTTTCCCCCATTTTGTGCTCGGTTTGAACTCCAGCAGCTCGTCTCGAGCATGTTTCATGCTTTAATGCATTGAGTTGCTGCCATGCGATTGGCTGATTAGATATGTGTGTTAACAAGCAGTTGAACAGGTGTACCTAATAAAGTGGCTGTTGAGTGGTTCATTCTTTAAGGCCTTAGACTTGCTTCTGTATATATGTATTTGTGTGGAAATCTGGACCATTGTCCTAACAATATGCACCACATTGCTTAAAATTGAGTTAATTTCTATGAATCTTTTGTCTATTGTTGTGAATTTATACACCTTCATCTGTTATTTGTTCTGTATTGGATTAATATAGGATTAATAAAGCTCTATCTATCTATCTATCTTTCTATCTATCTATTACCTCCATTAATAAACATTCATAACCTGTCTACCTAGCTAATTGTCTTCTATGTTTTCTTGTTCTGGGATTTATTTGAGTCATTTGAGTACTGCTAAATTAAAGAGTTAAGGACATGCATACATTTTTGCGTATAACATTTATATATCACAACTGTATATAGTGCTTGCTACTGTATATACCAGAAGCAAGTTTTGAAGCCTATCTGAGGGAAATTATGGTACATGACAGGGTACAGTACATCCCGGATCGGTGCCGACTCTCAACACACACAGAGTGGAGATGAGATTCGAACCCCCAGCCCTGGATGTGCGAGGCGACAGTAACCACTAAGCCACCATGTAGCCGAAACTCATTTTCACCACCTTGCACCTTCCCCCTTTATTAGCACCTGATAAATACAGTATAAGTTCAATTAATATCATCATACAGGAATAAGTTCGGCAAAATAAATATTGACAATTGACAATCCTTTTATGAGAATAGAGCAAGGATATACAGTATATATAGACAATGTCGCTGGGGGAAGATAGAACATTCTCATATGAGGACGATCAGTTTTTAAGAAGTTAAATTGGTGCTCGATAGTCAGGGGAAAAATATAACCCAGAAAGTGTAGACAATACACTTTAATACAGGAGGATTAAAGTTATTTTTAAAAAACGATGTTTTTCTTTATGGGTTTGGCTTGGCGTGGGGGCGTCCGAATTGTGCCACCATTTTGAGAAAATACATCACTATGCGGTAGATAGCAACAGCAACAAGAACAGAAAGTAAAACTGGGAGCTGTGTGTGTGTGTGTGTGTGTGTGTGTGTGTGTGTGTGTGTGTGTGTGTGTCAAATGCATTGCCCACTCTCCTCACCTGTCATAATCTCCATTACACAAAGCACGTACAGGGATGGTAAAGGACTGCCACACTGGATTCAGAGTGTTTTTGATCACCTCAGTTTTATGGCAGATGGTGAACCTATAAAAAAAAAAGAAAAAAAAGAAAAGAAAAAAACACCATGACAAGTCAAAACGACTTTGGCCAAGAGTTCATGCAGAAGACAGCAGTCGTATTATTAGCAATGGACAGATTTAAGTTAATATAAAGATTGCTTGAATGAACACTTTTTACCAGGTCCGTGTTCGAGTGATATTATAGTACAGCGATAATTTTAGTAAAACAGCAATCGTTTAAGTCGGTACTGTAACTGGTGCTTACGTGCCGTCCTCGTTGCTGCGGTAAAACACCAGGAAAGGATCGGATTTCCCAAAGAAATCCTTCTTATCCAGCTTGTTGGCACAGAACTGCATGGTAGCAATATCCTGTTTAAAAGTAAATAAAAAGATATAGTTTCAGCCAAAACATGGTATCGGTGCTAAAAAGTGTCTCACCTACAGTAGGTGAAAAAGTGAATTTTTTTAAAACGATAAAATCATATAACACTATTTTTTATAACACTTAACACTTCTTATCTCTCGATCCATGCTTCGCTTTTTTGTAAATATGCTACACATTTCTATCAGATTTTTATCAGATAAAAATAAACACATTTGCAGAATATAATTCCATGCCCTTTTATGTCCATAGTGTCCGGAACCTTTTTGAATTCAAATCTTTCAACGATCTTAACTGTCATTCAGTTGAAACTTGGGCAATTAGGATTTCACATGAAAAGACACAAACCTGGAAAAGTGTATCACTCTTAAATACAAAATTGTGAAGATATTGCAACATGAATTTGACATGGTTACGGACACTACAGATTTTTTCAAGGAAGAAAAATCCTTCGTTTTGCACGGAATGCTTTAATTTAAGCAATTTTTACAAGCTTACACCAATTTTATGATTAATACTCATAAAGAAATATGGATAATTTGGATTTAAAATTATTATCGTTGTTTAAAGCCAGTATGATGCTGAAAAATGGCCTTTTTTGGGGCGCATATAAAATCATCTCTCCAAAACGACTGAACTTGAATTTTTTAGGGAAGCAAGATTGGTCACTAGCATGTTGCATAAACTTCAGAAGTCGCTTCTCTGGCACACACATTTTCTGCATTATATGTATAACATAAAAAAATTTAATCAGCACCAAACCTGTGTCATAGCCGTTTGTACATTTAAACTGACTCACAATATTCTGTTGTCATAAAGTCATAATTGCTTCAGTTTTTGGACTTTCAGAATTGCAGACCCATCTCAAGCTAAAACTGACTTTGACACTCAGTAATGTTCTGTTCAAACCCACAACCGACAGTAAATCACGCTGTGTCCTAACTCGCACCAGCAGATCCGTCTGTCATCACTGACGAAATGAAAGTGGTTTAAGGCATACAGTACAGTACGTCGAGAGGGAAAAGTTTTTAGTTAAGGCAGACGTTTTTAAACTTTTTTAGATACATAATTCTCTTAGCCCCAGAAGCAATTTCAGACACCAAACATGTCTCTGTTCGGGCCAAAGGGCAAAACAGTGTAAATTCAAATCTTCCCAGATCTGTATCTTTATTAACCTTTAATCACCAGACACAAGGTCTGGCAGAATCTTAAGCTTTGTGTGAGGGGAAATAATATTCACTTCTCACTGACGGTGGCATTTACTTTGTACGCACTGGCTTTAACGGATGTTGAATAAACCAAGCTCTCCTTGTTTGAGCTTAGCAAACTGAGGATCATTTCTGAACAACCTAAGACATCCATTCTTCCATCCATTTTCCGTACTGTGTAGAAGGAGGGAACTCAATGCACAAGGTAGACATCACTCTAGATATGGTGCCAAACCCCATGCTGGGCACCGGCACAGATTCATACACCACAGGCGATTTGGAAACACCAGACACAGCCTGTGGGAGGAAACATAGTTCCCAGAGCAAACCCAGCACTACGCACACCACAGTGCAAGGAAACAGTGCTAACCTTTAAGCTACCATTTCCTTGAAATAAACATATCTTACGGCTCAGTCATGGACTAGGATGTAAAAGACCTGGACGGAGACTGGAGATTGTAGAGAAGAATAGCAAGCTCCTCATACATACTAATGGTCTGTCATTCTGCCTGCATACAGTGATGTGTTGATCCCAGGGGCAAGTCATGTCAAAGAGGAAAGAACAAATGGGTAACGGTTTTAATTGGCACCCAGTGGAGACGTGCTGTCAGGGGAATAAGGTACTCTCACACTCTCATACCGATGAAGGTTCACAAGGATACAGTGAACCCTATTAAGAGCCTTTATCAGAAAGGTACAGATATATGTACATGTATAATTATGTTTGTACTGTACAGTATGTTTCATTAACTACAATAACTTTGGCTTTTACCAAATACGGTTCCTTAATGGTTAGCATTGTTGCCTCGCACCTCCAGGATCCGGGTTCAATTCCCGCCTCGGTGTCTGTGTGGATGGAGTTTGCATGTTCTCCCTGTTCTTGTTGGGTTTCCTCCGTGTACTCTGGTTTCCTCCCACAGTCCAAAGACATACAGATTAGACTTATTGGTGTTCTCAAATTGCCCGTAGATGTAGACATCAACAAGCTTCTGGCAGAATTCTGGGTGGATATTTGATGACTCGTCCCGGTATAAATTATATTGGTTAAACTCAAATTGTTGGTTTCCTGGCACGGACCAGTCTTTTAAGCACGGCCCACAAATTTTACATATGCTTGATGCTACCAAAGCTTAAAACTGCCCGGCTTAATCCATTCCAAAACCAGCTTCAATGTGTTTTTCGGGTCATCGTCCTGTTACAACAATCGGTTCTGTCCGTTTCAACCGGCTTAGCTGATGATTTGAAGTTACTGTATGCTGAAGAATTCCAAGGTAGTCCACTTCCATCTTCGTTATTCCATCCCCTTTGTGCAATACACCAGCAGCGGAAACAGCCCTTTTGGGCAGGGGTGGGTCGAATGGTTAAGGCTGTAGGTTACTGAGTTTCTGATCGGAAGGTTGGGGGTTCGAGTCCCAGCACCGCCAAGTTGCCACTGTTGTGGCCTTGAGCCAGGCCCTAATCTGCTCAAGGGGTGCTGTAACCTGGCTGACCCTAACTGGGATATGCAAAAAATTACAATTTCCCTTTGTGATTAATAAATTACTCTATTATTATTAAATTCTTCAGCACAAATGTAAGAAAAAAGGGGGAAAAAATCACATTTCAAAGCTCCAAAAAAAAACAGCAAGTACTGTTTATTGATTTAATTACAGTTGTCAGGCATTGATGATGGTTGCAGTTGCAGGTGGTGTCTATTTAAAACACTGACAAACAATCCAGAATATGAGAGACAAAAGCAAGGTCAAAAACAGGCAGAAATCCCAGCAATCAGCAAATCACTTGGACGAGACAGAATCCAAAACCAAACCATGGCTCTGTTGGGTGTCCAGGTTTGTGTTATCGGTAATCTGGTGAGTTTGGCACCAGATTAGGTACTGACATGACAGCATGTTTTCAAATGTATTAATTAATTAATACGATATAAACATAATAAATGACTGAAAATGATGTCTATATTCATACTCACCTTCATTCATAGCTTGACAGCTTTTTACAGCCACATTTACTGTATTCCATGTTTATTTAGCATGATTTGTAAGATACTTATTAAATAAAAATAAACCTGTTTTATTTTTATGGTATTAAATATATTTACATGGTTTTTAAAAGAAATATGGAGATTTGTGATGGAAAACATGTACAATTTCATTAAAAAGACAAAGTGCCAAGAAAAGTGTTGTCATTTAAGCCTAAAGGTGGCGCTAGATTGCAGCTTCCATTAGCCACATCTTTGTCACAGGTATGTAATAATCACATGCACATTTTCTGAATTAGTTCCTGTTTACACTGCGCATGAGTCTTGTTTACGTTTTGTTTTAATTCCTTTTAAAGTTCCGGGTTTTCAGTTTGCCTTTGATGTGCATCTAATGTGTAATGTGCGTGCTGTGCTGTCTTGGTATTCCTAGCAATATTGTTTAGCTCCTGTTCACAGTCCTATTTTCCTAATTAGTGTTCCTGTTCGTGCTTGTTTTATGTTTACTGACGTGATTAAAGAGGATTCCACACTTGTCTTGTCTCGGGATCCTGACAGAATGCGCAACCTCCCTACGGATGCTACGGAATTCTTGAGGAACTTCCGAGCACCGCAGGAAATGTTCCGGGAGATCCAGATGCACTTGGGGTTTCACAGGGAACGGGTCCAGGAGCACTAGAGGAAGACAAATCGGTTCCAGAGCCAACCAGTTTAATTGGCGCCGGGGCTTCCCCGAAGTAATTTTCAGCGGCGTCTCAGCCGGAAAACCAGATGGAGGCCTCCTGTGTTCATTCCGCCTCGGTCCTCTGAAGTCTTACCGTCCCGTCTCTGACATAACCGCTTTCGCCTCATCTGGCGCTTCTGAGGATGTAACCCAGCCTTCCCGCTCCGTTCTTGAAAGCAATACTCCGCTTCACTGCCCTCCTGAAGCCGTCACCCACATTTTAATGAAGATCCCACTGTAACAACATCCATATAGGCAGGATTATCTCCTGCAACATGCCCGCTCTATGAACATTTTAAATGGACCACCAGGGGTAGGCACGAAAGGTCCCATATTTGACTATTTCTGTAACGAGTTAACACAGCCAACAAAGTATGTCGTTTAATGCTCTAGAGGAAAAACTTTTTTTTTTTTTTTATCTCCCTCGGTTTCACTCCTCGTGTGAGAGAGCGGGGTGGATCTGAGCAAAAAGCTGGGGGGAGGGGCTTTTCTTCTGTGAGGTCACATTAGTAGGAAAATCCATTTGACTCATGGAATGTTTTTTTTTTTTCAACATTCTCATATTTCTCGTATTTTTGTATATGCACACTAAAGACTCATCTGAAAGTTTTGAATTTTGCTTAATAGGACCCCTTTAATGACCAGATTGCCTGTTGTTTAAAAATATGAACCGATACCGAGATCTTTTTTTATCACAAGTAATTGGAAATATTCACTCACTCGGTCATCTCCTATACAGCTTTATCTCGTATACAGGGTCATGGTGGGCCTGGAGCCTATCCCAGGATACTTAGGCCACAAGGCGGGGTACAGCCTAGCCAATCTATTACAGGACACACACACTCATTCACACACACTATGGGCAAATTTGGAACACCAATTAACCTAATCTGCATGTCTTTGAACTGTGGGAGAAAACCCACCAAGCACATGCAAACTCCATGCACACAGACCCGAGGCGGGAATCGAACCCGGAACCTGGAGGTGTAGGCGACAGTGCTAACCACTAAGCCAGGGTGCCGCCTTAAGTCAAATACATTGTTGCAAAATGTAAAGGTGTAAGTTTATCTATAAGGAACATTTCTCTTATAAGGCTGGATTTTATCAGGATAAAATAAGGTATTACAGGTTTAAACAGAAAAACGAACTCTACACAGTAACCTTATATCCTTCTCCCACAAGGTGCCAATAATTCTGGATCGGACTGTATACGGATTTCTTCGCAACAGCTGCAGACATGGCATGTCCTTACAGAGACGTGAGAGGGAGTGTCACTTGGAAACGATTCAGACAGTGGAGTTATTTGAAGCTATACCTGAAAAGCGCCGGGTGACAAAGGAAGCTCCTGCTGGTTAGTGCAGCTGTCAGTATTGATTGTACGAGGTAACGGTGACATTGTGCACTTACAGTGACAAATGTATTTGTTAAAGTGAAAATGGAAAGGAAGATGGTCTCAGAGTAATTTACGCTTTCGCTTCTCAACCTGTTTGCTCTAAATGACTTCCTTGTCCGCTGAGATTTCTAGACGTATATGATCAAAAGAAACATGAAAATCTCGTATTTCTAATGGCATGGCATGTGAATGTGTGTGAATGTGTGTGTACGTGTATGTGTGTGTGTATAAGTAACACTGACCCTGCAATTGCTGAGCTCCTCCGCTGTAAATACGATGTTCCCGCATTTTTTGCCCGGGATTCCCCTGGAGGAAAGAAAAGAAAGCGAATGTAATTTTTTTTTTTTCTCAGAAAATACTGAGCATGAGTCAATGTCAAGAGTTTAATGTAGCCTTTGGGAAGACAAGGTAGTGAAGGCATGAACAAGACTGCAGTAGAAGGAAAAAAGGTCTACTTTTCTACAAGCAGTGTTTTCTGTTGGAAGAATTCAGTTATTTGCAGTACAAGATGACAGCTTCTGTCAGAAATACTGGACCGTTCTTGAGTAGAGGAGATAGAAAAAAGGCATAACGGGAAAAAAAGACAGCAGAAATTGAGGCGCTGGATGGGAAGAGCAGCGGGGTGGGGGTTGAGCGGTGAAGAGGGAAAAAAGGGAAAAAAAGGAGGCCATGAGGAAAAAAAGAAAGGTGTTGAATAAGAAGTGGTGGCGCGGTGGAGATAAATAAAGCAAAATGAGGTAGAAGATACAGTGGGTTAATTAAAATATACTCAGATTATACCAAATCTGAACATGACAGGTTTAAGGTACTTGTTCTAATACAGTATGTGAACAGTTTGACTGCAAAATGAGATAAATCCATTGTTGAGGTTTCGAGAAAAACAAGCTTTTTCAAATGAAGTAGTGAGTATGGAAAACTGATATAATATTTTGTGCATTTTTCCTTTGAGTCACAAGAGTAACCCCTAAAACCTCACGCGGTATGGATCCGTGCTGGCGACACACATCAGTCAATGACCGATTTATAAGAAAAAAAAAAAGAGATGCTTATACAGAAATCCTGCCGGTGTGTGTGTGTGTCGACGGCGAAGGCTTCAGACAACAAACTGTGCATTCGGGTTTTCAGATATGTCGGGTAGAATTAAAGTTATCATTAAATGTATATATTTTACTGCTACTGGAATATGGGAATGAATATTATTATGTTTTGCTCATGGAAACAACAACAAAGAATCATAAACAAAAAAACAGATGATCATATATATATGCTATTTCTTTGCCCATCTGTTAAACATTTTCTCAGTTATGTTTGCATGGTGGGTTTAAATTTAAATAAAATTAGATTCATCATATTGCCTAGGTTGTGCTAAAACTAAGGATATCTCACTCTATACTGCACAATCCTGAGCACTATAAATATTGCAAAAGTAATGCACAAAAAAAATGGCAAAGGTTTTTATGAAAAAAAAAAAAAAAGGTCAAAATTGTTTTGGTTATATCAGTGTGATTTTTCAACAAGCTGTAACTCCATGTCCTACAGTTTAGGATGCATCACAATAGATAAATCAGCCTGCAGTTGTGTCTGTGTGCAGTTTAGTATCAATAATACTGTTGGTTGAGTTTTGTTAAAAGTACAGCAAGCTCATGCTTCGATTGTGATTTTGTAGTGAGCCAATCAGAAAGTAGTGGCATTAATTAAATCAAGGAAAAAAAGTGTGGGTTTTTGTTGCACACAAAACCTTTTACTTATAAAGATTGTTGAAAATCATGAGAAACATTATAAGGAATACAAAATGTTTGGTTTCATCAGCAGGTTTCAGTTTCACTTCCTGACGACTATCCCACTACCTTGGTCCTGGAGGAACACTGTTTCGTTTCACTGTCTACTGAAATGTATATGGCTGAAATGACTATAAAAGCCTACTTGACCTGACGACACCTCCCTATCATAGTACAGCTACAGTATACACCGTATAACCAACAGCTTCCCACACACAGCGCATCGATCTCATGTCTTTTGTACACAAATCACTCTTGCATATTTTCTATTTTGTAAGATTATTTCTCTGCTTAACACAGTGCGTAGACTACTGTATCCCACATAGGTACTGTATATAACAATGTGTTACATCCAAATCACATAATGTCCTATTTTATAGAATCTATAGTGGACATTAAGAGACACATACAGTACATGCCATTCTTTCCCTATTGGATTGACTGCAATGGCAGTAACAGGGTGTAAAAGTCATTTCCTTGGCTTAAACATTCTCCAAAAACCCTTTGAACACATTTATATTTTTAAATACGGCAGCTGTTATGCGATTGGTACACTATGACATGTTGGCTCTTGCTTGAAAATCTGGCACATACTGTACATACTGTATCATGCTTCAGTCAAAACATGGACGTTTAAAGCTTCTAAAATAAGGCTATATACTGTAGCAGTGTGTCAGAGAATAGTAATTTTCCAAAAGAGGTACAAGTCAGAAAATGCTGCCACACTGTTCATGTTCATGTAGCAATTTTAAAATGAGTCTCCAGTGTCAGTGCTTTGTAAAGGAGCGAACTGAGTGGATTCACCCCATAGATTACAGAACACTATGATGCACCGTCACAGGGTGGGTGAATAAAAGAATCGCTAAAACCCCAATTATTATTCAGTTGATAATTCTAATGCATTTTATTAACTTATCACAGTTACACATCTAGGAAAATATGTGAGACTAAGAAATTTTAATATGGCTATTTACTGTTGTTTACAGTATATTTTATCCTCAAAATCTCATAAAATCTTCAGGATTTCATATACAATGATACAACAAAAAAAAACATTCTATATTGCTTTAAAAATACTCTTATTGCTGGTGGATTCTGGATTCTGTTGGTGCTGATGTTTTCTACTGTATATCAGTAGCTCTTGTGCTCATTCTATATATTATCATTTCTATTTTTAAATCAATGTGATATTTTCTGTAAGGAAAAATTACGGAAGGAGTCTCTAGTGTCAGAGGTCAAGATGTAGATTTTATAGAAAGTTCTTAATGACAGAGCAGAGAAGACAAAATGCAATGGAGAAGAAAAACAAGAGCCTGGCTAGGAAACCATAAACCATAAACATAAATGGTTTAAAAATATGGATAACTGACTTTTGGCATAGTACTAATAACTAGGGATATGGCTGTAAACTGCCGTCACAAATTGCAGCAACATATTACACAGAGACATATATACACATTCATACACGGCAGTCACGGCTCAATAACAGGGCAGAAATCCAGCTCAAGGCTCTATGGTGTCAAATATGATTATGATTTTGAAAGGCATCCCTCAGACTGACAGACCCCCCGCCCCTTCCCTCATCTGCCTCCTCCTGGGGCCAGTATGTGACACCAATATGCAGGTAGGATGAATGCGCTAAGCCAAGGCAGCCAAGCAAGTGATTAGAGATAGCATGCTCACAGGACAAAATGTTTTACTGAACTAGCAATTAACATGAAGGTTTTGAGTCTAGCATTTTAGGAAAGATTTTTAAAAATGCAGTAGAAAATCTCTCAGAAATGGGGACACCAAGGTGTATTTTTGGGTGCTGCTGAGATTAGCTTTTAGAATAAAGCTTTAAGGGTCGATCAGTGCCCCTTAAGATTGGAAGGTAGATATAGTATAGTAGAGATCTCTCTGTTTCTATCTATCTATCTATATATATATATATATATATATATATATATATATAAAATACAGTGCAAAAGTCTTAGCAAATGTATTATATTTAGCACAAATTTTGTTATACTATATGTTTATCATTACTGCATTGTTTTGGACAAAATCATTTACTATTTTCAAACATACCTTAAAAATGAATAAATATATTAATAAATATTACAGCAGATTATGCATGCCTATAAAGAAAGCAGAGACTTTATGAAAATAGAAACTAGCAAGTGTGACAAAGTTACCAGAACTTACATTCTCCAGCACACTCAGTAAAACCTAACAAAATTTACACTAAAGTGGCTTTTGCACAATACTGTATTTCAACCAGCTTTGATTCTGGTGTGCAATGTGGTTAGCAAATCATTTTATTGCCACATAGTCCTGACCTGAAGTTAATCAACCCCAGAGCATAACTTTTTCTCTTGAGGCTTATACAGTGGCCATTATGAATGATGGGTGCATTGTTTACTGTGCCTCCATTCCTACTCTATGGATGCCGCAGAATTCTGTCTCTGGTGAAGAAGACCCCTTTCGCAATATTTAACCAAGTCAAGAACACTCTTGAGGAGGTAGGCATGTCAATGCCAATGTCTACAGTGAAGAGACGGCTTTATGAAGTCAATACAGATGCTTCACAATACGTTGCAAGCCACGTGGCCAGATTAGACATTGCCACAAAACTTTGCCAGATTCTTTAGACTGATGAAATCAAGATTAACATGTACCAGAGTGATATGGAGAGGCAAAGGAACAGCTCAAGATCCAAAACACACCACATCATCTGTCAAACATGGTAGAGGTAGTGTTTTGGCACAAGTGTGCCTGGCTGCTATGGGAACCAGGTCACTGGTGTTTATACATGATGATCTGACTGCTGATAAAAGTAACAGGTCTAATTCTGAAATGTATAGGGCTATTCTCTCTGCTCAGATACAGCCAAATGCTGAAAAACTGATACAATGTCACTTCATTTTGCTAACGGATAATGACTTAAAACATGCAGTGAAAGCTACCCAAGAGTTTCCCAAAACAAATAAATGGCTTATTCTTCACTGGCCAAGTCAGTGACCTGATCTCAACCCAATAGACCATGTGTTGTCTTCACTTACTGAAGACAATAATGAGGGTGGAAAACCCCACAAACAAGCAGCAGCTGAGGTAGTGATGGGTCGTTCATGAACGTTTCGTTCTGACTCAGAAGAACAAGTAGTTTCAGAAAGTGATTAGTTCATTTTCTACTAGGCGCGCATGCGCAAAGCATCGCTAATCCTCCGTAGGTTAAATACAGGAAACAGAAATGTGTAGTTACCTTTGAGTCTTTTGGTCCGAATC
>JAQMYG010000015.1:4290658-4301282 GCA_030014215.1 Clariallabes teugelsi
ATTAGACTCTCAGATCACACACTCTGCGGCTTTAACCGGATGTCAGTGCAAAGTCCAGCATAGGGAAGTTCTTAAAAGAGTTTTACTTTGTTAAGTGCAGTTTCAGGGATAAACTGAAGTGTCTGGTCCGTTATACAAGGGGGTATCACAACGTTTTGGTCGTTTTCGCCTCGTCCTCCCTCAGACACCTTAAATCCTGGCAGTAGAATTTGCTACTGATGGCCTGGCCCATAGGGACGAATACTTGTTGCACCATGCCGAAAAAGATAATGAGCATGCACTTGGTCGAGCTGCGGACCTGCCTTGCCTTTTTCGATCTTGGTGATAATGGGCTTTACCACTGTGAAGACTGTTGCTTCGTCTCAGGGTCGTACCCGTCCACCCAGGTTTCTTCACCAGTAATGATCCTCGACGCAAAGGACGGGTCATCTGCGGCATGCTGACGGAGTTCTTGGCAGACTTCAACGTGATGTTGCTTCTGCTCCTGGGTCAGCAGTCCAAGGATGAACTTGGCAGCAACACATCGGACTATTCCATATGAAACACAGACAATGATAGTAAGATTATTCTCGGACGACCTTCACACACGAGTTGCCAAATGGTTTCAACATTTTCAGGGGTTGAGGTCTTTAAAGGTCTTCCTGATCTCTCGTCATCTTCCAGTGATGTTCTTCCACTCTTGAAGCGTGCGTGCCTCTCAAAACACCTCGAACGACTCATTGCAGCATTTCTTAAACTCGCCGAATCATGTCAAACGTCTCTGTGACAGATTTGCCCAGTTTCACGTAGAATTTCACGTCCTCTCTTTGCTTTAACTTGCGGTCCATGATGAAATAGGAGACGTGGTAATGCACGTGGTCGGAATAGCACCAGTTGCACAGCTCCCGATATACACAGGATGATGTCTTTTGGCACACTGACTTATGAAAGTCGGTGCTCCCTGTGACTGTGTGTGCAGCCTCGTGCTGCCATTCTTTGCCATGTTAGAAAAGTAACAGTCTCAAAACTTTTGATATCACCAAATATGTCATTTTTCATCATTCCAATTACTGTAAATTGAAAAAGTCATTCAGATTATATCCTTCAATAATCTAAAGCTTATGTCGAGAGAAGTGTGTCTGATCAGAGCTTTGTGGGCTTGAAGGATAAGTGTACAGTCGTGAGTAGTAAAAAGGATTACGGAGAAATTATAGAGCTGTGATACATACAATAGGTAGACTATCAATTCAATATGATTCGCTTTGTGGGCTTTGCAATTTTTGATTAGAGTCATTAGCACTAATGTTTATTGTCTAAATTGCTTCTTAAAGCTCTTAAAATATTAAAAACTACTAGAAGCATCTATTGAAATGCTGTGTATCCTGTGTTGTTAACTGTTCAAATGCCATGTCTCTTACAAAGCAATGAACCTCCCTACTCCTTCTTGAGGAAACTTCTTTACTTTCTTACACTTTTTTTTACTGCTTGTCACTCCAGTCCAGTAGGGGGCTATATGGCACAAAATGCCTATCCTCATAACCGTAAAAGAAGCCATAATCTTGCAAAAGGAGAGTATGGCTGCGTTCCATTCCAAAGTGTACTTCACAAGGTGCTCCCTACTCCCTGCTCCGTTTGCAACACAGCCATTCGGAACACCCTGTGAAGTCACCAGCGTGGACATCACTTCCTCCGTGCGTTACCATGGTAACATACTGTAAGCCCCTCGGTTATCCTGTCGCTGCTGCCATAAAAGTTTTCACACTACGCTCTTCAAATATTGAATATTTATTGAATCGAAAACTGATACCATTATAAAACATAGCATTGAAACGTGTACAGTATAACTTGTAAATAAATTATTAATTAATTGAAATAATAATTGATTAAAGATGTACGGAGATTTATTTTTATATATATATATTATTTATATATTTTTATATATTTAAATCCTTATAATACTAAGAATTTGATTAAATTAAAATGTAATTTTTTGTGTCCGTTTAATACGATGTCGTTCTCGATAATAATGATAATAAATATATAAATTATTTTTCGAGCTCCAATTTTTTTCACGCTCTAGCGAGACTCAATGACTGATGGGAATTTTTTCATTCCCTTTTCCGGTGAAGTGAACACCTGTTGTGCCCTCGTTCCCTACACCGTTCCCAGTTCCCTTTGAACTGAACATTTTGGAATCACACTTAACATGGTTGAACACCCCGTGAAGTATACTTCGTAGGGTACTTTGGAACGGTACAGGCCATTTGGAACGCACCTATCATTTCAAATGCATTAGAGAAGATAGAAGCGGTTTGTATTTTCTACAAAAGCTGTGAGCTCCAGTTGAAGTCAGAAGGCAGACCTTAGCCAAATACATTTATTGTTCACAATTCCTGACATTTAATCCTAGTAAATGTTTCCTGTCTAAGTGCAGGTAGGATCACTGCTTCATTTTTTAAGAATGTGAAATGTCAGAGTAAATAGAATTATTTCAGCTTTTAGTTCTTTCATCACGTTCCCAGTAGGTCAGAAGTTTACATACACTTCATTAGTATTTGATAGCATTGCCTTTAAACTGTTTAAATTGGGTCAAATATTTGGGGCAAAATATCTGCAGAAATTTTAACAGGACTGGTATAACTGAGTCAGGTTGTTAGGCTCCTTGCTTGGAAACGCTTTTTCAGTTCTGCTCACTAATTTTCTATTGAATTGAGGTCAGGGCCGTTCCAATACCGTGACAATATTTTTTCCTAAGCCATTTTGCCACAATTTTTAAAATATGCTTGGGGTTATTTGGAACCATTTGAAAACCCATTTGAGACCAAGCTTTAATTTCCTGGCTGATGTTCTTGAGATATTGCTTCAATATATCCTCATAATCTTCCTTCCTCATGATGCCATTTATTTTATAATGTGCATCAGTCTCTCCTCTCTACTCAGCAAAGTACCCCCACATCATGATGCTGCCAGCACCATGCTTCACAGTAGAGATGGTGGTGCTCATTTTGCAAGCGTCCCCCTTCTTTTTCTTTCCCCTCCAGACAATGAGGGTCATTATGACCAAACAGTTAAATTTTAATTTCATTAAACCGGAGGACTTCATTTCATTTCTGCAAAAAGTGATCTTACCTTCACAAGATCCATTGCTGTTGTTCTGGAACTGATGCGCACTTTTCATACCAAAGTACAGTATGTCCAACGCTAGGAGTCACAACGTGTATCTTTCCTGAGCCATAGTTTGGCTGTTGTTTCTAATTGCTTGGTATTGTTTGTACAGATGAACGTGCTACCTTCAGGCATTTGGAAATTGCTGCCAGGGATGAACCAGACTGTGCAGATGCACAATTGGCTTTCTATCATTTCGAACCAGTCTGGCCATTCTCCTCTGACCTCATGATAAAATATGGCATTTTCACACAGAGAACTGCCACTCACTGGATATTTTCTCTTTTTCAGACCATTCTCTATAAACCCTAGAGATGTCCATGCTTGAAAATCCCAGTAGATCATCGGTTTCAGGAAAATTCAAACCAGCCGGTCTGGCACCAACAACCATGCCACATTGAAGGCCACTTGAATCATCTATCTTCCCCATTCTGGTGCTCGGTTTAAAGGTCAGCAGATCGTCTTGACTACTGTATGTCTATATGCATAAATTTAATGCATTTAATGTTAGTCAAAGTGCGAATCGATTTTGACTCAAAAACTGACCATCAGTTGAATGTTTCGAATCGAGCAAGGTAAGATTGATCAAACTGCATAATCAATTTAATTGCACAGCTCTTTGCACCTATAATTAGCATTCCTATTCAGAAGAGCAGCAGGATATATGTAATTATGTACTTAAGCGTGTTTTATACTACCCACACACACAGCAGCACAGAAAGAAATCCCATCATCTTATTCCCTTATGATTGAAATGGCTGATTTTTCTCTGAAAGAATCCCAAAGGCACCTTCTTCTAGAAGTCAAAACCATCAGCTGATTAAAATTAGAAAAAATAATAATAATAAAAAAACAACAGAAAGTCTGAAACTCTGATAGGAGACACCATGAATGAGAAATATGTAAATAAATAAATAAATAAATAAAAAACTCGCAGTTCTTCCTGACACCCTTTTATAGAATCTTCAGTTGTATTTCGTTGCAGCTGAGGCACAAACACGAGAACTTTCTACAAGCACTGAAAAGTTTTATCATTATGTGGGTAAAATTAAGTCGTATTGCACTGACTTTTCACCTTGTATTAGTGACTAAGGGGGAGAATAACAACTCATTCGGACTATTGATAAATTCGCAATGGGTTTAGGCCGGTGCTACAGTGCTTTTGGAAGATTATTCAGTTCTGTTTCTACCTCATATATCTCAATACACACCTGTGACAGGTCTGTGGCTGTGATAAATGGTCTGCCTCTGTTGGAAGGGGAGGGTTTTGGACAGAAAATGTCAGGACTTTCTTTCTCTACCTAATTGGGCCATGCTGCTCGTGCTGCTAACTTGGGTGCAATCAGCAAGATGTTTCTAAAACAGACAGATGGAGGCAATACACAAAGATATTGATTTAGTACCACATAATTTACCGGGTCTTTTGTCACCTCTTCATTCTAATACAGTGCTGTGAAAAAGTATTTGCCCCCTTCCTGAATTTATATATATATTTTTGCATCTTTGTCACACTTAAATGTTTGACATCATCAAAAAAAATTACAAAATGCTGTGTTTAAATGATGATTTCATTTATTAAGCAAAAAAAAAAAAGCTGTCCAAACCTACCAGGTCCTACAGTATGTGAAAAAGTAATCCTCCTACTTGCCACACCCAGGACTGATTACTGTCAGACCTGTTGAATCAAAAAATCTCTTAAATAGAACCTGTCTGACAAAGCCAAGCTAATTAAAAGATCTAACAAAGCAGCATGACCTAAAGCAATTCAAGAACATAAGAGAAACGAAGTAATTGACAGGTATCAGTCCGGAAATTGTTATTTCTAAAGCTTTCGGACTCCAATGAACCACAGTGAGAGCCATTATCCACAAACCTGGACCAGTGGAGAACCTTCCCAGGAGTGGCCAGCCTACCAAAAATACTCCAAGACCACAACAACGACTCATCCAGGAGCTCATAAAAGAACCCAAAACAACATCTAAAGAACTGCAAGCCTCATGAGCCTCAGTTAAGGTCAGTGTTCCTGATTCAACAATAAGAAAGAGTCTGGGCAAAAATAGCTTCCATGGGAGAGTTCCAAGGCAAAAACCACTGCTGACCAAAAGGAACACAAGAAATCTGGGCAAAAAGGGTTATCTTTTTGTAATATCTTTTTGTTTGATGATCTAAATCATTTAAGTAAAATAAATATGCAACAACAAAAAAAAAAATTTCATGGCACTGTAAATGTTATACAGAGTGGTACATCAGCATACGAATGCTCCGCCTCAAAAATGTTCGCCTTAAGAACTGAGATTTTGCAAGAAATTTTCCTGGGATGGAACACAGGCTAAGTTGCTTGTACATAAAATTAGTTTGTGTCAGTGGAAAGCCAAGCGAGTTTTCATATTTCTTTTTTTTTTTTTTAGGCATTTTGTGCAATATTTGGTAAGAACATAGCACCATGGTTGTCAAGAATGTTAGCAAGGATGATAAAGAGGAATCATAAATTAAGGTTAAATGAGGTGTAATGTCTATTTATTTTATATTTTACTTCATTTAACACATTTTTCTACATGTTCTGATTGTTTTTATAAATGCGAAAATATGACTACAATGTTGGAAATTGGTAACATTGGTAATATTTTTAGATGGCTGGAACGGATTACCTGCATTTACATTATTCCCTATGGGAATATGCGTTTCACAATACAAAAAATTTCACCTTAAGAACTCGCCTCCAGAATAGATAAAATTTGTATGCCGAGCTACCGCTGTACTGTGGTTTCTGAAAAGTTCTTAAAGCATAATATTTAAACTATTTTATTTAATTATTTTACAAAAAACATTAACATTTTGCACTAAAAATATATTCCAATTCAATCCGAAGATCACCGAAAGAAAATTGTCTAGGTCCAAGAGTTGGAGCTAAACTGAAATCCAGGCCTCAGGCGTGATACAGAGGTCTGTCATGTCCTGAAGAAACTGCTGCCTTATCTTGGAAAAACATGGGGGAAAAAGAAGATGTTTTTGCTCGACTGCAGTCCCAGCCTCCTGTGCACAGTGCACAGACCTTGGTGAGTTGCCATAGAAACCGGCAGGTAAGAAAGTCGTGATTCTTTTCCTTACTTCCACACAGCAGTGACACTCAGTTACCTGCCTACCAGCTCGGGAAGACATGATGACCTAGTAACAGATGCCCACTGCTGCCCACTTCTCCCCACCGCTCTCGGCTTACACCACGAGGGAACGTCGCAGCTTAAAGGCCATGAGGATCGTGGGGGTTTTACTTCCATGCCGTGTTCTATACTCACAAATACCACTGGCGCTGTGTACACCGAGCTGGGCTACAAAAGCATCTGGAGTTACAGATAAATCGGATTTCGAAGTGTGACTGCGGTCGAAATACCACCGTCGACATAATCCGTCTGATCCTTCAGCGTGGAACGCGTTCAGCTTTGTTCAGCAAAAAGAACAAAAATAACGAACCAGATAGAGTTTCCTAAGATTCAATACAGAAATCCCACTATTATTCCAATAATATAGGCAAAATATATTTACAGTTTCTTCCCCGAATGCAGTGTAATTAAGATGTGTTTTGGTATTTAACTTTTTCATACACTACTGCTGTGAGGTGCCATTTCCAATCTACTGCATACCACAAGCTCATCTTATAAAATTCCTTCGTCATAAATACAGGCCTGAGTCTTTTAAGGAATCTAATGTAATTAATACAGTACATAAGCAATTTTATATACAATCAACGATAGCTCTTAAATTGGAGTATCTTAAAGGTCCCATATTTTGAAAGTGTGTGTCTTAATGTTCCACCCGAAATACCCCTGAGATAATGCCTATACTGTACATGACAATAATAACCTACTGTAGTAACCCAGTGTCTATGTCTATCTCTCCAATGACGGAAACTTCAAAGCACTTTTTGTAAGTCGCTCTGGATAATGAAATTAATGAAATGCCTAAATGTAAATGTAAATATTACATTTTTAATAGCTCAAACTCCCTCTTTTCACTCCTCCTCCAAACACATCATGTCAGTGTCTATGCTGAGCCACGCCCCCTTACTGACAACTGCAGAGCGACTAAGATGTTAGGGTTTTCCTTATATGAGGTGTTTAAGCTTCAGGCTTAATGCAGGATTGGAAAAAGAACAAAAAGCAGGAAATGTTTCTTGCCTCAGGTTTTGTGCTTGTACACTGGAGACCCATCTGAATGTCTAAAAATAACAAAATAAATAAATAAATGTTGCATAAAAAATAAACTATTTATAAATTAAATGTTGGTACCCAATATGCCTTTGAGTTCAATCCATACTTGCTATATTAAGCAATATAATTTTAAGCTTACACATTTTCAAAAATTTATCTATATATTCACAGTCATAGTCTGTGATTAATTACAATTAATAACAAGCTTAAAATACAAAAAATTACTTGTATTATTAGCGTGCGATGTTGGAATAAAGAACTGATTCGATGAAAGAGATTAAACAGTTATATTTATATAATATTTCAAACATTAACACATGTTAAATTAAAGTCTCTTAATTGGGACCGGCTCTGTATGCAGTGGCTGGGTCAGTATGGGGGTGCGGCAACCCATCGATGGTTCAAGCCCGGATCCTCAGCTTTGAAAATCGACAACCTAGAGCCATAGCCGCTGAGCCACCACTCCCACGTCTTACATTTAATGTGTTTTTGTAAAAATAGTTTCCCTTTGAAGTTTTATTCAAACTTTATCCAAAGTCTTTGATCCTAAAACTTGCCTTTCAGCACACCTGATGGTGTTTCCTCAGTCATCTTATTATCTGCGTTAAACGCGGCGTTATCACACACAGCCAAGTCGCCGCCGTGCTGTATTTATGGAAAGCCATCAGGGTCAAACTTGGTCATATGATTAATTTGAAAAACCAGTACCACGCTAACATGTGTAGATTAATCTTAGGAGTTAATATATTAATATCGACAGCCCTAATATATATACAAAGTATAAGAAACTAAAATCTAACCTTGTTTTATTATTATGGTGCATGTAAGTCTGGTTACCGACTGACAGATTTAAATGCACTTCTATTATCAATCATGTCTGATATTTTTATCATTTATTTTACGCAATCAAGTTTCAGTTTAGAGCCAGGTTGCAAAAATTTTACAACCGTGACCCTCTGGACTTGACCTACATCACACTACAGCATTCTCTGCCTCTCCACGCTGCGGACTCGACAGCCCTGCTTAGAACAAAAATAGAATTGCTTTGTTTATGCTGTTCTCTATGATGGATAGCCGTCATGTGTGCTAAACTTACGTCCGTGCTATAAGTCTCAGAAGAGGTATTAATGTAACATCTTTCCACCAGAAGCACAAGATGTTTGATTTGATTATTCCTGGAATTACTTTAAATTGTGAAAAAAAAAAACGTTTATATCCCACTCCTGATCTCAAGTGTGTGTATGTACGAGTGTGTATTTGATGCTTGGAGTTTATCTAAATAATTTAAAAGTGTGAATCAATTCTAAATCCCAAACTGACCTAGCAAATCAACATTTTAAATCGCACAATATGAGATCGTAACTGATGTAATTGCACAGCTCTGTTCGTTTAAGAGAAATGTTTGTATAATTAGCATTTATATTCAGCAGAGCAGCAGGATGTATGTAATTATGCATTTAAGGGTGTTTTATTCTACCCACATACACACACACACACACACACACACACACACAAACACACACACATACACACACACCTAAAGCAGTGACAGAAATCCCATCATCTTTTTCCCTTATGATTGACACGGATTTGAGATTTCTCTCTGAATGAATCCCTCAGACGCTTGCCTTCTAGACGTCAAAACCATCAGCTGTTTAAAAAACAAAAAAACAAGCAAAAAAATAGAAATCTAACTAAAGTAAGCCTCGACTTAACCGACTTTAAATCATAAAGATTGCAAGGATTACTGAGTGTTCATATCTGCAATAGACTTTCAAGTTTAAATTGCTCATTTTGTCACAATCACAGACGAAAGAACCCAAATCATATAAAATATAAAAACTATATCAGATTAAAAAACAAACAAACAAACAAACAAACAAAAAAACCGATTTGATCAGTACATCAGATATGTGCTTTGACAATTCGATTAAAATCACATCCTCATGCTAGTTCACTATCTTAGGGACTGAGAGCATCATCGAGAACATTTGCAAGAAAACAAAATGTTATTTTATATTAATGACAATATTAAAGGTGGCGCGGGTTGTAGTGGTTAGCACTGTGGCCTCGCACCTCCAGGGTCCGGGTTCGATTCCCGCCTCGGGGTCTGTGTTTGCATGTTGCATGTTCTCCCTGTGCTTGGTGGGTTTCCTCCGGGTTGTCCGGTTTCCTCCCACAGTCCAAAGACATGCAGATTAGACTAACTGCCGTTTCCAAATTGCCCGAAGTGTGTGAATATGTGCGAGTGTGTGTATGTTTGTGTGCCCTGTGTTACACTGGCACCCCGTCCAAGGTGTACCCTACAGTACCTCGTGCCCCCCCACAACCCTGTATACAGAATAAAGCCATATAGATGAGACGAGATGAGATGAGACGAGACGTTATTAAAAGAATGTACACAAATACACTCTACGCTAGCCAAAACAAACCCATAAATAAAGACAAACAAATTAAAAAAGAGGTCCGATCCAAAACCTACGTCCTAGCTAACGGAAGATTTATCACTTTCTCATTTTTATTACTAATATCATGTGTTAAATTAAATATTCTACTGGCATAGAAGTGAGTCCAGACAACGTCTGTACTATTTTAATTTGGCGTCACTATATGCAAATGAGCTGGGATCCATTTGCTTCTGGCGTTCTGATGCCTTTCTATCATGTGCAGCATTATATTCTTTTTTTTTTTCCCTTGGGATTCTCCTGATTTTTTTTTCCCACTAATTTTTTTGTAGTCAATTCCTACTTCCACCTCAAGGCCGGGCTGAAGACTATCACATGTTTCTTCCGAACCATGTGACACCAGTCAACCATATCTTTTCGAATTGCTCACTCATGCACTCAATAACACACTGGGAGGACGGCATTATCTGCTCCTTCCACATGCATGAGCTCACAGATGACCGTGATTGATGTGAGAGCATTAGAGTGTCTCCCATCCCATCTCGTCCCTCCCCCTCAGCTCTCTCCAGGGATTCGAACTTGCGATCTCCGGATGATAGGGCAAGCTTGTTACCGCTAAACCACTTAGGGGCCCAAGCAGTGAATCTTTGGAGGGAATCGGACAAGACGGGGATTGGTCGGACAAGGTGAGCCTTCGGTGCCCATGATCCTATAACCTTGGTTGCTGACTGGTGTATATAAGGATTTAATGCATAATTACAGAATAAAATTTAAGTCACTGATATTATATTATATTACAGTGGAACCTCGGATTACGAGTAACGCGGTTTGCGAGTGTTCCGCAAGACGAGCAAAGATTTTTAATAAATT
>JAQMYG010000015.1:4323278-4335236 GCA_030014215.1 Clariallabes teugelsi
AGCAAGTCTCATTAGAGAGGTTAAAGATCCATTTTCTCTCTCTGCTCAAGGCTCAGCCTGCTCTATGTGTCTGTGTGTGCGCGCGTCATTGGACACCGTGCCACACACACACAACAGACATACACACAGACTCCTCCCACTTTCGCCTTCACAGACACACACACACATTCTTTCTCTCTGCTCTACAGAGAAACACTGCTCTGTCGTGATTCTTTTCAAAGGTAAAGTTCAGGTTAATTCGTTTTATTTTTACGTTACAGCAGTGATTCCGTTAGTGTGTCGCTCAATCGAGTGTCATTAGAGAGATTTATTGTTTATTTATCCGATAAAACAGTGTTTTCGTTGTGTGCGCGTGTGTGTGTGAAAAGAGTGGAGGAAGGGTAAATGTGTAAGATGGGAAGGGGGATGGGGGGGCTTACTTTAGATTCACACACACACACACACACACACTAACACACACACTCACACACACACACACACACACACACAGCGCCTGCACGCACAAACAGAAACACTTATATGTCTGGATTTATTTTTACTTTTTTTAAAGGTAAAGTGAAGGTTAATTTTTTTTATTTTTACTTAATATTTTGTGTTAATTATTTTTATGTATTTATTTTTTTAGGCTGTGGAACGAGTAATTTGAGTTTCCATTATTTCTTATGGGAAAATTCACTTTGGTTTATGAGTGTTCTGAAATACGAGCCCTCTTCCTGAACAAATTATGCTCGTAATCCAAGTTTCCACTGTATGTGCTTACAGTATATGGAAGCCTGGCTGTGTTTGTTAGTGGGGATGATTGGAACGAAAGTTACAATATCATTACTTTTATAAAAGAGTAAATTTTACCACTTTTGGAATATGGGAATGACATCGCAAAAATGTAGAACTCTTAAAATTATCATATTATTACATAGAAACAAGTGAAAATATCAATAAAAACACATGATCATGTGTATCTGTGCTATTTCTTTGCCTACTGTATGTTAGCCATTTTTTTATTGTGTGCTTAGGCATGTTTATAAATAAAAAAACAGTTCATCTTTGTAACAGGTTTGACGCACGGGTGGCACCACAAACACAGACTCGAGGTGAGGATGCACGTGCAGGTCTGGAGGCAGTGCCCGACGGGCCCACTCCGCCATATTGCCCGCCACCACAGCTCCACAGCCTGTGCCGCATCCCTTCTTCCCTTTTTTTTCCTCCCTCCTTTTAACCTCGTTTTCCTTCCCCATTCTTCCTAATAAAATTACCCCTTTTCCCGTAAGCCCTCGCTGTGTTTGTGATGCCGTCAAACCCGTTACAATCAGATTGCCTATTTTGTGCTGAAGAAAAGGATACGTCACTCTATACTGCACAATCCTGAGCCATGTATTTGTTTATTAAAAAACTGCAAAACCCATAATGGGTAAACTGCTCTGAGCTTTAAGGGCCTTGAAACATTCATCGTTCTTGTATTTAACCTATTCACAAAGTTTTAGAGGCTGTGAATTTATACGTTTAAATAAATTTCGCCCATGGATATAAACTTTTGGTCCATTGTGTCATTGTATATTTTTGATGAATGAAGATGAGCTGATGAAATGGTTCATTTTCCTGCATGAACAAGCTGGTAGAATCATCACAGTCCTCTTACCTGGATCAGACTTAGAGAACGTGTCCACATCCAGCAGGTTTCTATGGGAGCAGAAAAACAAGACATGAAAATGCTGCTTTTAACAAACTGATCCAAGAAAAAACATCCTCGAAAATGCCCTCGTTTTAATGTCACTCTAGCAACATGGTTTCCGTGACCATGGAAAGCGTGAATAGCTTGTGTGCATCATGACTTGTACAACACGTGCGCCGTCAATGAATCCCGTCGTGACTTGTTTTCCCTGGGGTCTCCATTTTCTAAAAACATTTCAGTTGCACAGTGGTAAGTCACAATTCAGCTTTTTTTTTTTCTTGCTCAATGTTTTTCTCTGTGTGGGAAGTAGATGTTTGAAAAAGATTACTGAGAAAGAAAAAAAGAAAGAAAAAGGAAATAAACGGGCAAAACAAATGATGCACTCAAAAATCTGTAAACTGTAATTACCGAGTCCTTGCAGCCGAGATGCTTTTCAAACAGCTTTGTTGATAAAGGCAGCGGAAGAGCCTTAAAACCGGGCCCTTTTACTTCGAAGTCGGGGCTTAAAGGACATTTTTACGCTTTCATTTTAAGATCTAGTTGTACAAGCGTCATAATTTAGGGTCATGAGGGGCGAGTGAGGTTTGAGGTTCCGTATCAGGTTCTTTCTTGGATGCACTCCATCCACCATGATGTCTAAAAAAAAAGGAGACAGCTTTTGTAAGGTGGACTACAAAAAATTAAAAGGAAGAGTGTGAGAGAGAAGAGGGATGGAGCGGCATACACATTCGCTCTTCTGAGGTAACGGAAATGTATTTCATCTGCTCCCGGATGAGTGCTCATTTGAGCTACAGGAGGCTGTTGGAGACGTCCGCTGAGACTGGGCCTGTGATGTTTCATCCAAATGCATAGATCTTTAATCCTTGAAATTGTACCAGGAGGTTTCCTCGAGTTATTTGTTCGGTGTAGCTTCGGGTGAATAACTCCTGGTAGGTTGGAGCAGTAATAACAGTAGAAGACATTCGTTTTCCTCTAAAAGGAAATACACATTTATTAGAAACATTTAGTAAAAACAGGACTGATTATGTATTTCTTTGAATAGACACCGTCACATCTTAATGCTTCAGCATACCAAGACATCGTGGACAATGCTGTACTTCCAACTTTAGTGTCCACAGTTTACTGAAGGACCTTTTCTATCCCAACATGACTGTACCCCAGTGTACAAAGCAAGAACTATAAAGACAAGGTTTGATGAGATTGGTGTGGAAGAACTTAACTGGCCCTAACACAGAGCCTTGACCTCAACCCCATTGAGCACCTTTGTGATGAACTGGAACGGAGATTGCGAGCCAGGCCTTCTCGTCCAACATCAGCGCTTGACCTCATAAACGCTCTACAGAATGAATTCCCATAGAAACACTCCAAAATCTTGTGGACAGCCTTCCAAAAAGAGTGGAAGCTGTTATAGCGGCAAAAGGGCGGCCGACTCCATATTGAAGTATATGTATTTGAATACAATGTCATTTCAGGTTTGGCCAAATACTTTTGTCCATATAGTTTATGTAGTTGTTGAACAATCCATTTCAGATTTAGTCCTTCTTTCCTGCTATAGCAGGGCTGTCCAATCTTCTCCAGAAAGTGTGTGTGCAGGTTTTCATTCCAACCATGCAGAAGCCACACCTGATAGTCCAATGAAAGCCAAGAACGACTAATTAAACAGGTGGAATCAGACTTCTGCTTCATTGGAATGAAAACCTGCACACACACACACACACAGGCACTTTCTGGAGAAGACTGGACACCACTACATTATAGTAACCTCTATTCTTCTGGGGAGGTTTTCCACTGGATTTCGGACTGTCGCTATGTGTTGCACTGATCCAACGAGGAGGTCAAGAATGCAAACGGTTCACCTGTTCATCTCAAACATGTTCAGAGGTTGACAGGGCTCTGTACAGGACACTTGAGTTCTTCCTCTCGAACCACATCTTTCTCGAACAGTTTTGGGATAGGTCCCATAGTTTTTGAAAAATCTTAACACACACGACAAAGCTATTTAATACGATATAATCTTTGTAGCAACTGTTTGGGGAGGAATCACATGACACGTGATTCTGAAAGCATTTAAATTTTATGTAAAGCAAAGACTCACCACCACACGCTACGAATTATTGTGAATTTAAAGAAAAAGTTTAAAAGCAGAAAAGTTAAATTTTAATCTCTGCCTCACTGAAGATAATCTACTGTTATTAATGTGACATTTAAGTGTTATGGATGTTCCCCGTCTCGAACACACCTCCACATATTACAAAGAGTACATGGTTGAGTTGTTCACCTTTAAATCGCCAGAAATAGCAATGCAGTGATTAAAAATACGGCTTTGTTCAAACAGCTTTGTGCCTGAAAGTTTTTCGGAGTTGACAATAACTGATAAAACTTACTTTGACAGTTAGACCAGATTCAAGTGGGCATGATATAACATTTTTATTGTATTCACAAGTCTATATTAATTATGTTCGAATCAGTTCATCCAGAGCAACTTCCATTTTTATCTCATTACACATTTGAGGGTTAAGGGCTTGCTCAAGGACCCAACTGGGGCAACTTAGTGGTGGTGGGGTTTAAACCTGGGACCATCCAAACCATACTTCAATGCCTTAACCAGCGAGCTGCCCCTGCCCCTGGACCAAAGGCCAGCCGTTTGATCTGATTCCACATGAACTCAGAACAAATCACTGAAAAGAACGATAGAATCTGGCCACAATAGAAAGGCACCAGAACACCCAGTGCACCACAGCCAGCCGTGCACTAGGCCCAGCAGGCAAAGAGCCAGAGGCCACTGACCCCGCCTCCAAATGACCCAGATCCTAATCCGATCAAGCACCCATGATACGCGCTGGACGAACAAGCCCAATCCATAGCTACCTCAACCTTGTCAGGCCAGCCAAAGCAGCAGAACTAACAAAACCAGGGGTAGGGCCAGGGGTAGCTCAGTGGTTAAGGCACTGGACTACGGTTCGGAAGATCCCAGGTTCAAACCCCACAACCACCAAGTTGCCACTGTTGGGTCCTTGAGCAAGGCCATTTAACCCTCAACTGCGATTGAAATGAGATTTAAAAAAATAAAATGTAAGTCGCTCTGGATAAGAGCGTCTGCCAAATGCCTAAATGTAAATGTAAATGTAAAACCATATCCGCGCCTCCGAGTGGCGCAGTGGTAAAGTGCTCGCCCTATCATCTGGAGATCGTGAGTTTGATTCCCGGGTGATGCTGTAACCTCTCGCAGCTGGAGGTCCCCTCCGAGCTCTCTCAGAGCTCTCTCAGAGGTGCTCTTGGTGCTCCCACATTAATCACGGCTCTACATGGCATCATGGCATCTGTGAGCTCACGCAAGCGAAAGGAGCGGATAGCGCTGTCCTCTGGCAAAGATGCGGTCGGCTGACACCACGTGGTTCGGAGCCCCCTAGTGTCGGGGAGGAATTGGACACGACTAAATTAGGGAGAAAACCAGGGGAAAAAAAAAAAAAAAAAAACATATCCGCATACAAACATGGCAGAAACAAACTACAGCTGTCACATTCCAAGTCACCTGAATTCTAAAGCATTTGATTCACAGATTATACATGACAATCTGCGAAAATTAAAAGACTGGTGTCTCCAAAATTACTGTTTGGAGTACGTTGTGAATGTGTACAGTGTGTGGTTCTGAAACTGACCAATGATTAAGATTATTCATTTATTAATAAACTACATGTTGGACATTTTAATGTTTTGTAACTATTGAAGATGTTTAACATTGTCAGAGAGACAAGGTCTCAAGTTCCTGTTATCATTGTATCACTGTAGGTCGTAGATGCAATAAATCTAAATCTAATCTCAAAAGAACGTAGTGCAGCTTGTAATTTTGCCAAAACACTTGAAAGTGTAAACTGCTTCGTCCTGAAGACACCCACGCTGGGAAACAGTGCAAAGCAAGGTCAATCCTTTTGTTTTCCGCTGTATACCAAAGACGTTTGGGTTTGAGATCAAAAGATAATTATGATACATTAGATCAGATTTTACTGTATTCCCTGACATTTACATCTAGACATGTTTACATCTTAGAAACTGGCACCTTTGGTGGCACCAAACTTTATTTGTAGAAAATTTAAGTATTCGAACAAACAAGCTTAAAGTAAATCTTTATAGTTTCTCGCATATATCTTTCTTGCAATAATTGCATCAAGCTGTCGACTCAGTGACATCAACAAACTGTTTTAGTCTTGTTCTGCAGTTTCATCAACATTAGATTGATTGGGTTTGGGGGATTTCTCCCATTACTTTCTCTTCATGGGGTAAAACTGTGGCTTAATTGGATTAAGGTCGGCTGATTGACTTGGCCAGTCTAACACTTTCCACTTTTTTCCCCATGATGAAGTCCTGTATTGTCTCGGCAATGTGTTTTGGATCATTGTCTTGCTGGATGATGAAGTTCCTGCCAGTTAGATTGGATGCATTTCTCCATGGGTGTAAATTGGCACCCATGTTCCTATAGACCCCTGAATTAATTCTGCTGTTTCATCATCAGTAAAGATTTGTGAGCTTGTTCCCAAACCCACACCCAAACCCAAGACATGACACTACCTTCATTTTCAGCATGCTTTCTGCCTCCCCTTTCTGCCTCCCCCCACTTCCGCCTTTCTGTCACTTTGGTAAAGGTTTCTTCCAGAACTTTTTTGGTTCACTGTATTCTTTTGCAACATCCGATCGGGCCTTCCATGTCTTCATACTGATGAGTGAATTGCATCCACTGCCTGCTCTGGAAGCGTCCTTCACAAGGTGAGTTGTCATACCTTCTCCTCAGAGGAGCACTATTGGCCTTTTCAACGAACATGAGCTCACAAACACCAGTGATTACCTAGTGCTTCTATGATTGACGGCAGAGAGACCTTGGGAGCATGGCCAAACTCCTCACTTGCCTCCAAGCCACAGATGGCTGTAGCATCGTCAGGATTCAAAATTGCAATCTCTTAATATATAAAGTTCTGTGTAAACGTCTTGAGCCACACCTCATTTCTTCATATTTTGCTTCCAAAGAGCCAGAAGTTCTTGTATTAAAGTAATGTTGTCTAGGGATCCTAAAGGACTTTTTTGTCTCTCATTTTCAATTCAGTCTCTGTACCTGAGCAGAGGTTTTTAGAGGGATTTTTTGTTTGTTAAGCCACACAGTGACCTACAGTATGAATCATTCAAGCATTAAACAAACATCTAACTTAAGGCATGAACCAAAGAGAAACAGGTGCAGATGATGTCAAATGATCAGGCTGGTGATTAATATACTGATGCTGAATGTTGAGTGGTTGGAACAGACGAGAGGGGAAATGAGGTTGCTGCTCAGGTTGTTACTCACACTCATTCATTCATCATGTGCACCGCTTTATCCTGTATACAGGGTTGTGGGGGGCCTGGAGCCTATCCCAGGAGACTTAGGCCAGTGAGGCAATTTCACACACTGCAAGCAATTTGGGAACGGCAATTAACCTAACTGGCATGTTTTTGGACTGTGGGAGGAAACCCGGAGAAAACCCACCAAGCACGGTTAGAACATGCAAATTCCATGCACACAGACCCCAAGGTGGCAATCGAACCCGGACCCTGGAGGTGCAAGGCAACAGTGCTAACCATGAAGGCAGAGTGCCGCCTAATTTAATGTACATTGTTTAATTTAAATGTAATTTAAAATTTTAAAAACGAGCAGTGGCTCAAGACTTCTGCACAGTACTGTACTTGTGCATATTCTAAATATTGGATCAAGGTCATATGAATATCCAAGGATGCTGGATATACTGTACCTAACAGGTGCAACAAGGTACAATAGATGCATGTGCAGGTTGTACATCAGTTCAGTAATAAAGCTGCACAGCTACATTTAGTCAATGCATTTTGTCCATAAACATAAGTGTTTGTTTCATTTTTGTCATCAGTTTTAAAGACCACGCTAGAGGTTTCGAGTTGTTTTGCCACTTCCCCTTCTCTCTTCCAAGCCCGGTGTTTTGAGTGACACAATGCCAGGACGGCATCTGGGCCTCCCTGTGATGACAGCAACAAACAAGCTTGATGAATTGGCTTCCCTTGTGAAGTGCTTCAGTAATTTGGCACCACAAAGAACCCATAATCATCACTGGCATTAGAACTTCATAGTCACAGTCTATATTTATACCAGGGGTTGTTTGGAAAACCTTACAGATTGCATTATGTTTGATGATAAGTGCACAAAAAGACTGCAAATTAGCCAGACATCTGAATATCTGCGCTGATTAGACTGAGACTGCTGATATCGCTGTTTGTGTGTGTGTATATATGTGTGTTAATTTAAGTGGGCAATCTAGCGAGGCTTCCCTTCAGCTTTATTACTAATTAAGTACAAGAACCATTCGTTGCTGTTTATCTGAAAAGTGGAGCTTTAAAACAATCTTCTCTGTACGCATTAAAGAAATGCCACATTTAGTTCTCTTTCCGTCGCGCCATGTGTTATTGTTTTTTTCCCGGAAGTTGGCGGCTGACGGTGTGTTAAAGTGTTAAACTTTAACGGTGAAGACTTTAACAAGAGACTTTATTTCCAGCTGCGAAGGATTTCTCTCCGCCACCTCCACCCACGCCTGTCCACTTTAACGATGACGATATGCAAGACGACGAGATGCAGTGTGTTTTTGTATTTAATTATGCCATACATCTCTGAGACAAGGTCGACCGACAGTGGTGCTGATGCTGAGTGAGAGCTGGAGGGTTGTTACTAGGAGGCGTCTGACAAATCTGAATAGCAGATGAAGGAAAATTATTGATTCTTACTAATGGAGAAACCGAGATGGTGCGACTAAAGACTGTGAGAAGACATCCTTGAGAAGTGTGCACCAGCAAGATATTTCCAAGTTGTTAGAACGATCCTGTCCTCCATTTTCAATCAATAAACTCCAACCATTTTTTTCTTAATTAACAGACAGTCAGGAAAGGACGAGCAATCAAATCATCATGTTAGCTCCTAATGAGCTACTATTGTACAGAAAGACCTCACACTTTAAAGAGATTGAAATTGATTGAACACAACAAAAGTACACGCTGAGTTAAATAAAAACTATTTAATCATTGTTCTGGAGTGACTATAAAAGTAAACCCTTATTATTATTACACTCACCTGTACATGTGCATGCAGTGCAACGGCAAAAATCCATGCAGGTACTGTACAGTACATACAGGGTGTTCACATTGAACACCAAAATAATGAAGAAGTGTTAACATCGTGACTTTGATTGTGGCATGGATGTTGATACCGAATGGCCCGGTTTGAGTATTTGAGGGATTTTCAACTAAGATGGTGCGAAAAAAACAAAAAACGCAGAGTGAGCATCAGTTCTGTGGGTGGAAACGCCTTGTTGATGTTTCCAGAAGAAACAAGGTCATATTGGTTTGAACTGACAGAAAGCATATACTGTAGCAACTCAAATAATCACTCATAGTAATCAGACTCACCCAAACTTAACAGCTGAATATTAACAAACAGAACACCTGGTATTTTTCCAGCCTCAAATCGTTGCCTTCATCTGGTTACGTTAAAGTTTGATGTCTTGTGCATCCTGAGATTCTTTTCTACTCATTTATTTGAGTTACTTTATACAACAGTTATTTTGGACCGAGTAATCTGATTCCTCGAGTGGTGATAATACACCGTAACAGCACTGGGACATTTCTCTCTATGTATCACTCACTAAAATTGTAAAATTACACTGACTAATGGTTGTAGCATTGGAGAATGTTGGATTGTGGTATTGGGGAGAGATCAGCTGCCTGCCAAAACCCACATTCAAACCCACTTATGGAGGCACTTTTAGCAGGAAAACACATTGTGTCATTTTAAACATCACGCTGTCTCCTGAATAATTGATTCAAAGTCATTCAAAGTCCAATTGGCTCTTTGGTGTTTTGTTAATTTTTCTGCCTAAGGCGAGCTAGAAAGCTAACTAGCTTCTTACACAAGGCTGAATCCCAAATCCCTCTCCGACCCCTAATCACGGGCACTACTTGGTATGTGGAACTGGGGATCGTACACCATAGTGCACTAGCTTTCCAGTTAACGCTCTTTAAGATTCAACCCCAGAACCCGGTTGTAAACGAAACTGATATTCTAAAGCGGAATAAGTGGAAATATAATGAGAAACTTACAAGATTTACAGGACTGTCCAACACCTCTATGGATTATTCTCCTCACCTTTTGGCTACATGGTACTGGTAAGAATTTAAAACTACTTTCACCCCAACTCAACTGTCAGGTGCCAGCTCTGCAGGTTGTTAGTTCACATAGGTCGCGTATGTTAAATGTCGGTGCGAAAGGATTTGTGTTAAATACACAAACAAATAATAATCTTTTGATAATAAATGGTGTTTGTGGAACCGTTATATAAAAGCAACATCACACTTGAGGTCATGCTGTTGTGGTGAATATCAGGTATCAGGTATGCCGCCTTTGGCCCTTCAGGGCTGCACCTTGTTGCTTATGATCACATCACAGCCGTGCTGATATTCCTCACAACAGCACTCCTTAGCATCTTATATTTCTTATATAGACTACAGACTATTCAGGTCAATTTCTCATTAATTATTTCAATTATCAATTATCCTGAACAGACTCTAGACACTGTTGTGTGAAGATCTGAAATTCTCAAACCAGCCCATCTGGTTCCAAGAACCATTCTCTGGTTAAAGTCAGAGAGATCATGTTGTTGTTTTTTTTTTCATTCTGGTGTTTGATGTAAGCATTTACAGAAGCTCTTGGCATGTATCTGAATGATTTAATGTATTGTGCTGCTGCGACATGATTGGTTTATTGAATGACTGCATTCGCAATTAGCGAAATATGCATTTCTGTTTTAGTATTTATTAGAAGGCATTTCAGAGATTGAGGTTATATCTATAACATACACTGCACTCACTCCTTGTTAAGTGATTTCCACTAAAGTAGAGCAGAGTGCTAACCATTTCAAGGACAAGCACTGGTAAACAGATTTTGTTTGCAGAGAGTGTAAAAGATTGACATACTCTATTTATTTCCTTACTCACTTGAGCACTGAGCATCATCCCAATAAAAATATATAAAAATAAATAATAATAATAATAATCCACCCAGAAACACAGCAGGCAGATTTAGGCGTCTCCTATCAAACGCAGCCACCCTGCGACGTCAGGGAACGCACCTAGCGAAGTTAAGGATTTATGTAAACACGTATCAGCATCAGCAGCCGCCACATTCATTATTTAGGACGGGATAAAAGGCTGGGCTGATGCTCGGCGCCGGCTGTGTCTGTCCAGAGACGGGACGGAGGCACTGAGGGACACAGCGAGAGCACACATCACTCGGCTGAGCTGCCTTTTATTAGGAGGTGTAACAGAAATCAAGCAAGAATGGAAAGTTTTCGAGATAAGATCAGAGAAGAACAGACAGGACGTGGTTTGAGACGGTGTCCCGGTGAAGATACTCAGGGCTGGGATCAAGGGGAGCACTGCAGTGCAACACTGCAGCTTTTGTATAGAATGAAAAAAAAATTTTCAATGCGAAATAAATCCCATTATTTAAGTGATGTAATGATTTATGATGATCACATGAATGTGAAGGCAGGAGACGTGAGAGTCCAGAAGTTTCTAGAGGAAACGAAGGGGATGAGAAGATTCTTTTTTTTCTTCTAGAAACTTCTTCACTCCAAACGCCTCGGCATTCTCTTATTATTTTATTATTTATTTATTTAGTGTTTTGTGTTGTTATTTTATTATTTATTAAGTGTATTCAATTAGTAGTGTTCTTGTTTATTTTTGATGCAATTTTTTTCTGCATCTGTATATAAATATCTTCATTTATATAATCTGTTTTCACTTCATAGCCAAATGATAAATTGTAATATATAACTTACATATATTAAATATATAATATTTAATTTAGTTTAAAATTACAGCTGTGTAATGAGAAATAACTAGGATTTATTAATCTATATATATAAATATATATATTTTTTATTTTTTTATTTTTAAAAAAAAAAATTTGGGGGGGGGTGTGTATTTATTTATTTCATTTATTATTATTATTATTATTATTATTACAGTAGTAGGAGTAAGATTAGTAGTAGTAGTAGTATTAATACCAATAATATTAATACATGCATGTAATATTTGAATGCATGGATATTTATATAAATATTACTAGTACATGCATATAATATATAAATGCTTGTTATTTTTATTATTATTATTATTATTATTATTACTAATACATGCATGTCATATATGAATGCATGGATTATTAGTATTAACATATGCATTACATG
>JAQMYG010000015.1:4353247-4363600 GCA_030014215.1 Clariallabes teugelsi
AGGCTTTTTTTCTCTGTGTGTGTGTGTGTGTGTGTGTGTGTGTGTGTGTGTGTGTGTGTGTGTGTGTGTGTTGATAATTCCATACCCCCCATAGTCTGAGACACTCCTTGCGGATATCAGCTTGCCTCGCCTCAGACAGCGTCCTGTTCCAAGACAGTAAATCCCACATTAAACAAATATGTACACACACACACACACACACACACACACACACACACACACACACACACACACACACACACACACACACTAAAGTCAACATAAAGAAATAAAAGACAAAAACAAACCCAGAGGAATGAAGAACGTGTGACTTACGTGTCTCTCACAAAGGCATGGATTTTAGCGAGAGCTTTGATCTGCACAGCGCAATGACTGAAAGACAGGAACAAAGAGAAAGTCAGATCGACTTTGTGTGTTTAAATCAGATCCATCATCACATCCTGGAGTTCTTCCTCCTTCATTTTCTAACTAGTTGGCTCTATTGCGCACAATATAAACTACCTGCCTGTGTTATTACGGTACCACAAACCTGAGAAGTCATGAAACTACAATATAATGACCAGACGTTTATTAACCTACTGTATCTTCATGAAGCTGATGCGACAGCAGCACCTTATACATCTGTGTGTTTCTAACTTTATGGCACAAACTTTTAGCTGTATAGTGTGTATGTGGCTGTCTGAGGTAAACACAGCAGGATGTCCTACCTCTCGTTGGAGTCCATCATGTACTGGTAGAAGTCTGTGTCTCCTTTGATGATCTCCAGAGGCACCACTTCTGTGACGTCATTCTCCGAGTTCCTGAGGTGGTTCAGCTTCAGGTTCACCTTGAACAGGTAATCTCTGACTGCATCAGAGCCTGGCTTCAGACTTTTACACACCACGTACCTACACACACACACACACACACACACACACACACACACACACATAGTACGATAGAGCCTGATTCACTATCAGTCTGTATATGTAGCACACTGAAGCAAAGGGTCAAGGCCAGTTATGAGTGTCCCTAATGAAGATTTAAACAAACAAAATAATCAATCAAACAAATAACTACATGTAAATAAATAAAAGCATCAATATTGGTAAACAAACCAACTATCATGGATAAATAATATAAACATTACTGCGCATAAATAATAATGAATTAAAAAAAAAACTATGGGTGAAAAAAAATGACTAAATATGTAAGTAAAAAATAAAGAAATAAATAAAAAAATCAGTGAAATGTTAAGGCTAAATCAACAGACAAATAAATAAATAATGTATAAATAAATAAACCTGTGGGTAAATAAAACCATATCAAAATAAATGAATAATTTAATTCATTTATAAACACATAAATAAATACATATACATCCCAAAAGTAAATATTAAAAAAAGCATTCAATACTTAAATAAATAAAAGAAAAATAATTTTTTTTAAATACGATCCAATACAAAAAAAAAAAAGAACACGACAAAAATAAATACATGTGAATAAATAAAAACATTAATAATGGCGAATAAACAAAACTATTATTTTTAAATAATAAAGTAAACTATTGGTAAATGAACTATTGGTAAAAAAAAAAATTTAAAGAAAAAAAAAAAACTATGTTTATGCAAATAAATGCATGAATACATACAAGATGTTAAAAACTAACTAAATAAATAATTTAATTATAACTGAAAAACAATTAACCAACTTTTATAAATGAATAAATAAGTCTTTCTATGGGTGAGTAAATAAAAACTACTCTTGCGTAAAGTTTAAAGATACGGTGACGTCCTTTTTATTATTGCTGCTCAGGGAAACACACACACACACACACACACACACACACACACACCTCTCAGAGTTAGCAGGTCTGCTGGTGACCGGTTTGAAGAGCGACACTCTCTCGAAGCAGAGATACAGCAGGTAGATCAGACCCACACTGAAGGGTGTGAACAGGTCAAACGTCTTACACACAAAGTGGCCTCCTGAAAACACACACACACACAAAGCCAGACATAAATGAACATCAGAGAAATACTGTATATAACATAAAATTTCTACTGGGAGGAGAAAAAAATAAAATAAAAAAAAGACAGTGTGTGTCAGAGCATCACCTGTTCTGACGGTGGACAAGGCGGTGAGAAACTGGCAGAGAAGAAGCTGCTTGCTCAGGATCTCCTGCAGGTTCTCCTGTCCCTCCACTGAGAAACCCTGCGTTATTAAACACACCACTACTCACATTTCAGCCAAGCTCCATAATGCACACCACCATGATTACATCTCCACTCATCACACGCTAATCACTGATCAAACTCACGCCGTCAGCCATGAGGAAGTGGAGGCCTCGCTTTTCCGTGCTCTCCAGGACGAAATTGCGAAACGCGCTGATGTTCTCGGGACGCGTGATGTCTCCGTCACCGTCGATGCCACCTTCACCTGTATCACACCATCGGGTCAGGACACAGAAATATAACGGGGATCAGATATCACGACATATTTTAAAGCTGCGGTACGACGTTTTCAGTAATATGAACGCTGGGCTGTTTTTAATTTACTTGACTGACATAGCAGGTGTAAAAAAAATAATTTTTAATTAAAAGAAAAAAGTAAAACTTCACCATAATAAGGTTCGAAGAGTTCACTGGGGGCAGAGTAGAAGTCCTCGAGTTTAAAATCATTAGCTCCTTTCAGAGTCATGCCGAAGCCTTTGGAGTGCCAACGTTTCCGCCACAGGACGTACTCGGAGAATCCTCCGGGCCCGGCGCACACGTCGCCGAAATACAGCAGCTCGCTTTCCTTATTGCGAAATACGAGTTTCTATGTAAGCATACACACAAACACACACTTAAACAACATAGAATGGGCCCCAATCCTAAAAAAATACTGCAAAAATGTCCTTCAATAATGATTTTCCTTGTCCTTGTGCATGGACATTGATAAACCGTCAATTACCAATAAAGTACAGTCTGTCCCCAGACTTAGGAACGAGTTCCGTTCCGGGAGCATGTTCGTAAGGCGGATTCGTTCGCAAGTCGGATAAAGTGAGTCCTATACACCTTTGACACGAATATACAATGTAAAACGCTACACTGTGTTTACTGCACGCTTGAACGGAGAGCTGTTTTCCACTGTATTGGACTGTGAACTCCTTTACACCTTTACAGGACACCTTTACAGGACAGACATTTTCCATCATCGTGCTCCCGGACTCACTGAAACCGGTGAGGCCGACGCATTTCTCCCGCACACACATACAGTATACCGGACTTTAGACATTTAATACATTCACTTACACACTGAAAATATTGTATATAATTGTAAATGTTGGTATCTGGTGCACTGTAGTGTCTATTTTGTTTAATACACGTGAGCTAGTTCCGCGATTTGTTCTCATCTACGAATGTTCGTAGATCCACGGTCCGTTCATATCTTCGGAATTTCGGAAATCGAATGTTCGTAATTCAGGGACTTACTGTACAAGAAATCACAGAGGTAAAGAGACAAAAAAAAAGAAAAAAGGAAAAAACAGACTCTCAGACATAGCACCTCTCAATATATGGATTTCTATTAGTATGTTTCCTTATATAATAATTCTTTATTTTGATATTTAAGTATAAATATTAAGTATAAGTTTATAAGTGTAAAATGACCAAGAGTCACAAAGGTCTTCTTGCATTTATGTGTGTATTCAAATAGGTAAAAGTACCCCTTGGGAGTCCTTCGGATTGGTAAACATGTAGTCGAACACATGGTCCATGTTTGCCATCTTCATTGCAGCTCTGAAAGAGAGAGAAAGAGACAGAGAGAGAGAGACAGAAAGAGAGAGAGAGAGAGAGATTTCATTGTTACAACATAGAAATTCTCATATTAAAGTTTCTAGATTTGAGTTTATAAGTATGTTAATAAGTCAGTGGAACGTCTAAATAAGTCTATATAGTGTGTGTGAACTAATTAAGAGGATATTAAATCCTCTGTGTGCGCGTGTGTGTGTGTGTGTGTGTGTGTGTGTTACCTGTTGAGGAAGAAAGCTCCTCGTATCGTTTCATAAGGGTTGGATCTTGTACGAGCCCGCCTCATTTCTTCACCCTCTAAATTATCAAACACACTCTACAGTGTATACACACACACACACACACACACACAACACACATATATATATGGCTTTAATGACAAATTAAGCAGTTCGACTTTAGAACTGAAACCATCACTGATGCGTGACTGTTATTTACAGCGTGACTAATACACTCAGATTTTTTTGCAAAACCTGGGGGGAAAATAAAGCAGACTAATAGCATAAGCAGCTTTGCAATGAGCTAAAACTTTTTCACCTTGCAGCGTAGCAACGCGTGGAGAAGCTCCTCTGTACAGAACTCGGTCTCGTCCTCAATCCTCAGTTTCCTCTACAGACGATTTGAACAGCGGGCGTTAGGATGGTGCGGTTTGGCATTTTGGAATATTAGCATGTGTGGTTTATGTACAGAACAGTGCAGTACCTCGCCTATGGTCATCCAGTCTCTCAGCTCGTCCGAGTCCGGCATTTCTGTAGTGCATTCTGGGAACCAGGACACTTCTTCAAAAGCACTTGGCTAAGAAAGAGCGAGGGGGGGGGAAGCAGGCACAAATTGATGTAAAATGTTACACATAAGAAACATCCGGCATACTGGTTTATAACGGTGTGTGTATAGTACAGTACCCACCTCGGTTTCGTCCTTCCACTCGACGTTGAGATCTCCTTCAAACCCCTGCAGCAACAGACCCAGACCTCTCCTCCCGCGCTGCGTGGACGCCTCCACGATCTCTCTCCGCCCCTGACCGAACTTTCCCAAACCTTCCCCTTCTTTAAAACCCATTTTGGCCTGGAAACAAGAGACGAGACTTTGAAGTACTGTTTTACTGCAAGTACAGACGATATTTGTGTTCCTCCGCTTTAAACCAATCAGACATATTACCATGAGCTTCTGAGAGACGCTGTTGTACATGGAGAAGTCGTTGCCGCTCTGTGAAGCTTCGCCGCTCGAGGCATCGTTGGAGACGGACGGTTTGGAGAAACTGGGTCTCTGGTCTTCGCCGTCACTGAGAGACTCGCTCTGACTCGAATCTGTAAGAAACACAACGGCTAACTGTGTCAGACTGGAGAGGCTAACGTGTAGGGTTAAGGGCAAGTGTAAAGATTTTGATCAGCTGTGGGAGCCGTAAAATAAATATCATGTTAAAATAATGTAAAATGTAGACCTTATTGAAAAGGACTTTGTAAATACTGCTTGTAATAAATTGATTTTTTTTTTTTACTTATGGACTTTATCAAAATGAACATACAGTACTGTGTAAAAGCATGAGCCCGCCCTCATTTAAAAAAAAAAAAATTCCTTCTATATTTTGCTTCCAAAGAGCCAGACTTTCTTGTATTTTAATTTAGTCGAGGAATAGTTCTTTAGGCTTCCTGAAAGACTTTTTTTGGCCTCTCATTTTCAGTCCCAGTCAGTTTTTTTTCATGTTTCTTAGGAAACACGGTGGCCTGTGAATCATTCAAGCATAAAAATTTTTTTTAAAACATCTAAGTTAAGCCACGAGAAACAGGTGCAGATGATGTCAGATGATCAGGCTGGTGATTTGTATACCGGTGATGCTGAATAAGTGTTTGGAACAGGTTTGAAAGGGGAAATGAGGTTGCTGCTGAGGTTGTTACATAAACAACCAATTGTTTAAATTGTACTTTGCTGCACAAATGTTTCTTCAATTTAATACAAAGTAATCAGTGGTAACTTTTGCACAAGAGCCATACTACAGTTTTCCAAGTATTTTGGAGGAATTAAATAAATATAAATATTAACCAAACCAAACAGAAAAGACATTAAAGATCTTAATTACAAGGCGGCCACTGAAAGTGTTTCTCATCCTACATATCATGAAAAAGTTTTAACATTAGGATGCAGTGGTGAATTATTTAACTTCCTGCAACCCAAACATACTCATATGACATCATGACGTCAGATTTTCTCCTAACAATGTGTGTGTGTGTGTGTGTGTGTGTGTGTGTGTGTATGATCCTCATAGGAGGTTGAATTATTTCTTCAACTTGTTCACAGACCCACCGTGGCTTGTGGTTTTCTGTGACGACTCGTCATCTTCGTCAGAGCTGGCCTCGTCCCGTTTGGCCTTCTTCCACTTTATCGCCTTGGCCGATGCATTCAGGCTTCTCTTCATGGTGGCTGCAGGTGAACTCCTGCACAAACACCAAGCAGACAAGATGCGTGTATTCACACTAGGGCAATTCTCATAACCTTCTGCTAAGTCACGTACAGTATGAAAGCATCAATGTGTTATCAAACTCAGATAAAACATGAATAATGTGATGAATTACCTCGCAACCTACTTCTTGAATCATGAGCTCCGTTTTTAAACGCTGATTAACAAACCTACATATCATAACGTTTGTATCATGATATCCGAGGGACGTTCAAGTCAAACCGGGATTTGTGATAAAGCTCAATCATTCACTAACACCACTTGCACGTTGCAGGAACTCGTCAGGGAGTTATCGCCACATCCCCCATACAGTCCTGACCCCTCGCTCCAAGCCATTTCCACATGTTTGGGTGATTTAGGGAGTTCCTGGGAGGCCGGGGTTTCAGACGTGAAGCAGGCGGTCCTTTTCACAGAAGAAAACTTTCGACCTTAAAGCACTAGTGAGACACTGGGATATGTGCATTAGAGTAGCAGGAGGTTATATAAAGAAATAAAGTGAGTTTTTACGCTCGTAACTGCGTTCTGTTATTCTGTACAATCAAAGTCCCGGTTTGACTTGAACACCCCTTGTGGTTTTCCCAATCATCCACAGGTGTTTAATTTTGTTCAGCTCCATCTCCTGGAGTTTTGGTCCTTGCAGTTAAGACACTCTCTAATCATTCAGATATACAGTATGTGGCCAAAAGTATGTGGACACCTTGTCAAATAATCGAGTTCAGCTTCACTCAATGCTATTGATACAAGTGCACAAAATCAAGCACATAGCCAAGCAACCGCCACAGACAAGCATGAGAGTTTTAACATGGCTTTAACCTTTAGCCTCAAATCAGAAAGTGTGATTTCTACCGTGTGTAAAAAATAAATAAATAAAATCACCAGCTTTTTGGGCTAGACCCTCTAGTCCCAGTAAAGGATGATGTTAATGCTCAAGTAAACAAAGACAAAGTAGACAACTGTATAATGCTGTGCAAAAGTCTTAGGCACCCCTAGGGTTAGTGTTGTTTTTTTTTTAGTACAAACTTTGTTATACTTTGTTTATTTTATGACTTCTTTATTAAGTCTGTACGACTGATTTCAAAACATTAGCACTGAAAAAAAAAAAAAAAAAAAAGTTTAGTCTTACAGGAAAACATCTGCAGGCCAGAAAAGAAAGCGGCCTGTTATGTAAAAGAGCAAAATTAATTATGTAAAAGAAAAAAAAAAGCTTCTGGGGTTTTGCTGCATGAATGAAGAAGCAGCTGTTATAAAGTCCTCAGAAGGACCGTAGCTGGTTCTACAGGATGTTCGGTAAAACTAAGCAGCTCATTTTCTTATATTTTACTTCTTGATTTCCAGCTCATAAAACGGCACACACACACACTGTACCTGAGAATATATTTTAAGCAAAGCGTTGGCACACCAATTATTCACATTGTTTCATTAATTACTTTTTTCCCCTGGGATCATCTTGAATGTAGAAACATCTTTTTTGAAGACATACTTTCACTACAGCTGTTATTTGCACAACACTATTTGTGGCAATAATTTAGGGAAACGCTCGTTCCTGCTGCTGCACGACAATGCCCCGGTGCACAAAGACACGTCCGTATAGATGTGATCTGACGAGTTATGAGTCTTAACAAACTCCAGTGTCCTGACCTTGACCTCTGCTGCAAGCCAGCCCCTCCTCATAGAACATCTAATGATCTTTTTACTGGAGGAGCACAAATCCAAAACACTTCATCGCTTACGAGCCCGAGAGTAAAGGAACGGAAACATCCTCAATCGCAGATGGCGAAAAAGTTCAAAAGTCAACCATCAGCTGAAATATTCATCAATTTTTACACTTTTCTGGGATTCTCAAGGGCCAGAAGTATTGGAACATAATCATGAAAAAAAGCAGCCATAAAAGAGCGAAGATTCACTTCTGATGAAGAAGCGAAGATAGCGGTGCATTCGTGGCGAGGGAGCACGAAAGCTTGTTGGACAAGGTGCATTGAAAATCAAAGAGATTACGTCGAAAAATTATGCATGTCTTTACTAAAAGTTAATTAAAATAAACTCTGCAGATAATTTTTGATACATCCGTATCGAATTGAAAAAGCATGATGGTCAGAGTACAGTGTACATTATGCATGGAATATCGGGAATTAGATTATCAAAACCTATTTAAATAAAACAAAAATTAGCAGAAATAAGTTTTAACATTACACGCAGAATTGCTTTAGGGACTCACTTTATCACTTTAAGATGATCTTGAGGTTGGTTGATTTTTTTTTCTTTTCCTGGTTAACTGGGACAAGTCATGCCAGTCTGAGATAAAGTTAAACTTTTAGCTTTAAATGCTTTTGTTAGTTTTAAAAAGAAAAATAAATCCTGGCCAGGGTTTCTGATCTCTTCTTCTTCTTTTAGTCCGGTCTCCTTCTCATCCCCTTTATCAGGAAAACACAAGTGGAGCTGAAATCAGTAACTTAGGATTGAGTTTCTGTTTCAATTTCAAACTAGTTACTTAGAAAATAAATATATAATTATATATATGAGTAACAAACAGTTTCTTAAGACAGATTTACCCAGGTTTTAGCCAGGTTCTGGTTCTGATGAAACCAATATGATGCACTCTTGCACTCTTTCGCAATGCAGATTTGATTAAAAATGCAAATAATCAACTACTTCACAAACAGGGACAGGATTGGGCTAGCTTGCTAAGCTAAATTTCAGCAAATTTCCCTCCCGTCGGCGTTTTAATGGTAAAACATGTACGAAAGGAGCAGAAATAGCCAACGCGACGTGGATATTTTTGCCACATCATTTACAAGTGGAACAACTTTGTGATAATAATAACATTCCCTCCAACGTCAACTGCGTACTAATCCCGCGTTCCACTCTACACTGGGGCCTGAAAATAGCGCCGGCGCATCGTGATGACGTAAGAGGCGTCCAAGCAAGTGCCTGAATGAATAGATTAGGATTTTGGTTTGTTTTATTAATCTATTTTGCATTGATTTGCTAGTTGAACATATTTTAGAAAGATAATTTATTTAATAGGCTTTTTAATTATTGCACTAACTCTAAAATGCACATCTGTGCAAAAAAAAAGTAGCTTTTTTTTTGTAAATACAAGTAAGGTATAGTATGATTCTGTACAGTTATTTGAAAGTTAGTTTTTTCATAGGTTTGGAATTTAAAGTACAGTTTAATTAAAATAAAAAACCCCCCCCCCCCCCCCCCCCGAAGAGGCGGCACGGTGGTGTAGTGGTCAGCACCGTCGCCTTGCACCTCAAGGGTCCGGGTTTGATTCCCGGCCAGGCTCGATTCCCATCTCCGTGTGCATGGAGTTTGCATATTCTCCCCGTGCTTGGTGGGTTTCCTCCGGGTACTCCGGTTTCCTCCCACACTCCAAAGACATGCAAAGACATATCCCTCCTGGGATAGGCTCCAGGTCCCCGTGACCCTGAATACAGGATAAAGCAGTATAGAAGATGAGTGAGTGAAACCACCCGAAGGCAAAAAATTGCAATTCAGCTTAGGATAGGTGGTTCTGTGGCGTAGTCTTTAGCACTGTGGCCTCGCACCTCCAGGGTCCTGGTTCGATTCCCTCCTCGGGTCTGTGTGCATGTTTGCATGTTCTCCCAAATTGTGTATAGTATGTTTGCCCTATAAGGGATTGACACCTCGTCCAGATGTACCCTGCCTCGTGTCCTGGGATAGGCTCTAGGCCCTGTGACCCGTACGCAGGATAAAGCAATATCTATCTATCTATGATTCCCTCTGTAGTGAATAAAGCTCCTAGTCCCAGCTGGAGAGAGGCACAAACTTCTAAACTGAATGGACAAACTGAGAGCACAAATTAGTAAACCAAGCAAACAGGTTCAGTTTGTCGATTTGTGCATTCAGTTTAATAGTTCAAGAATCGGGGGGTAGCTCCAAATACCAGGTTATTTTTGCAGGATTTATTTTGAATCTGCGTTCTGGTTTAGTAGTCTGTTTGCTCGGTTTACTCAATATATACACTACCGTTCAAAAGTTTTAGAACACTTGCAAATTTCTTTGTTTTTGTTTAGTGATTTATTTTCTGCATTCTACAACAATACTGGGGATTTCAAAACTATAAAATAACACATATGGAATTAGGTAATTACGTAACAA
>JAQMYG010000015.1:4381093-4392539 GCA_030014215.1 Clariallabes teugelsi
GAGGAAACCAGAGTACCCGGAGGAAACCCACCAAGCATGGGGAGAACATGCAAACTCCATGCACACAGAGACGGGAAATGAGCCTGGCCGGGAATCAAACCCGGACCCTGGAGGTGCAAAGCAACAGTGCTAACCACTACACCACCGTTGATACACGGTGTGTTCATGAATTTACTGGGCCGACTCCTACTTTAATCAAAACCTGTGTATTGCCGTAACATGAACATATACAGTAGGTAAATGATGGTGATGTTTACACACAGAGACTTGTACAGCAGATGCTCCACATAATTAATACGAATAATATAGATATTTTTTTCAATGTGTTTTCTTTATTAGGAGTCAAATTTTAGAGGAACGTCTAAACTTTATGCACTTTCTAGGCGAAAAAATAACCAGCTGTGATTTTTGGGAAGTAGAGAGAGAGAGAGAGAGGGAGAGAGAGAGAGAGAAAGAATGATCTAAGGACCATGAGAAAGAGTTCCTTCAAAGTCCCTAGATCTTAATCCACATGAATATATTTGGGTTGTGTTTGGGGTCAAACATGTCTGATCCATGGAGGCCCCACTTCATTATCTGCTGCTTAGTGTCTCACAGCACATTTTCAAAGGTCTCCATGCATCATGGACTTGGGGTTGTTCTAGCAGCACAGGAGAGGACTAGGCTTTACTTGCTGTGTAAGAAATAAACCTGAACAAGACGACAGTAATTGGGATTGTGTTGTATAATTGTGTACACTGTGTACAGTACAATTTTTTTATTAACAGCATCAGTGAGAACACTAAAAGTGATATCATGATGGAACCAAGATTGCAGAGTCATGTGGTAAAGAGACACGTGACTCGGATTTAACCAGGAAAAACCGCTCATCCGCTCTTCCTAATCTGATTGGCGCCTGGCGCATGGCACCACATCGGCGTCAAGTCAAACCCCTGTGTGTAGGAGACAGTGTGAAGAACCGGAGCCGAGAAATTACGACAAGATCTTATCATGGGATCAGACTTTTAAATAGACGGTCGAGGGACGTGAAGGCACAAGTCTTTCCCAGGTCTTTCTCAGATCTTTCTCAGGTCTTTCTCAGATCTTTCTCAGGTCTTTCTCAGATCTTTCTCAGGTTTTTCTCAGGTCTTTCTCAGGTCTTTCTCAGGTTTTTCTCAGATCTTTCTCAGATCTTTCTCAGGTCTTTCTCAGATCTTTCTCAGGTCTTTCTCTCAGGTCTTTCTCAGATCTTTCTCAGGTCTTTCTCAGATCTTTCTCAGGTCTTTCTCTCAGGTCTTTCTCAGGTCTTTCTCAGATCTTTCTCAGGTCTTTCTCAGGTCTTTCTCAGATCTTTCTCAGGTCTTTCTCTCAGGTCTTTCTCAGGTATTTTTCTAAGGTCTTTCTCAGGTCTTTCTCAGCAGTGCAGTCGAGAGAGGGACAAGTGCTTCTGTCAAATGTCTGAGCTCACTGTACTGTACAGAGTTTTCTGTTTTTAGTAAGAAGTCAGATGTATAATTTTAGAGTTGCTGATATTTATTTATTTATTTATTTTCTCTGCTGTGTTTGACTGTAGTGGATGTATTGTTTGTACTCTTTGAAAGAAATAAACATACATCAATGTAAATAATGGAAAAAATGGGGAAAAAATTACTTTAAAATCTTAAAGTAAAAAAACATTTACGTTTTACACACACACACACACACACACACACACACACACACACAGACACCAATACCCCCAATACTTTGAACACACACACACACACACACACACACATACACACACACACCAATACCCCCAATACTTTCAACACACACACAAACACGCACACACACAGACACAGACACACACACACACCAATACCCCCAATACTTTGAACACACACACACACGCTCGCACACACACACACGCCAATACCCCCAATACTTTCAACACACACATGCACACACACATACACACACACACACACACACACACACACATGCCAAGGTCCCCAGTACACACACACACATACAGATGCCAACACCCCTAATACTTTTAACACACACACACAGGCAGGCACACAAAAATAAATAATAATATAATAAACTTTTGTTAATGGACACATTCATCAATATACCAGTATAATATATTGTAGGCAAAATGTGTGTATGTGTATGTGTATGTGTGTATGTGTGTGTATGTGTGTGTGTGTGTGTGCTCTGAGACGGTCACTTACAGGCAGTACTACATTGTTCACGGAGTGACCCAGTTCACTAATCTGTGCAAATCCAAACCTCTCTGCACACACACACACACACACACACACATACACACACACACACACACACACGTTACTACTCATGGTTACATATAACATGAATGCACAAAGAGTTTTAATGAACACAGAGTTGAGTTACACACCCACTCCAACCACGGGCCGCTCAGATGGATGGTCCATGTTAAATGAAATTTCATGAAATGTGATACGCCGATGTCCTCTGAGTGCACGTTATCTATCTGACAGCATTGTTTGGTGTGTGTTGTCTCCCTGAGAGAGAGAGAGAGAGAGAAGCTCAGTCAGGATGAGTCAGCTCTACTGAGAGTGAAGAAATCTCTGCTTTTTATTGATTAACCTGTTACAGTATGATGAACGCTATCGGAAAACAATCAGTGATGCTGTAGTTTCGTGCGACCTGACGTGTAGAAAGTTGACTATGATTTTTCATGCATTAAGATCTGTTTAATACAAAAGATTTCCTTTTTTTGTTTATAAAAACCACAACTTGTCATGGAATAAAAAAAAAAAACTGAAACCCTGAAGACGCTCTTTAATGGAAAACGGTGGAAAACATACCGCGCCGAAACACTGACACTGGAGACCCCTTAGAGAAAACTACACCATATTGATGAGTGATGCCTTTGTCTGAGAAATAACAATATATCCTTTAATCCTCACTCACCCTCACTGCTTTATCCTGTATACAGGGTCGCAGAGGGGCCTGGAGCCTATCCCAGGAGACTTAGAGCACGAGGTGGGGTACATACTGGACAGGGTGCCAATCCATCCCAAGATATGGGCAATTTGGGAACGGCAATCAGCTTAATCTGCATGTCTTTGGACTGTGGGAGGAAACCGGAGGACCCAGAGGAAACCCACCAAGCACGAGGAGAACATGCGAACTCCATGCACGCAGAAGCCGAGGTGGGAATCAAACCCCGGACACTGGAGGTGCAAGGCGACAGTCCTAACCACAGCATAACCTTGCTGCCCTTTTGATAACAGACAAAATGTTTCAATTATTAATGAACAAAACTTCAGGCTAGCAGGAATGAGACAGGCGGCACGGGGGTGTAGTGGTTTGCACCGTCGCCTTGCACCTCCAGGGTCCGGGTTCGATTCCCGGCCAGGCTCGATTCCCATCTCTGTGTGCATGGAGTTTGCATGTTCTTGGTGGGTTTCCTCCGGGTCCTCCGGTTTCCTCCCACAGTCCAAAGACATGCAGATTAGGCTGATTGGCGTTCCCAAATTTCCCGTAGTGAGTGTATGTGTATGTGAGTGTGCCCTGTGATGGATTAGCACCGTGTCCAGGGTGTACCCCACCTTGTGCCCTAAGTGTCCTGGGATAGGCTCCACCCCTTGTGACCCTGAATACAGGATTAAGCGGTATAGACAATGAGTGATCCATGATGTCCCCTCACTACACAACTGCTACATCTCTCTTAAAGGCATTAAGAGAAAAAAAAAACTGTCATGTTACCTAGGAACCGCCAACGGGTGAACAAGCCTGTCTACAGTAAGGACGAGACCTCAGCTGTAGTCATGGCTGAGATTTCGCCCCCTCTGTTTAGTTGCTTTGGAAAATGTGTACATTAGGGTCACTCTTGTCCTAAAAATTATTTGTGTTTCATTAGTTTTTGCGGATATGAGAACAAGTGCTCATGTAAGAGTTTCCCTAATACTATGATGAAGCTTAAAGATGGAAAATAAACCCAAAAAGAAAGATGAGTGGTAACCGCGATCGCTGTCCTGCTGTACATTTATGACAAAAAAGAAGACAAAGAGAGCGAAATGTCGTAGCAGAGATTCATGCAGAAGCACACCGTGTGCCAAGCAGGGAGACAAAATGTTCTTCAGTGAAATAAAAGGTTAAGGACAACATGTCTCCCCTGATCTACAAGCATCTGCAGTTCTCTGGCTTTATAGCTTGGACGCTTGCCATTCCAGAGAGACTTAGTGCAGCATGTGCCAAAAGTTTAAAGCAGAGCTTGCATAAACAAAGCGGAAAATTCTATTTAGGTACATATGCCATTCGACTGATAATATTAAAAGCCACAGTTCAGTTTTATATCAATTTAAATTGAATCTGAAACGTGTTTGTTTTGCTTGAGGACCGTCACGAAAAGCCTGACTGACTCCTAACCACAGATGTAGTTCTTAAATGAGTACGCAAGGAGTGACCGTGACACTAAAAAACTCTTATAGAGATGACACGAGGAAGAAACACTTAAGAGATTTTAAAGGCAACCCAGAACTAATTTAGTTGATATTAGAAATAAAAACTTTTAGAAATGCAAAGTTGACAAACTTCAATTAACAGCACGTCCTCGAGTGTTTTATTCCTTTTATACCAGCTGGCTATTCTATCAGTCTGTCCATCCATCTAGGAACCTCTAACTAGGGGCCGTAGAGGCTAATGGTTATTACCGTTGTATTTATTCCCATTTTACAACCTCTGGTCAACATTCACATGCACACTACAGGCAATTAGGGAACGCCAATTAGCCTAATCTGCATGTTCTTGGGCGGCACGGTGGTGTAGTGGTTCGCAGTGTTGCCTTGCACCTCCAGGGTCCGGGTTCGATTTCTGGCCAGACTTGATTCCCATCTCTGTGTGCATGTTCGGTGGGTTTCCTCCAGGTAATCAGGTTTCCTCCCACAGTCCAAAGATATGCAGATTAGGCTAATTGGCGTTCCCAAATTGCCCGTAGTGTGTGAATGAGTGAGTGTATGTGTGTGCGATGGATTGGCACCCTGTCCAGGGTGTACCCCGCCTCATGCCCTAAGCCTCCTGGGATAGGCTCCAGGCCCCCTATGACCCTGAATACAGGATAGAAGACGAGAGAGTGAGTGCATGTCTTTGGACTTTGGGAGGAAACCTACAAAGGACATCAGGAATCATTTATGCACACAGACCCCGAGGCGGGAATCGAACCCGGAATCTGGAGGACCAAGGCGACAGTCCTAACCACAACGCCACTGTGTGCCTCAGTTATATCAAATAATTAATAATTATTATTCATTCTTCTTATTATTTTCCAATATATTATATTAAATATATAGTTTGTCATGTTACTTAAAAAAACACAAAGCAATTAATCTGGTAGAATTTCATAATTGCATCAACAGCTTTACCTTTTACAAAAAGCATTGACACTGGAGACTCCTTCCAAAAACAGCTCTAACTCCATGTAACCATTTGAACAAAGTATTCTACATGTGATATAAATAGAAATAATGAATAAAGAGTTTTTTTTAGATACCATATCTCTAAAAAGAGAATGTAATTTCATGATCTGAAAATACCGTCACTGTGATTGTGATGGTGAAATCTTTGATTAAAAACATTTTGCCTGTATATCAGTGTTTATCTTAGTGATTTTATTTAATTTCATCCTATTTTAAAACAGCCCTAGGCAATACTTTCACTGGGTGTGTCCTCAAGGAGCTTTAAATCATCTCTCTTTGTCTCTCTTTGATCATAATCTAAGGGCTTCATCATGTAAGATCTCTCTCTCTCTCTCTCTCTCTCTCTCTCTCTCTATCATGCGTATCCAATATATGGCATTTTCCGTGTCATTCATCTGTGATATTTCACAAAAAAGTATGCTCATCAGACGTGCATAAGAAACCCACGCATCCCCGAGTGCACACACAAAAAACACACTAATGTATTTCCGGCTTTGATCTTTTTCACAGAAAAACAAAACAGAAAACTTTGAACTTGTCTGACCTTATTACCACATTAATGCTTCCCCAGCTATGATAGAACAAACTCACAGTGCCATCTGTTTACACACAACATGAATAAATGAGTACAGGTGACCTTACTCTCACCCTTTACCTTTCAGCGTGTACATGGACGTAGACCTGCATGAGGATGTGTACCACACAGTGACGTCGTGAGGGAATAACACTGGGTGCATTATGCACCAAACAGAGAATCTGGAGCTGTTCCACCAGATCATTGAGTACTCAGTAAGTAAGGAATGAAACACTCGGGGTTGTGCTGTTGTAGAAAAAGATCAATGATGTTGTGGTGTGATGCGGCCCGAGACAAAACAGAGTTACTGTTACAATCCTAAAGTGGATTATTTTCCTGAAATAGAAGTTTTTCATTCCTCAAATATGACAATATTAATCACACTAGATTAGATTATACAGGGTGTTCTAAAAGTCTCTATGCATAAGGAAAAATTAGCACCAAGAATGTCTTCCAAAATGTTTCAACCCTAGTATGATTGGCGTTCGAGTCAAACCAGGACTTTTGACTGTGCAGAATAACAGAACGCAGTTATGAAAGTAAATAAAAAACATAAAAAAAAAATATATATATATATATATATATATACTAGTGCTTGGATACCATCAAGGTAGAAAGTTGTCTCAGTTATGGAAAACCATGATCGGACTGCCTGCCTCACGCTGGCCTCCCAGGAACTCCTTTAACCTCTCAAACATGTGGAAATGGTTAGGAGCAAAAACTCCAAGCTTAGTTCCTGTAATGTGCAAGTGCTGTTGGTTTATGATTGTGTGTACAGTTCCTACAGACAGATGTGGCTCATTCGCAAGTTGGCGACAAGTTATCTGTCAATGTTCAAGGATAAGAAGTTCCACTGGGTGAATGTTCACGGGAATGACTGCACTGGACTCTGAGCCACATCGGTTTGGATCATCACTCACAGATGTACGGCCTTTTTTTAAACGTTTGCACCATTTGCAACTAAGAGTCCCTTTTATATAAAAATTTGTGCATTTGTATAAACCTACTGTAGTATGTGAACTAATGTATTAAGTACTAACTAAGAAATGTACTAACTAATGTACTAAGTTGCTGATACAGTCCCGGTTTGACTTGAACACCCCATATACAGTATATTAAAATCAGTGCACACATATAAACCTATAAAGTGAACTAACGAGATTCATAGTTTAGTAAAAGGTTCAAATCCCAGCACCAATAAGCTGCCATCGTTGGGGCCCTAAACAAGGCCCTCAACCCTCAAGTACTCAGATGTATAATGCGACAAAGATAAGGGGCGTCTGTCAAATGCTACAAAAGTAAATGTCGAAGTCACACATACACAACAGATGTGACGGCTGTAAGAAAATAAAATTAAAAAAATAAACACTCTGGAGTATTCCTGTAATTCACGCTCGACTGCAAGTGAAAGCAAGTGTCGGTCTGGTAGTTCTCTCCAGCTCAGTTGTTTACATACACACACCTGAGATGTTGGCAGCAATTAATGACATGCCAAGGGTGGACTCAGTGACTACTGTACGCCTAGTGACTAGTGCGCCACATGCAAATAACACAACTGTGCAAATGCAAATGTCAAAAATTAAAGCTTATTTACAGTTTCTGTTTCAGAGTAAAGTATCTCTGCATGCGGGTTACTGCTCATAGTCTATCTGGACTAAGTTTAGGACTAAAGCTGTGTTGCAATGTGTGAGACAATGTGAGTAATACTGTAAATTCATGTTTTTAGAGCAGGAGCAAGATCATGTGTTAAACATTCAATTTATTTAAGAAATGGTAGAAAATTCTTGTAAGCTCACATATTACACCTTTTTAAGCAAGATAATATAAGTATTAGGCGGCATGGTGGCACTGTGGCCTCGCAGCTCCAGGGTTAAGTGTTCGATGCCCACCTCAAGTCTACAGTCCAAAGATATGCAGATTAGGCTAATTGGCGTTCCCAAGTGGCTTGTAGTGTGTGAATGCATGCGTGAATGTTGACCAGATGTTCTACTATAGAATACTATATACTAAAAATAGGAATAAATACAGTGGTCTCCATTGGCCTCCACGGTCCCTAGTTGGACTACAGAGGTTCCTAGATGGATGGATGGATGGATGGATGGAAGCTCCATATCAACCCTATTTTAAATTTTATTTGTAAGTATACTGTCACGGAATAACACTCTTAAATCCAAACATAATGGATCTGTTGCTACTAAAAGTCAATGAAATTAGAATTTGGGAATTCCTTGAAAATACTACAGCCTGAAGATTTATGTATCCTGCTTCAGTGTGCAATACGACGGAAGGTACCGTAAGCGAGATTAGCCTCAACAGCAGAGCTTTTGCCATGTCTTGATTTTGGCTTTGACATGCAATAGCTCTCTAATGCTCCAGTTCATGACACAACCCTGATGGGTCCGTTTTGGGTAAATAATGCCCAAAGCTGCAGAAAGTGCACTATAGTGCTGTTACTTTCTGAACATAATGTTTCGATTTGCTGTTATTACAGCAAATGGTTTTCTCCTGCACATGACGCCAATTTACCGGACATTCACTATGTCTGCCTTAACAAGTCTCTGAGCTATTGGAATCATGATGAAGAAGTCATATCACAGAAAAAGTTCTCTGGATTCTAACTGGTCCAAAGGTGTTGATTCATTATCTACAGTATACAACAGTTGGTGTGTAATTCAAATGTGTTATATGCATGTGCTTAGTCTAATATGTTCAGATTACTCACAGGGACTTGCATCATGGATATACAAGGTTATCTACAGCTAATAATAAATAAAGTACACTGATCCACCATAACATTACTGTATGACCACCTGCATAATATTAGATACGACTCCTCTTTTTTACGCCACCATAACAGAGATGCACTGTGTATTCTGACATCTTTCTATCACAACCAGCATTAACCTCTTCATCGATTTGATCTACACTATCGCTTCTAATAGATCGGACTACACGGCCTACCAGCCTTCACTCCTCATATGTGTCAGTAAGCCTTGGCCACCCTGTCACTAGTTCACCAGTTTTCCTTCTTTGGATCACTTTTGGTATGTCGTGACCAGTGCAGACCAGGAACATCCCACAAAAGCTGCAGTTTTGAAGCTGCTCTGACCCAGTTTTCTAGCCATCACAATTTGGCTCTTGTCAAAGTCACTCAATTTTTTATGCTTGCCCGAGTTTTCTGCTTCAACCTCATGGAATTCACATCAACTTCAAGAAAAAAAGGTTCTCTTGCCACCTAATACTTATCCCACCCACTTCTAGACGCCACTGTAATACGATATTGAAAATGTAGCTACTGTGAGAAGTGATCCAAGAAAGGAAAACTGGTGAACTGGGACAGGGTGGTTGGTGGCCAAGGCTCATTGATGCACATGGGGAGCGAAGGCTGGCAATAGAAGAGCTAGTGTAGATCAAATTGAGGAAAAGTTTAATGCTAGTTCTAATAGAAAGGTGTCAGTACAAACTTTTGATCATTATTGTTTTGGTGGCACCTACTCAATATTAGGCGGGTGGTCATGATGTTAGTGCATGTTGTTATTTAACAGTGAGAATAAAAACAGTAATAAACTGTAAGGAGATGTTTATGGAAGGAGTCACCAGTGTCAGCTCCTTGGAACATTTTAATACATTTTCTGTCATAAGAAAGCCTTCAGGACAAAGATGGAAGACTTTTCTGGTTTCTTTGGTTTAAATGAAATGCTAAAGAAGTAAAAGAGAGCCTGATGAGAGAATTTCTGTTTATATATTTTGTAATATAAGTGATAACAGCGACGAGCCTGTCTTCACAGGTTAAATGAAAGGTCTAAATTTTAATTGCTTAAAATTTTTTTATTGCTTCGTATAAAAAAAAAAGTCCATACCTTTACAGGAAAACCTTTGACTATTTGGATAGTACAGTAGAGACCCTTTACTTCATGATGAGATCACACGACACTACCTGGGTGTTGATTATTTTCCTAGAACAGCACAACCTGAAGTGTTTTACTCCTTACACACCGTTCGCTACCTGATCTGCTCCAGTGGAACTTCATTATACTGTCTATGTGTATATGTATTATTCTATTGATACCAGCACATTCACTCCAACTGTACGTAACCTAGTATAAATGTTTCCCTTACAAGTCATTTGCCAGGCAAGCAGTCAATAATTATGAACAAAAGGTGACCTGTTCCTTTTAAAAATAACCTTTTATATAAAAAGATCTTCATCTGTAAAACACATCCTTCCAGAGACAGGAGTGAGTTCTTTTACAGGGGAAAGAATTTGTGGGTCTGTGTTACCGACATACGTAGCTTAAAGTAAACACAGGAGTGTTTCAGTTTCCACCTAATCCTATTTGGGGAGTGTAAAACCTTAGGGAAAGGAGAAATAACTAGTGTTGGACATTCGGATAGAATTACACAACAGCAGCATTGCTGAGATGTGATCTCATGTTCGGAGGACTGATTATTGGATAAGACTGTTATTATTAAACTTACATTAAGCAGATTAGTTTCTCAGAATGCTGGCGGAAGTAAACATACTCTAAATATGTGAAAATGCTTGGATTATTAACTTTTTTTTATTTTAAATGATGCCTTGTCTAGTTCTCAGCATGGGCGCCCCTAGAGATTGTGGGCCCCTTGAAAACCCAATACACCGGACCCCGAACCATGATGAAGTCAACGCTTTTCAACTGCCATTGCATTTTCAAAGGCACGACAGAAATAGAAAGGCTTTGAGAGAGAGAAAAAAAGGTTCTGTTAAAACAAGAGAAGGGATTGCAGTGATGTATTGATCCGGTGTCTGGTCTTAGGCACCACCAGAAGTCCAATAGACCTAAAAGCAGGAGCGTAGGAGCTCGGAGAGATAAGGCAGTCCAGGGTATTGCTGAGTGAGTGTGTATTGGATTGTCTGTGAGATGGATAAACAGCATAACTATTGGAGTAGAGGTGAGATCTGGGATGTACGAGTAAGAGATCATAAAAAAACATGTTTATTAGTCTATTTAGAAGTTTACAGTAATCTAAGTGTTGACGTTATGAAACAGTGACCCAGGGTTTAGATTTGTCAATATTTTTTTAAAGAGTTATGAGATTTAGAAGAGATTGTGTTGTCGAAAACATGATACTTAGATACTTAGTGACTCTATCTATATCAAATAAATCGTCTGAGAGTTTAAACAGAATAGTTTTTTAATGTTAGAAAGTAGCATTTTTATTTTGTCAGAGTTTTTTTTTATTTTTTTATTTTTTTTAAGAAAGCTGGATTAAGTCATAATTTAAAATCTTGAATCCACTCATGTTCTTGAAGTGGGAGGAAGGTGTGGTGCAACATGGTGAACCAACTAAAACAGAGATAAACTAAGATTAGAGCCATTTTGGCAAGTCTACCTGAGTCTCCAATAACTACCTGGACTCCATATTAACATCAATTAACATCAACTGTTATACTGAACTGGCT
>JAQMYG010000015.1:4437568-4448025 GCA_030014215.1 Clariallabes teugelsi
ACAAACCGGGACTCTGTTCCCTATATATATATATATATATATATATATATATATATATGTATATATGTTCAAGTCAAACTGGGACTAAGGATTTTATATATATATAAAATCAATGTTTCCATCTATCCACCCGGGAATATCCAGGGATATATCCATCCATCCATCCATCTAGGAACCTCTATAGTCCAACTAGGGCGAACGTGTAACTTGGTCTACATGTAAAATTCAATGTCAACAGTTACACACACTATGATGAATTTGGAAACACCAATAAGAAAGCTAATCTGCATGTTTTTGGACTGTGGGAGGAAACCAGGGTACCCGGAGGAAACCCACCAAGCACACGAGAAGAACATGAACATGAACACACACTAACCCTGGAGGTGTAAGACGACAGTCCTGACCATTCATATTCTTATATAAAAGATATAAAAGGAGGTAGAATAGATGTGCATTTATAGTGACCAGGAAACATGCACTTTGTTCTTTGTTCTTAGAGAAATGTCATGTCGATCAGGCCCCTGGATACAGTTATGCATGTAAAATATGCAAGAACATACAGTAGCAAAAGCAATATACTTACTGGTTCAGCTGCAGGTTTTTACAGTCAGCCCCAAAAAACTCAAAGGGTTTCCATCCATCATCAGTTTTGATCCAACTCCAGCCTGGAGATCTCCAGTCTTGGCCCAAGAATGGCATCTTGATCATTATACAGTACACAGACAAGACAAATATTAATGACACTCAGCACTAAAGAGGAAAAAACACCCCAGGAGATTTAACATCCACATCTGTCCAGCTGTGTGAAAGCTGATGACGTTGTTTGTTACATAATAATTATAATATAAACAGCATATAGATTAATAAAGCACGAGTGACAACGCTTAGTCAGGCCAGACACGGCGTTAGATTTAATAATAAACTTTTCCCCTCACCGCGGTTCCTCTGGCTTTGTGTTTGTTGAAATCTCTTCTCTCTTCCCTTTTTAATATTGACGGAAGTAAACAGTCTCTGTACAGCGCTAACTGGAGCGCCGCAGAGCGCGTGCTGATTGGTCGGCGCGCTCGGTTTGTTTTTGTTGCTACCCGGAATCCTGTGTTCTGATTGGCTGGCGGAGGTGTCACTCATTCTCAGGCGCCGCCTCTGTGTTTTGTTAAGGCGGCTTCGCTACACGTGACTCACAGCCACACATGTTTCCAGTGGGTTTTTTTTTTTGTGTGTGTTGGAGAAAAGGAGGGATGAAAAGGGAAGGAAAAAACGTGAATGTGCTCTAAATGGTGGACAGATTGAGCCAGGAAGTTATTATGAGGGAACATAGGAAAATGAGCAGTTACACTAACTTACAGCACTGTTTTTTGAGTGTGTGTGTGTGTGTGTGTGTGTGTGTGTGTGTTATGATGTAGCATATGATGATAAACCACAAAAAAAAAAAATTTATATACATACATTTATACACGGTGTAGCCAAAAGTATTTGGACACCCGACCATCACACTCGTACACTATATTTGACCAAACCTGTTAATTATTGAATTCAGTTGTTTCAATCAAGTCTCTTATGAAGGGACCAGTGAAGAGCAAGCTTAATGCATCAGCATACCAAGACATCTTGGACAATGCTATGCTTCAAACAGTTTGGTAAAGGCTATTTGGTGAAGACATGTTTTGATGAGTCTATTGTGTAAAAACTTGACTGGTCCGCACACAGAGCCCTGATGAGCACCTTTGGGATGTTCTACAAAATAAATAGGCAAGAATTCCCATAAAACACTCCAAAATCTTGTGGGCCGCCTTTTGGAAAAACTCGTGAAAGAGTTTTTCCAATCCTATTTAAATTGATTTGTATTTTACTCACACCTTCCATACTTCTTGGAAGGCTGTTCACAAGATTTTGGAGTGTTTCTGTGGAAATTCTTGCCCACAGAGCAGTTATATGGGGTCGGGTGCTGATGCTGGATGAGAAGGCTTGGCTCATATTCTCTGTTCCAGTTCATCCTAAAGGTGCTTGTTGGGGTTGAGGTCAGGGCTCTGTGCGGGCCAGTCAAGTTCTTCCACACCAAATTGATCAAACCATGTCTTTATAGTGTTTGCTTTGTGCACAGGCATACAGTCATATTGGAATAGAATAGAAAACGTTTACTTTTACATTTAGGCATTTAAGTGCTTTGTAGTTTCCATCATTGGATAGACCCTTACACTGAGTTACTAGGTTACTAAGTACTATGAGTCAAACACTGTTGGGAATTGTTATACTGGAGCAATAGGATTGTATAAGGGGTCTCATTGAAAGACCTGAATTAAATAATTAACAGGTTTGGTCAAAAACTTTTGTCTATATTCAAGGGCATTATGGGAAATAATAATAATAATAATAATAATAATAATAATAATAATCTATTGTAGAACAATGTAGTTCTCTGCAAGTTACATTAAAAGACATTAGACAGAATATCTAGTAGTCTACCTGAAAAACACATTTAAAAAAAAAAGCATAAACTCTTAGTTAACACTGATTTCAACTCTTGCCTGTTCAACTTTTCTTGTTCGGATTGACTGTTTATACTACTACAGCATATCTGATAGTGTCTTCATGAGTATAAAAGCACACTATCAGATATCCTTTAGCAGTATATACAGTGAATTTGGACAGGTATGCCTTGTCTCTCGGTGTTAAAACAGACAGAACGATAAAGCCCTGTTAAGAGCATGTGTAGTTCTTCATGGATTTGTCTGAGCATGTGATTTCGCAAAAATGAGTGGCCTTGAGCTACATTTTTTTTAAAACCTGATTCTTTGTCTTCCTCTTTTTTTAACAAATCATGTGCTTTTGATTATCAATTATTGAAACAAACCAGATGTTTTTTGTACAGTGAGGATTTTATACATAACTTTTTTATACAATGAATAAAAAAAACATTTCAAGTCTAGCTTGAAGTACAGTAATAGATCGGGCAAATCTCTGATTCACACATTGCATTACACTCGGTGTGGGTGTTTATTCCAGATCATTTCCTGTTAACACAGTGTTTTTGCAATTTAATAGTGTAAAGCATACAGTGTTAATGCACTTTGTCAGTTTAAAAAAGTGTGAGGTGAGTGTTCATGTATAATCGACTAGGTGAGAACACACTCACACACACACACACACACACACACACACATGGGCTGGGCATTCTTTCCTCATCCTCGACAGGTATTACGCAATAAGAAAGTAAACACTGTTCATGTAGGGTCATATTCCTAAGTGTTCTAGAAACACACATTTAGTGCCTGTTGAACTTCGCTTCGTCTTCGAACTTCGTCTCAGGTTCAATAATGTGTTGAACTTACAGAAAGATTAAGACTTAAATAAGTCGAGTAAGATGGGCACAAAGAAAACGCAGTTGAATGTTGCCCAGTGTCTGGCACCTACAGTAAAATGAAAACTTTGGCTATTAGAAAAAGACTTGAGGCATAAAAGGCATTTTTTGAAGAAGAAGAAAAAGAAGAAGAATAGAAAGAAGAAAGACAAAATATAAACAACGCAGTTCAGCAAAGATCATAAAGCGTGGCGAATTAACAATACATGCACAAAATAATATTATTCTCATGGTTAAACAAATAAAGTACACTTATTGTACACTTTAAAAGGAATGCTTATTGCTCATGCAATTATTAACGAGGGGCGTTCATGTCAAAACGAGATTTGTGATGAAATTTCTGATGAATGAAGGCATGAAAGCGATTGACATTTACAGAAGACTTCAAGCATACAGTATGTACAGTGATGAGACTCTTAGCCCAGTTTAGTTAATCACCGGAGGCGTTCTGTTTTTTCAGGACAATGCATCACCTTGTACTGCCCGGAACTCCACTGATAGCTGATAACTCAGCTGGGAGTTATTGTCACATCCCCCATACACTCGAAGCCATTTCCACATGTTTGAGCCATTAAAGGAGTTCCTGGGAGGCCAGCAGTTGAGACGTGATCCAGTTGGTCTGATCATGAGTTCGGCGTACTGAGAAATCTTTCTACTTTGATGGTAACCAAGCACTAGTGAAACACTGGGATAAGAGCATTAATGTATCAGGGGATCATGTAGAGAAACAAAGGGAGTTTTTACTCTCATAACTGTGTTCTGTTATTATACACAATCAAAAGTCCCAGTTTGACTTGAACACATCTTGTAATTTACCATTCATGTGTCACAAGGGCACTACAGCAATGTAGTTAGGCGGATACACATCAAGAGCTTCACATAATGCTCGACTCAAACATCATGCAAGAATGTGTGATCTTAGTGGTTTTGACAATGGCATAGTTGTGGTTTGCCAGTTTGAGTATTTCAGAAACTGTTAACCTCTTGGGATTTTTATACATGACAGTCTCTAGGGTTTCTTTACACACTGAGTGCATAACACAGCCACTGAGCAAAATTATGTTTAAATTAATTCATACTAGTAGTGCTGATTTCTTTGCATCCATACATCCATGTATTATCTATAACACTTATCCTGTGCAGGGTTGTGTGGGCTCAGAGCGTATCCCAGGGCACAGGGTAGGGGAAACACCCTGGATTTGTTGCCAAGGTATCGCATTGCACAAGTACACACACATACACACATACACACATACACACACACACATCCAATCACACACTACAAGCAATTTGGAAACACCAATCAGCATACACCACATGATCGTGTACAGTGGGAGGAAACTGGAGTACCTGAGGGACATCCATCAAGATCATGCAAACTAAATACAAACAGAACAGAGGAGAGATTTGAACCCCCAACCGTGAAGGCATGAGTTGGCAGTGCTAACTACAAAGCAATAGCGAAGGCATTGATTTCATTTCAACAGGTATTCTAATAATAATATTAATAATAATAATAATGATGATGATGATGCAATAAATGCAAATTAATAGAAAGCATGAGGAAGAGTCTTACAGGGTGTGTTGCACCTATCGATATTTTTTGATATCGTAAGTTTATTGCACAAAAATCAAAAGAGACCACAAGAAGAAGAAAGTGAATAAATAGCTTTCAGTCTGTTTCTGTGAGAAAGTCATAAAAAATGTATCACATTGCTGCTGAATTCTCGAATCTGATAGGTCAGCAGGGTTTATCAGATAGTACACAGCTTACACAGAGTTATAATTTAACCAAGAAAAGTGTTTACTTATTAATGCACATCTTAGTGCTTTCTGTAAAGAAGGTCATTAATTAAACATTTATTTATGGAAGGAGTCTCCAGTTTTAGCTCTTCAAGTAACAGTAAAAAATAATGACAATGAATGGTTTCTTAGCAACACCACAAGGCTCTGTCTTGTATCTTATAAATTTTAAGAAGGAGGAAAATAATAGTGAGGCTGGTGAAGGGATGAGAGAGAGTATAAGTGATAATGGGAACTTCTCGAACCCATAATCATAACTGTACCAATAATGTGATTTCATTCATTTATACATAAAAAAAAGTGTAACTTTTGGAAAATTGCTGCAGTATAAGAGGAATAAAACATTGGCATGATATCATAAAAAAAAAATTATGTGTTTCCAGTTCTGCTCATTATTTTCCTATAAGAGCACACGGCCAAAATGTTATATTAGTTTTTATTGACAAACCGTAACAATACTGTAACTGTACATAACTGTGCAATCGTAATAAATCTATGTAGTTGTTAATATATTCATATTTATTTCTACCTGTTAGAATTTTTTCAAGCTATTGCTGCTCTCAGCCCAAACGGCATAATAAAATCTTCGGTGGCCTTTGCAGCACAGGAAGTGCTAAAAGTCCTGAACAGGAAATAACACACATGCCTATAAATAAGTACGCTGGTGTATACTAGTAAATTGTTGCTGTATGTTTTTTTTTACCCTGATACAATATATATAAAAATAATACTTGAAATGACATAATTTCTGATAAATTAGGACGTTTGTGAAGCCAAATGTCTTTCCTGTTCCAAAACAACAACAAAAAGACAATACTGAACGCATGAAACCACCAAATCTCAAAAACAATAGAAAAGTGTTATTATTTTTTAAGGTTTTTAAAAATACTATAGATATCTCACTCACTCATTGTCTATACCACTTTATCCTGTATATAGTGTCACGGGGGGGATGGGGGGCATCCTTGAGCCTATCTCAGGAGACTTAGGGCACACGGCATGGTACACCCTGGACAAGGTGCCAATCCATCAAATGGCACACACATGGGGGAAGGGCATGGGACGTGAAAGAAATTGATTTGCACTTAGTAGCAGTTTCACTTTTGGAGCATTTGTGGTGCTTTGGAAGTGATATTGCCCCTATGCATTTCCCATCTCAGGACGTTTGATGCAAAAACGTTTGCTTTGCTACTTTAACTGCACCATGTGCTGTGGAACACCGTAAAATTCTGTTGTTTTTCTTATTTATGTTCCAGGATACAACATTTCAGGCGCAGTTAGGGTTAATGGCCCTGCTCAAGGACTCAACAGTGGCAGCTTGGTAGTCCTGGGGCTTGAACCCATGACCTTCCAATCAGCAAGCCAGAAATGTGACTGTTTTAAGCCACCACTGCCCCAAGACCTTATTATGCTAATTGTGCTAGCATGTCTATGGAATTTTCAATTGTAGAATGTAGATTATACAAAGGGGAACGATAGGTCATGTTTTTATTTCAGTTTTACAGTTCTTTTATACAGTACCTGTCAGACTGGACCATTTCTGTCAAACATATTGGCCATTGGCTGCCCTGATTTCTACATTTCGGCATCGCCATGGACCGTCATAGATTTACTCAAGTATTTTAAGTCCCAGACTTACGAATGAGTTCCGTTCCGGGAGCACGTTCATAAGTCGGATTAGTTCGTAAGTCTGGCAAAATGAATCTTATACACCTTTCTCACAAATATACAATGTAAAGCATAACAAAATCAAACACACAAGTTTGGTGTTTTGGTCCTCCCAGTGAGCCTGGGAAGACATCGGGAGGAGGACATCGCTTTGCTGGTGTTTACTGCGCACTTGAACGGACGCCATTTCGTCTCAGGACTGTATTGGACTATAAGCTCTGTCTATTTCTTGAAAGAAGTAAAATTATCTACCAAAATAATTTTAAAAAATGTTTTTTGAACTTTTAGCACAAATGGTCTAGAAATAAGCCTAATAATCATATATTTGGTTTGTTGTAATCTATATTATGAATGCTATGTTATGATTTTTTGCAGTATGAGCAGCCATGTTGATTGGGGCGTCACTTTTGGAACATGAAAAGAACCTGGTAGTGGACTGTTAGACCATCAGTTTGCAAATTGAAATTGCAAACTGTGGTGACGTTTTCTGTAACTTTTACTGGTTGTATGTGGGGAATTACTCCACCTTGATGCAGCATTCATCTGGGACGTGTAAACTGAACCTCTAAGTAACATCTGGTTCGGAAAAGTGCAATCTCACAAAGACATCTCATCTCTCCTCTGGATGTAATTAGAGTACTGTAGTTGCTGCTGAATTCAACCTCTCAACCCTTTAAAGAAACACCTTAAAAATATCAACAGGCCATGCAGAAGAAATATTTCAGGTGGTGAAGGAGCTGCAGATGTTGTACAGCACATCTGGATTTCTTCTCTGCCAGTGCAGCATTAACATCTGGTGTTAGTGACCGCAGGTGTTCAGGATTTTGTGACTAATCCAGATCTCGCAGCATTTTCCCAGACTGACTTGCATTTCTGCAGGTGTACAGCCATTTGATGACTCGAGCGTTGCGCTCTATAACTGATGAACCTTGCTGCCGTGTCTCTTTCACTTCTTCCTCTTGAAGCCCATCGGCATCACCGCTGGTGTGTGAAATCTCTCCATCTGATGTTGCCACGCTTACGCTCCGGATCTTTGCTGTGGTACACCACAAAATATCGTTACCATCCGTCTTTTATGGATCTTCTAAATAATTATTGATATACAGGATGTTTAAGGGGGGAAAATCTATTCACATACACTTTCAAAGTTTTCTTTTTCCTCTATCTCTGTCTCTGTCCCTGTCTCCATCAGGCTTTCGCTGTCTTCGCTTCGGTCTCTCTCTGTCTCTGTCCCTATCTTCCTCCCACTGTTTCTGGGAAAGTTTTCTTATCATCTTCCTTTCTGAGGCTCTGTTTCTCTTTGCCTCTTTTTATGTTTATGTCTCTGTTTGCCTCTGTTTCTGTTTGTCTCCTCTCTCTCTCTCTCTCTCTCTCTCTCGCTCTCTTTCTTTCTGTGTCCCTGTCTCCTGATTTGTCTCCTTCTATCTCTGTCTCTGTCTCCATCTGGCTTCTTCTGTCATTGTTTCTGTCTCTTTTTGTCTCTGTCTTATCTCCCTCTCACTCTGTCTCACTCTTTCCCTCTGTCTCTGTCCCCTGTGTCCCTGTTTTCATTCATCTCTGTCTATGTCTCCATCTGTTTCTGTCTCCCTGCGTCTTTTCCTCTCTCTGGCTTTTTTCGGTCTCTCTGTTTTTATCTCCCTCTGTCTGTGTCTCCTCTTTGTTACTATCGATCTGACTGTGTCCCAGTCCCTCCGTCTCTCTTTTTCCCTGCCTCTAACTATCTTGCTCTCTGTCACTGTCTCCTTCTATTTCTGTCACTTTATTCCTCTGGCCCAGTCTCCCTCTGTCTCTGTTTGTCTCCCTCTATCTCTATATCTCTCCCTGTCTCCATCTGTCTTCCTCCGATCTCTGATTCTGTCTCCCTTTGTCTCTGTCTCTCTCTTTTCATATAAATGTATCTGTAAAACCCAATATTTTAAATGATCAGTTGGTCAAAATAAAAATAAAAAATAATCATGACACAATTTCTTTTGCCATGTCATCTTTTGCACAGTGTGTTATTTAGGTAAAATATCACACTACCACTTTGGCGTCAGTTCTGTTTGGTTGTAATGGCCCAGTGTCATGAAGAAAAATCTCAACTCATAACCACAGATTCTGAAGAGAAATTATAGAGCTTTTAAATAAGATGTTGGAAGATGTTTCATTTGCACCAAAAACCAAAAAAACTGAATAAATCAATAGATCAATCAATCAATCAATCAATCAATCAATCTGTCTCTGTCCCAGTCCCTTTGTCTCCCTTTTTCTGTCTCCATCTGTATTTCTCTCTGTCACTTTCTTCCTCTGTCTCTGTCCCTCTGTCAATGTTTCTGTTTCTGTCCTCTTTCTTCATCTCTGTCCCTGTCTCCATCTGTCTACCTCCGGTCTCTGATTCTATCCCCCCTTTTTTTGTCTACCTTTTTTGTCTCTCTCTCTCTGTTCCTGTCCCCATCTGCCTCTGCTTGATTGATTGACTTACTGATTTATTGATTGATTGATAGATTGCGGGGGGGATGTGTAACGATGCTGCGATCAACATCTGGTGCAGACCCCTACCGTAGGAAAGGTCACGCTCATCCGAGCGCGAGGAGAAGTTGTCCTTGCCCAGGGTCTCCACGACGTCGCTCTCCAGGCCGCAGTACGTGAAAAACGCATCGAAGTCGGCGAAGTTTTTGGAGTAGCGCGAGCTGATGTCGGAATGCGACCGTGACACCCCTTTCCTGGCACGGTCCGACTCGGGCCCTCCTCCTCCTTCCCCTCTTTCAACGGCTCTCCTGGCCAGGTTGATGCGCTCAGGGCGCCGCCGCAACACACCGCCCTCATTATCGTTATCTTTATCTTTATCTCCATCATTCTTATGCGCCTGTCCTTGGTCCGAGTCGGATGAACTGTCAGCACTCGGACCGGCTGAGACCGGAGCGCCCACATTGTTCCTCTCTCTCAGTGATTTCAGCAGTATGCGCTTGCGCCGGTAGTTCGCACCCGGAGCTCCCCTGCGCAGGTCGCACTTCTGCCTGTACAGTAACACCGAGTCTGGTCTGCTTTTGGAGCTGTTCCGCTTCACGCTGATTTCCTGCTGCTCAGGTGTGCTGGAGGTTGGTGTGCTCTGCTCGGTGGGCCCTGGGCCGCAGGGGGACCCTGTGTCACCGGTAACCGGATCCGGGGTGGAACCAGGTGATGAACCCGTCACCTGTGGAGTCTTGACGTAGTTGGGCTTAGTGGCTGCGAGTCTTTCCGTTGCACTTACGCGCCCATTGCCCCCACGTTGCAGCTCCATCTGCTTCCTCAAGTACCCGGGCCCCTTCTCCAGAATTCGCGACGCGCCCAGCATTGTGCACCTCTCACCTTCCTCACACACACACACACACACACACACACACACAGTTATAACATTATAATCTCAGTCAGTGAGAAAGATCTGGACTTTGTAGCTACTCTTTGTAGGGTCTGTCCTGTCGCAACATGTTACAACTCCAAGCATGCGCTCTTCATGCACACACACACACACACACACACACACCTTTACCGGATTGTTTTTACACACACTAATGTCTCCTCCCCTCACACACCCTTAGCTTACACATTCCTACCTTATTTCTTTCCTCCTACTGACTTCTCTTACACACACACACACACACACACACAC
>JAQMYG010000015.1:4453625-4476896 GCA_030014215.1 Clariallabes teugelsi
GAGCAGATCGAGTTAGGGGCCTTCCTCAAGGGCCCAACAGCAGGGCTAGTTAAACACATATTTTGTTAGAAATGTTCTCTTTTTTTTTTTTAAAGAATATAACCTGTGTATACTGTAATTCATTTCAATTGCAAGCTGTTGGGGTCCTTAATTAAGGCTCTAAACCCACAATTGCTCACTTATATGCTGAGTGTGTTGCCTCAGCTTTAAATTGCTTTGTATAATGTCAAATAACCAAACATAAAAGACCTTGAAGACATAGAACTGAAGTACAATAGCTTACATATGAGCGTAAATACTTTAACAATTAAAACGGAGCTGGGATACCCGAAAAAAGAATTTCACCATGTAGTAATGTATATGTGAGAAAGGCTTAAGTAATAACAGTACAGTCTATTAAAATACACTTATAGATTATAGGTTAATCTATTTTTAATGATGCAACATGATACCAAATACACAGTTCAGGGTTCAGACTGTGAAAGTGAGATCCAATCATGCACCCTGTGAAGTCCAGGGTGCATGATTGGATCTCAGGTTTTCCAGTTTCCTCCCACCTCATATTTGTTCCTAGGTAGGAATGAGTGTGTGACTGTGTTTGTGTGCGTGGTCCCCTGTGATGGACAAGTCACATCCAGGGTGTTCCCTAAATAGGCTCTGTATCCATCACAACCCTGGCCAGGAAAAAGCACTTACTGAAGATAAATGAATGAATGAACGAAAGAATTAAGATAAATGTTCTGTAAATATTTGATCATTTTATATTTTTAAAAGGCCTGTATTAATCAGATCCCAGGCCTAAATGTTTATTCTGGATCGCATGCACGCAATATGCATTCATTTATCTTTAGTAAGGACTTTATCCTGGTTAAGGTTAGAGTGAATCCGAGTTTGTGCCAGAAACAATAGTTTTATATTTTTTTTATTTGTATAGTGATTTTAACAGCAAATATTGTCAAAATGCAAAACTCCAACTCAATCTAAATCCCCGCTATAATTAAATCAGATGTGATTGATGGTAATACAACACAATAAAGAAGCGCAGCTATACTCAAAATCAAACCATGATACAGAAGAAAGGCAAACTATGCTGGAACATAGACAAATACAGTAGGTTACTCACATCAGTGATTAGTTGATTTAGTGATTAATAGCTTTAAGCTTCAAAAGAAACTTAAGCTCTGAGATCAGTCATGATGCTCACCGAAGAGAAAAATACAAAATAAAAGTGTTCAAATCAAAAATAATGAAATTTATCATTGATTAGGGTGTAGAACTGATTGACATTCACAGAGGACTTCAAGCACAGTACGGTGATGAGACTCTTAGCTGTGCAAACATTTTTAAGGATTCCGTACGTTCATGAATGGCGATCCCAGTCAAGGTGGCTCAGAGCCCATTGCTTCACTCTTTCCAGTAAACAGAGAGAGGAAACTCCCTTTGGGGGAAAAAAAAAACAGCCTGATTTGATCACCAAAGGCGTTCAGGACAATGCACAACCACATACTGCTCACCGCATCACTTGCACATCACAGGAACTCGGATTGGAGTTATTGCCACATCCACTGTACAGACCTTTAAGCTGCTTGTACATGTTTGGGCCATTAAAGGAGTTCCTGGGAGGCCAGCACGAAGGTTCAGGCATGAAGCGGGCAGTCCGATCATGGCTCCAGAGTACTGAGAAAAGAAAAATTCTAACTTGATGGTGTCCAAGCACTAGTGAAACACTGGGATAAGTGCATAAGAGTAGCAGGGGATTATATAGAGAAATAAAAGGGAGTTTTTACTCTCATAACTCACTCATCTCATAGTCTATACCATTTATTAGAAACTTTTTTCTACATGAAATTATTTATGCATGATTTCATTTGATTTTTTTTTTTTTTTCATTAACTGTCACTAACTGATTGTTATTTACTTTTTACAGTTATGTTTAATTTTATTTGCTTTCATTTTATGCTGTTTAATTCTGGTCGTTTTATTTCTATCATTGTACAGCACTTTGGTCAACTTCGGTTGTTTTCAAATGTGCTATAAATAAATTTGACTTGACTTGACTTATTCTGTATTGCCAATCCATCACAGAGCGCACACACACACACACACACACAAACCACACACCACAGGCAATCTGGGAACACCAATTAGTCTAATCTGCATGTCTTTGGACTTTGGGAAAAAACTGGAGTACCCGGAGGAAACCCACCAAGCACTTTTATTCTGTACAAGGTGGGCCAGCAGTCAATAAAGCAAAAGCCAAGCCTTATATTACTACTGCAACAATGCTGTGGAATGATTTACATTTTATTATCATTATTTATTGATTTAGTTAGTTAGTTACACTGCAATTTTATAGAGAAGCCTTTAAGCTTTAAGGAGTATTTCACCTCATGCTGTGTGTGTATCTGCCTGACACAAAACTAGCTAGTTGGATTTGTAATCAGGCAGAGGCTGGGGCAGCTAATGACACAAACATGGCTTCCACCTCAGGAAAATCCGTTCTGTTCGTGTGTCTGGGTAAGAGCTCTTAAATAAATGCTCTCAGACCTCAGTAGCACTCAAGTGATAAATTCAGGATGGTAGTAGGTGTTTAAGAGAAATGATAACAAAGACAGGACTGTGGCTCTGAGGAGAGTTCAATTCATTATATGACATTTCAGCTCCAACTTCCGGTTTCTCTGTCTGTCGTGCTCTTAGCGCGTGCTCTTTTACTTCATACTGACTATTTATAAATAAGTTGAATTTTACTATTCGTTGCTATTTTTTGTTGTCTACACTAAAGCAGTTCAAACTTACTTGAACTTATAAACACTAGTACGTAATTAATTAATAAATAAATAGCATTTAAAACGCACGAAGTCGTTGAATACTCGAATTTGATTGGTCAGGAATGTTTTGAATATCAGTACTTCCGGCTTTAGTATGAAAAGAAGCTAATGTTAATGATGCGCTCGTGCAGACCTTTACTGTTTCTATGGTAACAGGGACTACATAGATGCCCCACAAGTTCGTGTAGTGTGTTTTTATATACAGTATAATACATTACAGCAAAGTTTCGCATAGTGTTACAGTCACCTGAAAAACCCTTTATCTTGCCTACTTACCAGCAAACAGCCCTCTATGTTGTGGACGGGAACGAGATACTATGTTGTGACCATGACGTACTAAGGCATGAGAATGAGAGAATTCGTTATAACCATGATTTACTAAGGCATGGGAACGCGAGATAATACATTGTAAGCATGACTTACTAAGGCATGGGAACGAGATAATACGTTGTAAGCATGACTTACTAAGGCATGAGAACGAGATAATACGTTGTAGGCATAACTTACTAAGCCATGGGAATGAGATACTAAGTTGTGACCATGACTTACTAAGGTATGGGAACGAGATAATTCTTTATAGCCATGATTTACTAAGGCATGGGAACGAGATACTATGTTGTGACCATGACTTACTAAGTCCTGGGAACGAGATAATACGTTGTAGCCATGACTTACTAAGGCATGAGAATGAGATACTAAGTTGTGACCATGACTTACTAAGGCATGGGAATGAAATACTATGTTGTGGCTACGACTTACTAAGGCATGGCAACAAAATATGAGACTAAGGCCTGGGAACGAGATACTACGTTGTGACCATGACTTACTAAGCCATGGGAACGAGATACTATGTTGTGACCATGACTTACTAAGGCATGGGGACAAGATACTATGTTGTGACCATGATTTACTAAGGTATGGGAACGAGATACTATGTTTCAGCCATGACTTACTACGGCCTGGGAACGAGATAATACGTTGTAGCCATGACTTACTAAGGCATGGGAATGAGATACTAAGTTGTGACCATGACATACTGAGGCGTGGGAACGAGATACTATGTTGTGGCTACGACTTACTAAGGCATGGCAACAAAATAGTATAATGCATGGCCACGAGATACTATGTTCTAAGTTTACAATGTCTCAGTCCGACATCTTAGTAAGTCGTGGCTACGCATTATACTATTGGAAATGAGAAGATACTGTATGTTGTGACCATGACTTACTCAGGCTGTGAACGAGATACTACGTTGTGGCCACGACTTACGGCGTGTGGGAACAAATTAACAAATGGGAACAAAAAAAACAAATTAATACATTCTGGGTGGGACTTGAGTTTGTTGCGAGACATTATGCACGTATGTTCACACTAAGTGTTTTTGGGAGGTTGGAGGAAACCCGGAGAAGCTTAAGGAAAGTTGCCTGGATATGGGGAAAACTCAACAAGCTCAAGATCGAAGCCTGGAGTTTTGAGGCAGCAACAGGAAAAATTTTTCATCACCGCTTTACTCGTGCATTTTTATTAGAAAGCATTTAAACCAGAATGTTGGTGGTACAGTACAGCGGTAAAGCAGATAGCTTTGACCTTTCCTAGCTCCTAAACGCAGTGTCTTATCTGCATTGTCCGTCTCCCAAAAACATGCCTCCCAATGAATTGGCTGCGTTGAATTGTCCCATGACTATGATCTGGTGTGTTTGCACCTCACTGAAGGTGTATTCGTGCCTCACAGGCATTGTTTTTGGGATTGACCCCAGATCCACCCCGACCCTAATAAGTATACAGCGCTTACTTATTTGCTTAATTATAAATTAGACTTTGACGTTCATGCAGATATCTGCTCTTAATAGATTTCTAAATGTCTGAACGGCAGTTTTAAACGATTTTATTTTACAGGGAACATCTGCAGGTCTCCGATCGCAGAGGCTGTCTTCAGGAAGATGGCCACAGAGAGCGGCGTGGTGGACAAGGTCAGAGACGGTGCACGTCATATTTCTGATGCGTAAGATGCAGGAAAATGTTAGACACGTGTAGGTGGGAGTGGTGATACGCTTCACTGAAAATTGTGTGATGTGATGTGTGATGATGGTCATGTCGGGACACTTCTGTCAGTTTTAGTGCTTTGTCTCCTGCTTTATGTTTGTGTGTGTAGTGGAGGATAGACAGCGCTGCCACCTCCACCTATGAGATCGGGAACCCTCCTGACTGTCGAGGTGCAGCCTGCATGAAGAAGCACGGCGTGCCCATGCGTCACGTGGCGCGTCAGGTACGTTGGGCATGAACGTAGCACTAGTTCCATCCTGTGTGTGTGTGTGTGTGTTGCAGTGGGTTATAGATTCCGGTGCCACGTCAGACTGGAACATAGGCAGTGCTCCGGATGAACGTAGTCTTGACTGCCTCAAGAAACATGCCATTGATACAAATCACAGGGCACGACAGGTACCTGCACCATGTGTGTGTGTGTGTCTGTCAATTTGTGTATGTCATTGTTGCTTTTATATTACTCTGGCAAACGCTTGCATGCAATAAAAAGCTGAATGCAAAAGTATGTGGTTACTGTGTAAAAAATTGACAATGTTTTATTCAATTTATCAACAACCATAGCTGTTATAATGATGATGTCAAGTGTGTGTGTGCTTAGTACTGTAGCTGTAGCAAAATATCTCTTTTTTATTATTATTATATAAAAAAAAATTCATTCATATGCAAGACATACAGTTTTATACTTTTTACGATCTCTTTATGGCTCATGTCCGTTATTATCACAGTGTAAATAAGCCAACGATGGCCTGCTTTTTATTCTCCCTAAATTCACTCTGACCTTTATCCTCTCTCTTCACTAGCTCGATCCTCTCACCTCATCTCTTCTTTCTGCTTCAGCCATTGTTGATTTCTTCAGTGGAATTCCAGACGTGTATCTGATTAAGGGCCACACATGGAAGTGGCGCAAATCATAAACGATCAGATCAGATTAGATTCCATTAAACACAATTGATCTGATTTGTTTTCCTGCAGTGTGAACGTAGACTTGGTGTTTTTATTCAGGCTTTATGAGGTCATGGTATTGTTCAATACACCGTGTGGACTATTATCAAAGTCCACTTATTCGATTGCAACAGTTCCAGTTAATTGACTATATACAAATGTTTTCCCTGATACTTATTTATTGGAGTCCTATTATTTTAAACCATTGAACCCAAAAACACTAACACTGTGGCAACATCGATGGTCTTTATATACAGCAAAATTCCAGTTTGTTTCAGTCTCCCGTGTCTTATGCTCTCTTTGATGCTGGTTCATGTCTGCTCCTCTTTGGTCGCATTATAAGTAGAATGAAAAATTAGCCATCGCCCCTTGCTCCGCTGTCTGGCAAAAATAATGTCCGCTCTTGCTCAACCCGTGCACAAACACACATAAGACTACACATGTGTCCACAGATGTGCTTTGATCTGCATCTGCATCCCCAACTCGACTCGCTCAGGACAAGTCGTAGCTCTCCCTCCTTGTCTAAACACTGCTGGAGTGCAGCCAGCGCACCGACATTCAGTTACGCCCAAAGAAATCCAAAGAACAAACTTTTTAGGTGTCAAGGAAGATGAAACAATGCATGTTTACTCCTCTCATTCCGTCGATCTGTGTGTGTTTCATTCCCGTTAGGTGACGAAGGAGGATTTCACGACGTTCGAGTACATTCTCTGCATGGACGACAGCAACATGAGGTATGCCCTGTGCTTTGAAAAGGTTTGTCCCGATTTGTTGAAGTGCCCAGTTCTGTTTGTCGTGGTCCCAAAAGTGCATCGCCCTTGTGAGTCGTGAGCTGCTGTTCAAACGGCGTCCTCGTAGTGGAACCCAGGTTGCTGTGGATCAATGTCTGTGGGAATAAATGTCTAGACTCCTGTCCTGATCTCAAGACTGATTCATGGTCCCGTACACCGAGTAAACACGGCATGTCTCATGTCTCCACCAATCCCTCCCTGATCAGGACCAAATGCCCCACAATGTTCACAACATGGTATTGTTAATGTATCATGCACTCCTAAAGTTTTTTTTTTTGTTGTTGCAGCAGAGATTTTCTATACTGTAGATAAATCTTGTCCCGACTTAACCAATAGGGTCTCATAAACTTAAACTTAATTTTTCTGGTGTGTTTAAATGCCAAATGACATCTGTCATTTTCAGAGACAATAAAGCTAGATCTTGACAGCCTAACCTTTAGACAGTCAAAAAAAAAAGTAAATAATTGTTTTATTGGTTTAATTACTTTATTTATTTTATTTATTTTTTTCTCTAATTTTGTCGTAGCCAGTTTCTTCCTCATTTTAGAGCCTGTGTCCTGCTTTTTCCAAGACACAGGACTCAGACACCTGCATTTTTTTTGAGCACTGGTTTGCATGGCATTGGGCACGTACTGCTCGGAGGAACAAACTATCCGCCCACTTCCGCCTGCATGAACTCCCAGGCACCCATGATTGGCTAGTGTACCTATGATTGATTTGGGAGTGCAAGTACTGTATGACTTCCACCATCTTCTGCCAATCTTGCTCACTTGCAATCCTGCTCACTGACAGCGTAGTATTCTCTTTGGGAACCGTGTTCTTTCAAAAATGAAGCAAAACTTTCAACTGCCAAGCCTCTCTGAAGTTTCTTTTAATATCATGAACCATAATGAAGCAGAGAAGAGCATGTAGATGTTTTCCTCACTAACCGGACCGAATCACATGTTCCCAGTCCCCGTCCATGTGCTCCCTGCTTAATCGGCTTACCGAGTTCCTCGGATTCTTGCGTAGATGAAACTTCAGCCCGCTTTTTGATGCATGGGTCTGAGATGTTTTACTTTATTTCCCCCCAAGGAGCTTTTTTTTTTTTTTTGGTCGCTGACCAACCGGGGATGTCAAAACAAACCAAGATTTACTAGAGACATGAACTTCTTGTCTTGGAGCTTTGAGATGAACCCTCACCACACCCCATTGTCCATCTCGCATAATGATCAATGGGTGTACAGTGCCGGCGGATGACCGACATTAATTCTGTACTTTATCTTGACGTCGTGTGTCCCCGGCAGGAAGAATCGGGCCTGGGTAATTCAGGAAAGGAATGAGATGAGAGCTGATAGTCATGTCAGTTTGAAGCGACAAGGCTAAGAATTTATAAGAATTAATTACGTGTTGTGTAAACAACATTGCCTGGCCAAAAATAAATAAATAAATCACGCACACTCTTAAGATTTCATTCAGTCACCTTTAGCTTTGATTACAGCACACAAACCGGGTTCGTCCGTGGTGTCCAGTTCATATGTGAAAATGATTCCTGGAATATGGCCGTGCCGTCAGAGAAGAAAAACAGAGGCTTGTACAGTGGCCGCTATGCATGATGGCACCCTGAGGCACCTCTTAACTTCTGTGCTTGGACCGGAGCTTCTGTGGATAAATGTGAGATTGCTGTTTGTCTCGTGTGTGAATGAATTCATACCGTATGTTTGTCTTTTGTTGCAGAGACCTGAGCAGGAAAGCGAACGGCATAAAGAACTCCAAAGCCAAAATCGAGCTGCTCGGCTCATACGATCCTGAAAATCAACGTGTTATCCAAGACCCCTACTATGTAAGTCTGCGTTCATGTACTGTACACACACTCACACACAAGCTGTTTTATTAGGAATGCCTGTGTACCTGATCATTATTGTTTGTTGTGAAATGCTTTTCTCCTTGTAAAGGGTGATTATTTGAGTTACTGTAACTTTCCAGTCTGGCTGTTCTGATCTGACCTCAGTCATGAGATCACATTATTTTTTTTTCCCCGTTCCAGTGTTTGATCTGAGCGTTAGCTTAAGCTCCTGACCTATAACATGATATTCTGCTGCTATACGATAAGCTGATTAGATTTCCAGTATAGGTATTTCCGATATAGGTATTTCCAATAATAGTATTTCTTGTCCAAACTAAAAGTATTACAACATCATGTTCAACAAAATGGAGTCAATCATCAGTGGTAAAGCTCGTTCCAGCTCAAGGTGCATTTGTTACAGAGAAGCTGACTCACTCTTATGCAAGGATCTTTACCATGATCCAGAATTCCCCTCTTCACTTTATAGTGTCTCTTCCTGACAGGCCCTCTCTTTATCTTGAGCATCAGCTCATGTCTGTAGTGCCGGGGCAGGTAAAGTGATCCTCAGAGGCAAATAAATTGATCTTTTTCAGGAACGTGTAAAGAGCTGCAATAATACCTCTGAGTAAAACTTGTCCACCTCCATGTCCAGTCCAAGTTACTACACTTATTGTGTTTTTAAAGCACATACTTTATATGGTTCTGATTTGGAAAATATAAACCGAACAATAAAATGATGAAGCAGAGGGGCTCGTAAAATAAGAACTGAGGGGGTTTTCACATTAGAGCCCTGGGATCATTTCCGAGAACACTTGACCGCAAAGTCTGGTTCATTTTGATCCGTGTGAACACAACTGTTCCATGTTCTGGAAGCAATCGTACCTGAACATTGGAAGTAGTTCACCGTTTAGTTCTTCAGAGTTTTTGCCAGATTTGGACGTGATGTTCCTTCTGCTCCTGGGTCAGCAGCCTGGGGACGAACTTGTCAGCAACACGGCGCATGTTCAAATCACACGTGAGGATCGCCTGGACTGTTCTGTATCACACTGACAATGGCAGTATTGTATTGTGGATTGTTCTCTGACAATCATGATGCACAAGTTGCTGAATGGTTGCTACATTTTCGCGTGTTGAGCTTGTTGATGGTCTTCCTGATCAAAATTTGTTCACTCTTTGCTCTAACTTGCTGTCCATGATGAAGTCGCAGATGTGATAACGCACGTGGTCAGAACAGCACCAGTTGCACAGATCCAGATGTACACAGGACAATGTCTTTTGGCACACTGACTTGTGATTCGTTGGTTTGTTAGAAAAATAGTCTCAAAACTTTTTGATACCACTTCGTAATAGCTGTCCAGAACCCCGCCAGCTTTTACTGAGAAAATCAATGCTCTGCACAATTAAATAAGATTAAAGATAAAATTAGAAACTTTATATTTGGAGGTCAGTGTTGATGGTGTGGGTGAGCTGTTACAAATGCGGGGAAACACTGGATTGTGCAACTAGAACTTTTTAAACGAAACTCAACCAAAAGGGGGGAAATATGCATCTGGTTATCATTAATTATTACTGATTAATTCATTATTTGGTGCCCCGCGTCTGATTGGAGATCTTGTCGCATGGAGGCCCCGTGTTGTCTGCTTGTGATGCGTGCGGTCACTGGGGACGGTTCCACTTGACCATGAACCGATATACACAGCTGTTCTCTAATGACTTGTGACTACAGTTGCACCATAATTCAGGACTGAAACAGTTTTATTCCTGATCCTCCAAATAATAAAAGTGGACTCCATGTTAACTTAAACACATCTCCTGTGATCTCTGATGAGAGAATTATAATGACTATTTAAACATATCACAGTTTCCGTCCAACAGTATGTGATGATGCAATTGAAAATCAGAAGACTTGTCAAGATACAACTAAAGTCAATTTATTTTGATTAAAAATAGCTAGTTGTTGTTGATCATCACTAATGATCTTGCTTTGTTTTTAACTGCGCTGATTCAGATGCCTGAGTCATTTGTAATAGAAGCGTCTGCCAATTTTTTTTTTTTTTTTGCTTTTCTTTAACAGTCATGCTGGAATTGGTTTCTGCTCAGTATCAGTACAAAAGATAATGGGATGTTTAATAAAACCATTTCAGCATTCAGGGTGATGAGTAACCACTCACCTTTAAAATAACATGGCAGAGTTAATTCTCCTCCACTTGGCCTTTATGGTGAGAAGCCCTTAGACTGCAAGCGGCAAACAGCTTTTTTATGTAGCACTTCTATTGTTGGACCTCAGCGCGGGTTTGTGAAGGAAAATCAGCATCAATCCCTGTTTCGATGGATGGATGGTTGAATGGATAGTTGAATGGTTGAATGGATGGATGGAAAGATGGTTGGTTGGATGGGATGGAAGGATGGTTGGTTGGATGGGATGGAAGGATGGAAAGATGGTTGGTTGGATGGGATGGAAGGATGGTTGGTTGGATGTATGGATGGTTGGATGGATGTATGGATGGTTGGTTAGAACGGATGGAAAGATGGTTGGTTGGATGGGATGGAAGGTTGGTTGGATGGGATGGAAGGATGGATGGATGGTTGGTTGGTTGGAAGGATGGATGGAGGGTTGGTTGGTTGGAAGGATGGATGGAGGGTTGGTTGGTTGGTTGGTTGGTTGGAAGGATGGTTGGATAGGATGGAAGGATGGTTGGTTGGATGGGATGGAAGGATGGATGGATGGTTGGTTGGAAGGATGGATGGATGGATGGATGGAGGGTTGATTGGTTGGTTGGTTGGAAGGATGGATGGATGGATGGATGGAGGGTTGGTTGGTTGGTTGGTTGGTTGGTTGGAAGGATGGATGGATGGATGGATGGTTGGTTTATTGATGTCTAAGGAAATTTCCAACATCCAATATCAAGGATGTTAACATAATAGACAATACAAGCGTAGCAATTACAGATTGTCAATCGTGTAAAAAAATAAAAAAAAAAAGTAAATAAATCACCAAGATAAAAAGAGTTTAATATATATAAACACTATAAAGACAGTGAAATGAATATGTGCAAATATCGCTGAGTAAGGATGAATATTAGTGGATGGACTACAGAAAATTGAGATGTGCAATGAGGTATAGCCGTTGAAAATGACAGTAGTGCCAAAGTGGATGGTGTAAGACTGAGTTAGTGTAAGTCAATGCAAATAAGTGTACATGATGAGATAATAAATAAACAAACGAGCAGAGTGAAAGCAGTAGTGCATAAAAATATATGAATTTTTAATGAGTAATATAATATAAATAATAGTAAACATAAAGGTAAAGATCCTGGAGCGGCCTTATGGGGCTATACAGGACCTGCAACCAGATTTGTAGAAGATAAAAATATAAATTGTCATGAACTGAAGTGACAGAGAAGTGAATGCGGTAACTTTTTAATACATTAGTTCCTCATTCGTCAAGATGTCTTCAAGAAGCAGTTGCTCAATGTTGTAGTGGATTCGAGACCAGTGAATGGAACGATGTAGCCCCTGTTAAATCAGGAATATTGCATTTGTCAGAGTTCTGGTTTAAAGCAGTGGACATAGATTCAGGGGTGATAGTGTAATTATCACACCTTTACGATGGTACAAAGCCTGAGAACACCATGTTTTTGTCTTTGTTGATGCCTTTGCAGACCACATGCAATTTCCTCTCTTTTTTGGTTGCAGGGAAGCGACAAGGACTTCGAGACCGTGTATGAGCAGTGTGTGCGGTGCTGCAGAGCCTTCCTGGAAAAAAACTCCTAACACACATGCACAGCTGTTTTATTCTGTAACATGTGTGATAAGTATTGTACGTGGTGTCCCAAAAGTCTCCATATATAAAGGAAATTACCCCATGGTTAGATGTTAAATGTTCTGGGGTCGGTCGCCATGGCCGTGTCGAGTTGCATCCGAGATCTCCAGATCAAAGTCCAGCTGATTTGTTTTTTGTTTGTTTTACCTATTGGAGAAAGGAAAAGCTAAAACACATGTATTGAGACTTTTAGGACACCCTGAATATGAATAACAGATTGCACTTAGTTTCAGATACACGCACACACACACACACACACACACATGCATACACACATGTATCTGCTGTTTGAGAGAGATGTTGTAATGGGAAGATAAAGTTTATTTCATTGTGGTATGTGTGCTTATTGTAAGACATGCTGACCTCTTCATCTCAAAGGAAGGGAAAAAAGCAAAAAACCAAAACAATAAACCAGATAACAGAATCTCAGCTTATGTCTTTTCTTTGATTTTCTTTGATGGATATGACGTGATTAATAATAACACACTCCAAAAGTTCTGTACTAAACTTCAGACAAATTTAAAGTTTCTCGTCCTTCAGCCGTCCCCCTCCTTTCCACAGCCCTTATGGATTCAGATGTGCAATAACAAACATCGATTGTTCACAGTTCCGCCTCGGGCGATTGCGGCTGAGCGTTGGCCGTTTAATCGGAAGGAGAAAGGGCAGGAACTGGTAGAAATCAGATCTGCACTGGAAAAAATACAAGGATGGATGGTAGAAGGGCTTAATTGCTTTCTTCTTTCGACTCCATTGCGTTTTCACTTTCTCTTTCGTCCTCCTGGACAGCTTTATAGGGATTTCTGTTCGAATTCTGCGTCAGGTTTGTGAACATTTTCTGTTATGATCTTTTGAGAAATAAATAAAATCTAGAACCATTAATGTCTGTCAGGAGTAAAGTTCGGTGTTGTATCAAGTGTTTGACAAGTTGTGCATAAACCCCTTAAAGTTTCTGAACATCCCATTTACACACATCTTCATTTTTTTCTTTAAGGAACATTTCTCTAATGATACCTTATTACAGTCCATGTGAAAAATGTTTAGCTAGAGAAACTTAATCTAACTGAGGAAAAACCCTTAGAAGCTTACATGATGTTAAAAGTTTTCGGATGGATAAGAGTTGAAATGGATAAGAGTTATCCTGTTATCCTTCTAGGAAAAGCTTTAAAAGTTCTATGTAGAATGCTGCAATCTTGAAGAAAGCTCAAAACATCCATAACTAATAACAAGAAACTCCGGAGACTCGGTCTGCTCCAAGGGCGCTGTGTACTGTAATGGCTGATTCGGCACGCAGAAGAACTGGGATATACGAAGAATAAAGAAAATCACTGTGCAGTGGAAGGATGGTGCTGAACTGTCAACTTTGTGGAAGGAATGTGGTTGAGGAAAAATAAAATCATGGATGGAGATCACTTACATGGTAAAAAAAAATCAACAGTAAAAAAACATAACTATGTTTAATAGTGAAAGTAAGAGCATTTTCATGCAAACTTACAGGATTAGGACTAAACAGCTGTGTGGCCCTGAGAAAACAACTTGTTAGTAGGGATTGAATGAAGTGATGCACCCATCATGCACAGTGGCCACTGTATGAGCCTCTGGAGATAGTGTTATCATCTGGGTTTCTGAGTTACTGATCTGAAGGTTGGCGGTTCAAGCCCCAACTCGACCATCTTCCTGCTGAGCAAGGCCTTTAACCCTGTGTGCTCCAGAATTTCACCGACGAATTAAGACTTGGCTTAATATCACGGTCTGATATTTTTGGTTGCTCAGGACGAACCATAGGCTACATTCACATCACAGGCCACACTTTCCAATTCTGAAAAAAAAAATTTGTTTTTTTTTGGTCAGATTGAATCTGCCCGTCATGACACGTTCACACTGATAACCACGTGACTTTTATTCGACTCTAATATGGATGACACACATGATTGCAGGTTGATGACGTCAGCACCTAGGCATATGCAGAGGAAAAAAAGCCACTTGAATTTCCACCTGACCGTTCTTATTCAAGTCACATGACCGTGTATCAGATATATATCCGATCTAGGACCACATACAAAACTGACTAATCTGAAACACCCATTTTTTATCCAAGAGTCTACTCTGGAATCATGTTTACACACCTGTTCATATATCATTTTAAAGCAAATGTCTAATTATTAAAATGACTATTTAATAATACAGCCCAGGACTTGTTCAGTCCTGACATCTCTCCAAGCCATTTTCACATGTTTGGGCCATTAAAGGAGTTCCCGGGAGGCCAGCGTTTGAGACGTGAACCAGGCAGTCCGATCATGGCTCCGGCGTACTAAGAACACTTTCTATCTTGATAGTATCCAAGCACTAGTGAAACACTGCGATAAGTCTCGGTTTTACTTTTTTTGTTGTTGTTGTTGTTGTTTAACTGTTCAGAGAATGGGCGCTGCACGGACCCATTAAATAATTTTCATTAAAAAAAAGCTTTAAAATGCTGCATGTTCATTGCCGTAAATCCTGTTATTAATTGCATTAATTAGGGAATTTTTTTTAATTATTATTATAAAATAATGCATTTAATAAATTAAAAAGAAATTTCCTTCGACTTAAACTATGAATCTTGGCAGACATGTTTCCTCCCAGAAATGATTCATGGTCACATAGTGTAACAATCATATAATTTATTTTAAATATACTTTCTCTTAAATATTTATACAGATCCCTTCACGTCACAGCTCTATCAGACATGTATAGCCTTATGCATTTGTTACAGGGATTTTAACTCTCCTTTATGTACAGTATTTACACATGAATTTTTGGTTTATACCTCTATACATCATGTACATTAAAATATATATGGACTATATATATATATCCTATTCCATAATCACATATACACACACATTCAGGTCAACAAACATCTGGTCGTATTACAGATGTATGCCGGAGAGATGAAAAGCATCAGGATGAAAATAAGTTAGCAGTTAAGTTTCGGGAAGCAGGAACTCCCTGATCTGGAAATAAATGCCATCTTTCGTCTTGTTCTTTATTTCTTTCTGCAACATAATGACATCGAGAGTGTCCATCTGTTATCAGGGCAAAAGACAAACCCAAGACGATCCTTTTCTCTTGGAAACCATGGAGATCCGGTTTTAAGCTCAAAACGTTTCGATGTAGCTCCGCTGAGTTTGCATCTCAGACCACATAAGTTTACAAGAAATACGTCCATTTTACTCCATCATCATCATCATCATCATCTCCGTTAGGCACTCCGTCTGTCCTTTCGTCTGTCCGTGTGTCCTTTGCGGGAGCCAAGTCGTGTCCTGGACGGAAATTGCTGATTAGATGGAATGATGAAGGGTTGTCCAAAAGGCACTTGATGATTTTTTCACTGTTTCCTCCTGGTTTGGCGTGAACCTGCTGACGAAGGTAGAAAGAGCAACAAGCTTAGCGGTATGAACTGTATAAATATTCTCGGGTGCTTCTGAAACCTTTTTTAAATGGCCTGGTGGTTTTACCTCCTACATACTGTAAATCCTGGAACATAACTTCCAGGTGCGTTCACACACTCATTCACACCTGGGTACAATTTATCCTCACATTTTTGGAAGGAAACCAAAGAACCCAAAGGAAACCCACAGCACAGACAGTAACATGAGACGTGCCGATACTACAGGTTGCGCTATTTATTTATTTATTTATTCTGTTAATGTTTACAATCTTTTCTAGATCTTTTAACAAGCAGAACATCAAAGACTTCTTTGCATTAATTAGAAATGTCTACTCAAGTTCTGCCTGCAGGTAAGGTTGCGTAGCGGGTAATGTTGCTGCCTCCCATATCTCCTGGAGTCCAGATTCAATCTTGAGTCTGTGGATGGGTTTGTATGATTTCCCTGCATCCATGTGGGTTTCTTTTAGGTTCCTCAGTTTAAACTTTAAACTGCCTCCTAGGTCTGTTTCCCAGTTGAGCCATTGTAACCGAACTGGGAAAGGTTGCTTCTAGTACCAGATATCTTTCATCTTTAAATTTCAACGTAGGCACAGGTGGCGTCAACCAGTTTCCTCAAACAATCGAGGATGGAATGCACAATCTTCTGAAGGACGTGGTTTGGGATATTGCTGAGAACTTCTTGAATCCGTGCCTCCAAGTCCTCCAGTGTGTGAGGCTTCGTCCTTTGTGTAGCCCCACAGGCAAAAAAAAGCACATGGAGTGAGATCCGGACTTCTTGGAGGCCATTTATGAGGTTTGCGTCGTCCCAGCCAACGTCCTGGAAAATTCTGGTCTAACCACACACTCACACTAAGAGCTTGGTGCACCATCCTGTGATACTCTGGTGATACTACAAGTCCTATAGCCATTAAATATTTCCTAGTTATTTTTCACCCACCCTGTAGTTGAGGTCCTGAACCAACCTTGGATGAGTAGTGAAACATTTTGAACCAACAAAAAAAAATCCAGTTGTCATGACCCAACTTCTAAGCCACTTCACCTGGATGACGAAAAATCTTCGTAGGGGTGACATATGGCTTGGCTTGGCCTCGCCCATCTATGACATATTGCTCCTAGCCTTGGGTTATACCCTCGCGTACAATCCAAGGCTAGGAGCAATATGTCATCCCTATGAAGATTTTTAGTCATCCAGGTGAAGTTTACTCAAGACTGCAAAACTGTGATCAGAGGTAAGACTCACATTCTTTTAAATAAAATCAAAGGAAAAGAACACAAACATTCATCATTTAGAGTAAAAGAGTACCTGGTTGAAGTTAGCTCTCTAGGCACTTCGGGCTCTCGGCTAGCCGAGTGAGAAGCCGCGCACATCTCCGATGATCTGAAAACAAAGCAAAGACACGGGATGAAATTCTTGGATATACTTTACACTTGCTATATTGCAATGTTGTGCGATCGGTTTCGTATAAGATTATTGTGGGAAACAAATTGCCAGATAATTGAATCATATTACATAACTGAATCGATTCCTCCCCAACACTTGTGTATAGAATTTAAATTGAAATTATTTTGGACCATAAAACTGCGACACAGACTAAAATGTGAATCCTTCTAAAACTGATCAGAATTTTCTAAACTAAACCGGGTCAACGTCTAGAAGTCAACCTTTCTGAAAGCAATTCACTCTTTAAGCCCCAGCGGTCCATGTGTTGCAGTGGGCCGTACTCACATGCAGGAATGGTGCAGTCTCTGGTGTTGTGGTAGAGCCTGTAGACAAATTTCCTGCACTTCGGACTGAAGTATAGAGGCCCTGAAGTTCAAAAATTCAAACATTGTCAGTTTCAACTATTAAATCTAACATGCATCCTTTTTATGACATGGCCCCTGAACTGTACTGTATATCCAGTGTCCTGTGCCCTATGTGCTTACCAGTTAAATTCTTTAAAAACTTCTCCTTCTTTCTCAAGTCTCTGGGAAAGATTTCTGCAAGAGACAGAGGAATAATGGGTTAAATGTTAATTCGTAAATCCGCTGACCTCAAAAAGGGAAGGATGACCCTAATGGGCAAATTTTGCTTCGCTTCTAACATTCCCTGGCAGGATCATGCTCAAGCTAATCACTTTAGTAAGTTAAGCTCCCTTCGAGGGGTCGCCATAGACACACAATTTGCAACATTTTCCCCCTTCCTGACGCAACCCTCCCATTTTATCCCAGCATTGGGTCGGAGTTGAACCCAGGCCATTTGCATGGCGGGCAAGAAACCTACCACTGAGCGACCAATGTCCAATGTGCTGTATGTGCACAAGTAAAGAAATAAATAAACAAATAGACAGACAAATGTGATAGAGCTAAAAGCTTGGAGCAGCTCGAATAAATCCCCAATCAGGCTGTTTCTGAGGAATCGTTTTAGACTCATTTGTGTTTCCGCAGGTTTTGCGGGTCAGTTTTTTCATTCAGGCTGTCTGAAAGCACTTATAAAGCGTTTCATCTTAAATGTAGTTTCAATGTATTTGTTTGTTTATTTACCCATTAATGCCACTTGCTGTCTTTGAAACATCATTCATGTAAACTCCTGATTTTTGGTGAAGAATCATAAACAGCTGCAGGGATAAAGTAAAGGTGTGTTGGGTTTATCTGTCTCACTGGCTTTTCTGGTTTTAAAGTAATATTTTGTGTGACATTAAAGTAATGCAATGTAAAAACTCTGCCCTTTTAATTAGGGCATTGTTAGGGCTGTGTTGCTTCCATCAGTAACGCAGAAAAGTATCATAATGCATCTTCTCTTTCTCTCACATATACACAATTCACATTATCAGAAAGTTGTAGCTGCATTATAACAACTAAAACACCAAATTGCATTGGATTGACTTAAAGAACGTTGTGTACGTTTGCTCACCCAGGATCTGATCCCCGCTCTTCGTCTGGTGGTGATGGTGATGATTATGATGCTTCTTCTCCTTCTCGCCCGTGGCCTGCGCGAGTTCTCCGCCACCATGCTCTGCGTTCTTCACCATTTTCAAGATCCGTGAGTACAGGCTGTGGTAGCTCCGCAAGCTGTCCGTGTCTGCCCATGCGCTCGCGCTGTCATTCGAACCACCACGCACGGTGGCGCACAAGCACAATACAACCCCCATGACGACAAGCACAACCCGCAGAGCACGCATTATTAGAGAGACACAAACCGGTGCACTGATGACCACAAACAAGAGCTGAAGCAGAGAGTCAGCAGGTTTGAGTATATCCAAGGTGATCTCCACCAGCTGGAAGAGAAAAGGAAATGTTTTAGACTTTTCTTTAAGTTTGTTCTCAAGCAGGATTTTGCATTTTTGAGTTACAGTATCTCAAAAAAAGTTATCTACTATCTCAGTATCAACATATAAATATGACCTTTTGTAAATTTGACTTGAAAATCCAAATGGCTATGTTGAAATTTATTAATTATCTCAAGGTTTAGACTTATTGTCTTAAAGTTTTGACTTACTATGCAAAACATTTCACTTTGATATTCAGCTTAAAATTCTGGCTTATCTCTAAAGTTTGCCTCAACAAAATCTCAAAATTAACTTATAAAACCTATAACTTATAAAACTTGTTATGGAAATCTTTCAACTTATTAGTTGAAAATTCTGACTTATTAGGTATATCTGTAGGCTTATCTGTATTTCTTAAATGTTTGCCTTCTTATCTTGAAATTTTAACTTATCTCGAAGATTTTACTTATTACCTCAAAATTTCAATATGTTACCTCAAAACTTTAAAATTTATCCAAAATTTTTTACTTATTATCTAAAAGTTTGAACTTATCCAAAAATTCCAACTTCATTTTCTCAAACTTTTTAATTATCTTAAAACTTATCTTAAAATTCAAACTTATTATCTGAACATTCTGAATTATCTTACAATTCTAACGTATTATTTGAAAATTCTGACTTATCGTAAAGGTCCACTTATTATTTTAAAATTTTTGACTTATCTCAAAGTTCTAACTTATAAGCTCAAACTTCTGAATTATTTAAAAGTTTTGACTTAACGTAAAATTCCTACTTACCTCCAAATTCTGAATTATCTTATAGTACAATTTATTATGTGAAAATTTTAACTTATGTCAAAATTCTAACTGACTTATCTTACAATTCAAACATATTATTTGAAAATTCTGACTTATCTTAAAGGTCCAATTTCTTATCTAAAATTTTTGATCTCAAAGTTCTATGATCTCAAACTTGTGGATTATCTCAAAGTTTTGACTTAAAGTTCCTCCTAACCTCCAAATTCTGACTTATCTTACAATTCAAACTTATCTTAAATGCCCAACTTTTTATCTGAAAGTTTTTACTTATCTCAAAATTCTAACTTATGATCTCAAACTTCTGAACTATCTGAAAGTTTTGACTTAACTTAAAATCCCTACTTAACTCAAACTTCTGACTTATCTTATAATTCAAACTCATTATCTGAAAATTCTGACTTATCTTAAAATTTAAACTTATTATCTGAAAATTCTGAATTATCTTAAAAGTCCAATTTATGATCTGAAAATGTTTACTTATCTCAAAATCCTAACATACGATCACAAACTTCTGAAGTTTTTCTGAAGTTTTGACTTATCTTAAAATTCCTACTTACAGTACCACTAAATTCTGACTAATCTTACAATTCAAATGTATTATTTGAAAATTCTGATTTATCTTAAAATTCTAATTTATTAACTTATTTATGCATTTTGGGTTTCCATGTCAGATATAATATAGCGAAAAAAAATGCATATAAACATGCAAAACTGACTATTTAAAAAGTTGCATGTGAAAAGTATTTTGGAATTACTACTGTGACTATGCTTTTTTTTTTTTCTTTAAATAATGCATTCATATAATTATGCAGTAGAAATAAAACTCCATAGCTTTCCAGTCTGGCTGCTGTCCACTTCATGAGCGGTTTCCATCTCAAATGAAAGAGAATTTAAAAAAAAAAAAAAAAAAAAAAAAGCAGTGGGCAAACACACAACCATCTGTAACTCACATGTGTTCTCCGGCGGGTTAATCTCAAAGTGCTCCAAAAAAACAAAATCCCCAAAACAACTTTGTTCCAGTCCGGTGTGATGTTCCGCGTGAGAGCTGCGCGCTCGGCTCGGCTCGACTCGGCTTGTCTCGGGTCGTGTCGGTTGGTCAGCGCGTGCCGGCGGCAGAGTGTGCTGCGTCCGTGCGCGGCGCGTTATTATAGGCGCGCGTGGGAATTGCGGGGTGGCCACTCATTCGCACGCGCTCACTCGCGCGCGCACGTGGGGAATTCATCAGAAACACGTTGCGTCGCATCTTCACGTTCCCGTCCGTCGCCTGCCATGGAACGGCTTCCCTTTCTCGCCTCGTTATCCGAGACCCGCGTTTACCGGGAAGTGAACCGGACCCGGAGTTCCTTCTGACTCAAAAGTAGAAACGGACAGTTTGTCATTAACCGGCTGTGTGTCCACTCTGAGCTCTCCAGTTACAGATCATCCACATGCCTGGAAGTGATGTGACCCGTACTGCTGATGTAATTAATACATTAATTAATGATGTAATTACTGCTGGGGGCAGAGAAACTCTCCAAACTGCAGCACGCGCACACACACACACACACACACCACAGAGACTGAGCACTGATCACATCAGACTCCTACTCTGTTTCTTTTTTTTTTTTTACTTTACTCCCCCCATAAAATTAGTGGAACATGTAGCTGTTCCTCTAAGGGTGTGTCTGGAAAAAAAAAAACCTGCTGCCTACTCTAAGTGGGAAAGACTTGTATTAGTGATGTGCCCTGTGAGATTAAAAAAAAAAAAAAAACTATTCTTAATATTTAATATTCAATAAAGTTAATCCACAAAATGTAAACAACTGATTTTTTTTTCCTTTTAATCAGCACTGTTTTAACTGAAACATTAAAGGGGCGGCACTGTGGCTTTATGGTTAGCACTGTCGTCTTGCACCTCCTGGGTCCAGGTTCGAGTCTGTGTGCGTGGAATTTGTATGTTCTCCCCTTGCTTGGTCAGATCCCAAAATGTGTGAATGTGTGTGTCTGCGCGCCCTGCAATGGATTGGCACCCTGTCCAGGGTGTACCCCGCCTCGTGCCCTAAGTCTCCAGGGATGGCTCCAGCTCCAGCCCCGGAGGGTGCAAGGACACAGTGCTCACCATTACGCCACCCTGCAAAAATGCGCAGAATGCGCGTTCTTCAGAACGTTTTATATAAGATTTGAATAAGTCTCTATAGACCTCTTACCCTGATATACGAGGATCAGTCAAAATGATCTACACTCTGGCTGTAGAATTTATTTTAATTAACTTTTAGGAAAGACAAATACTTTTTTCAACATAATTTTCTTGCTTTTAAATACAGGTCTGTCAACAAACTTTCGTGTTCCCTCAGTAAAAAATGTTTAAGGCTGAGCTGCGAGCCACGCATGCACCTCTGTCTTCACTTCTTCATCAGAAATGAATCTTCATCCTCGTAGGGTTGCTTTTATTGGGACGATGCTTTAACACCTCAAAGCAAAGTTTTGACAGTGAGGGCAGACGTGTGCGCATGTGCATCATCATGCGAGACCATAACGCCCTTGGTTATCAGCCCTAAAGTTTAGGCTTCAGCTCTTCAATAAGCGTCTCACTGTTGATTGTTGAACCTTTTTCCTGATAATGTTCCAATACTGGATCTTGAGAATTCCAGGAAACTGTAAATGAATTTATTGGGTAGAATTTCTTAACTGTGCTAAAACATGTGAGTTACACAAGAGTTGTACTTGCCCTTGCCAATTGTTTAAATATCATTGCTCAGTCTTTAATTGATTATAAATAATCTATAAAAAGTATTAAAGTGTAGAACTTATGGAATTTTCTATAGTTCTAAAGAATTGTTTTGTAGAACATTTTTGTGCTGTCATACTAAAAAATAATCACTGTACTCTAGGAATGCCAACTGTCCAAGACTTTAACTCTAGAAATACAAATTTTAGAAGTGTGACCCCAAACAAACGCAAAACAAGAAGGCATGATCTGGCATCTTCTTTATAAAAAAGAAGACAAAAAAATCCTATAAAACTACAATTAAAGGAGGGCTAAATATTGTAGCAGTGAGTTCGGGGGTCCGTGGTTTGTTTTCTTTGTGACATTAAAATTGGAAAAGTCAAGTTAAAATGACCACAACATGACAATAATGCAACACAGTCAGTATTGTAGTTTTGTTCGTCGTTTCCACACTTTGTCTCTCATCCAGTAACAGTCTTCTAAAACACTAACTTCTCTTTTAAACACACCCTACATTTACAATGCATGCAGTGCAAATATCTACCCCCTTTTGCCCACACTTTACAAACTCCACAGGAATGTTTTATCAACCGGTCACAGTTGACTTAACATGAATATCGCTGGATTTATGCTAACTGTGCTTTAGATATTATTATTCTTTAAAATGTCAGGAGTAGGGGTGTGGTGCCTCGGTGGCAAGCGCTGTTTGTGTGTCTGCATGTTTTCATGGTGCTTTGTGGGATTTCTCCAGGAGCTCTGGTTTCCCTTACAGTCCAAAGACATCCTTTATAGACTGCCTGCTGTTTCCAAATTGATCTT
>JAQMYG010000015.1:4539794-4553850 GCA_030014215.1 Clariallabes teugelsi
TTAATTGACAATACAGAATAAAAGATTATCAAAAAAAAGCCCATGCCTTACGTTGCATCTCAATTTAGTGTTAACAATTTAGTAGTGAATATTTTATTTAAAATTTTACGTGCACATTTGGGACATTTTCAATGTTGTTTTCATTAAAGGCCATGCACCAAAAGTTCCTTTACTCAAGTGCTACAAAATTGTCTCCCTTCTTGTACTGATCCAAAAAAAGATCTGTGACCCAAAACCCCTGTCGTGAGCCGTGAACAGATGCAGGTGAGGAAGCCACAGTATCCTAATTATCATCTTATTTTCAATCTTTTTGTTTATCTTGATAATAGATGGTTAAATTGCTGCTGAACAGAGGGGCCAATCTGAGTGCCAGCGATAAGAAAGAGAGACAGCCCATCCACTGGGCCGCTTACCTCGGTGAGTCATTTCTCTAAAATTATTTATTTATTTATTTATTTATTTTGGTTTATATGACCCGTCCTGTAGTTATCATGAGTCAAACTGTAGGATTGCAGCAGTCTCACTCCAACGCTGGTGTAAATCTGTGATCCGTATATAAACGCACGACGTGGCGCCTTCAATATAAAGTTGTTTATTTTTCCGTTCCAGGTCATCTGGAGGTGGTGAAGTTGCTGATGTCTCAAGGATCAGATAAGAGCTGTAAGGACAAGCGAGGCTACACTCCTCTGCACGCCGCCGCCGCCAGCGGGCACGTCGACGTGGTCAAGTACTTGTTACGGAACGGAGCAGAGGTCAGCAAACCGAGCTTAATGTTATAGAAGATAAACGCGCCTTTAGTGTTCATGTAAACTGTCGCTGCGCTTTCATAATTATAATTTTTTTTTTTTTTTATTAAACAAAAAACCAAGATGTGTGCTTAAGCGAGAATGGCGCCATTTAAAAAAAAAAACACATTTTTTTTGAGTGCACAGTAATCGGCATGGTCACAAACGATATGACAAAGATAACCTTTTAGGATGAAAAACAGTAATTTTTTTAGGTAATCTAATCAGCCGGTCACACAATCACTCAGGTACAGACCAGCAGCTTCAGATAACACAAACCCTCAGCACGGGGAGACAGTGTGAGCTTGAGCATCATAACCACGGCTTGGGTATGTCTGTATTTGCTGGTCCTTTGGGATCGCTGCACACTACAGTCTCTGGAGTATACACGAATGGTGCAATCAAGAAAAACATCCAATGAGGTGGAGAAACACCCGTCGGTGAGTAGAGAGACTCAACAGAGACTGGTTTGAGCTGCCAAAACAGCTACAGTGACTCTCTACACTTAAGCACTCTGTACTATCGTGGTGAGGAGAAAAGCATCCTGGTACACCAGGCGATTAGGTGGACGGCCTACACCACATCAGGTTCTGCTTCTCTCAGACAAGAACACAAAGCCGAGGCTGCACAGGGGGTCAAAACTGGACAACTTCTGCTTGAAGTTTCTGCTTAAACATGTTTTAGGGTTAGAATTTGTATATCATGATGCCCATGTGCGCGATTCTGTAAATAACGCTGTTTAATATTTGAGGTTACATTTCAAAATCGTAGACCCTTTTATAAGAAGAAAAATATAAAGATGTTATAACTGAATTTTGTTGATTCTACTATCTATTTTAAACTGTTCTCTCAATGCAGCGTATGTGAAAGTTTTGTAAATAAACAATAAAATATACAGGTATACATTTTATTCTTTTAACACCAAGATCCAGAGCCATCACATATTTTTGTACAACTAAATGGACCATGAGTAATTAAATGTAGCCCATTGCTAATATTAGTTTTCTCACTTTAAAGCACAGCATTTAAACAATCCAAACTAACTTGAGTTTAACATTTAACTTAAAACTAACTTAAACAAAAAATCTTTTTTTTTTTTTTTTGTTACTGAGTAATAAAACAGTAATAAACATCTGTGTATTTATTATTTCTCACTTGGCACATAATTCACTCCTACCACACAGGATGCCAGTAAAAATGTGTATTAGAGCTTGTGAAAATATTCTTCATGTACGTTATGCCGTCTCTGTATCAGACAGTGATTTTCAGAGAGTGATGTCATTGTGTGTGTACCCAGATTGATGAGCCCAACGCTTTCGGAAACACCGCTCTGCATGTAGCCTGCTACATGGGGCAGGAAGCAGTCGCTAATGAGCTGGTTAACCGCGGCGCGAACGTTAACCAGCCCAACCAGCGAGGCTTCAGCCCCCTGCACCTGGCTGCCGTGTCCACCAACGGCGCCCTCTGTCTGGAGCTGCTGGTCAACAACGGGGCTGATGTCAACATGCAGGTAGGCTGCAGTTACAACACCCTAGAAATGTTTTTTTCTTTTTTTTTTTTTTTCCCCCTTCCCCCCCTCCTCCTCTTTTTTTAAGAACATTTATGTGTATTCTTCCTGAACAGCCTACAGACTTATAAACCACTTTTCCTGTACACTTTCTGCTTTGTGTTATAAAGAGCAAAGAAGGCAAGAGCCCCCTTCACATGGCAGCCATCCACGGACGCTTCACTCGCTCCCAGATCCTCATTCAGCACGGTTAATTAGCCTTTTTTTTTTTTTTTTTTTTTTTTTTTCTCCACACACTTTTTTGTTTTTGTTTTTTTTTTAGCCTTGTGCTTACACTTTTTATTATTATTTTTCTTTCTTTCTCACAGGTGGGGAGATAGACTGTGTGGACAGATATGGCAATACTCCTCTTCACGTTGCTGCTATGTATGGCCATGAGCTGCTCATCAGCACCTTAATGACAAATGGCGCTGATACAGCCAGGTGTGTGTTCATTTACAGGTCGTCCACGACTTACAAACGAGTTCCGTTCCAGGAGCGCGTTCTTAAGTCAGGCTAAATTTTGCTCGCCTTTGACACGAATATACAATGTAAAGCGCATCAATCCACTTGACTAAATCTCTGTCGCCTTCCACACCCTGCCATCATGTGGCCAAAAACCACAGCCGTTCATAAGGAAAGTAATCTTAAATATAACCATGTTGTCTCTGCGCCTTTAAATCGCGGGGAGAATCCCGGACGTCATTTTTGTCTCGGAGCTGTTTTCCACTGTATTAAACCGAATTTAGGATTATTCCCCATCAGGACAACTTTACAGGACAGACATTGTTTTATCATCATACTCCCGGACTGATTCATTGAAACCGATGAGGCCGACACATTTCTCCCACAAAACCCACATACAGTATACTGTACTTTTAGACATTTTATGTTTATTTACACATTAAAATATTGTATATAATTGTGAACATTTGTATTTGCTTCACTGCAGTGTCAATTTTTATGTGCAATACACGTGAGCTACTTCCGCGATTAGAACCGGAAGTAAAACTGCGTCCGTTCGTATCTGCGGAAATTCATAACTCGCATGTTTGTAAGTCGGGGACAACGTGTAATGTAGAGTGTGATCTAGAGTGTAAATCGTGTATTACTATATTAAAGCATAACCCTCTTTCTCGTAGGCAAGGGATTCACGGGATGTTCCCACTGCACTTAGCCGTGCTCTACGGGTTCTCTGACTGTTGTCGCAAGCTGCTCTCCTCAGGTACGTCATAATCGTCAATCATTGAACCGCACCTCTACACTCTTGATCTAAGAGGATCATTAATGGTTTTTTTTCTTTCTTTTTCTTCTTTCCCACCCCCTGTGCAGGTCAGCTGTACAGCATTGTGCTGTCGATGAGCAAAGAGCACGTGCTCTCAGCCGGCTTCGACATCAACACTCCGGACGAGTTCGGGAGAACCTGCCTACACGCTGCTGCCTCTGGAGGGTCAGAGAGCAACTCCATGCACTCTCTCTCTCTCTCTCTCTCTCTCTCTCTCACTCTCACTCACACACACGGTTTTCAATTCTCTTCTATAAAAATCTGTGACATCTTTTTAAAAATAGGTGGTCATGTGATGAGTTTCTCCTTCTCTATCTCACTCTGCAGAAACACTGAATGTCTGAACCTGCTGTTGAGCAGTGGCGCAGACATGAATAAGAAAGACAGGTTTGGGAGGTAAGAGTTAAATTTCCTGCAATCTTGTATTATAACCAGGGAAGGATTTTGTGTGTGTGTTTTAATGTGTGTGTGATCTGCGCAGGACCCCTTTGCACTATGCGGCTGCTAACAGGAGGTATCAGTGTGTGGTGATTCTAGTAGGAGCAGGAGCCGAGGTCAACGAACCTGACCGAACCGGCTGCACACCTTTACACTACTCCGCTGCTTCCACTGCTTTCTGCAGGTAACACATAGAGACACACACACTCGCTCTCTTCCCCTCGCCCCTGTCTCCACCCCAAACATTCCCCCTTCACTGGTACTCTTTTCTTGTCTCTCCTTGTCTTTCTGTCACTGTTTAGTGCACTCTCTCCCCTCCCTCTTGTACTGTTTCATCTCTTTCTTTTGCACTTTTTCATTCTCTTTGCTTTTTTCTCTTTTTTTTTCTTTTGTCACTAATTTGCACTCTCCTTCTTTGTCTTTCTCTCTCCGTCTTTGTGTTCTTGCATGCTCTCTCTCTCTCATAACCCCATTTCACTCTTTTTATATATCTGTTTCTGTCCCTTCCTCTTGTGCGCCCTCATTCTTTTGCTCTCTCTTTCTTTCTTTCAAGGTTCAAGATTAAAAGTTGCTTTTTTTTATCACATGACAAATATTTGTTTGTATCGCCAAAGCTTAAAAATTAGTCACAAGAAAATAACAGTAGTAGATAGATTTTGGGGGAAAAAAAGATATATAAAAAGATAAAGTGACTCATGGTGATAAAGGAAAGCATACACAATAATAATAATGTACTTCATACAAACTTCAATAACTTTTGATTGTGTAAAGCTGTTTTTCGACAATGTCAATTGTTTAGTGCTATACAAATAAAATTTTATTGAATTAATAATAATAATCTTTCTCTCTAGTTCTCTTTTCTGTTACTGGCCTTTCTTTTTCTTTTGTCCTCTTTCTGTCTGTCACTGTTTAGAGAACTCTCTCATTTTCTCTCTATTGTATTTTTTCTTTCTCCTACCCCATGCGCTCTGTCACTTTTTCCTCCCTTTTTATCTGTTTGTCTATTGTCCCTCTTTCTCTCTGTCACTGTTTTGCACTCACATTCTCTCTCTCTCTCTCTCTCTCTCTCTCTCTCTCTGGTGCCTTCTGTCATTCTCTTTTTCTCACTCTGTCTCCTTTTTGTCTTTTTACCCCCTCTGTTTTTATTCATCTCTTTCCCATGCAATTTAACGAGCTTTATCGGCATGTACAGTATTGCCACAAAATAAAACAGGAGCAGTTATTAAATACACGCATTTAGATTATGCTAAATAACAGATTATTTAGATTATATTAAACATCTCTCTATCTCTCTCTCTCTCTCTCTCTCTCTCTCTCAGGGTGGATCGAGGGCAGCAGAGTCCAGAGGACGGAGAGAAGGAGTCATTCATGTACGGCTTTCATGTCAATCCACTGATTTTAAGCTTTTGTGTAAATGTTATGTTTGATGTCTTTTAACCTCGCTGTTGACATTGAAATGAATGAGTTAGCTGAAGTTAGTTTCATAACTGGTATAGAATTAGTCATGAACAGTGTGAGGGTTTAAAAGATGTATATATTTAAAATACTTATGTTAACAATTTGCAACAGCTGCAGTTCTAATCCTGTTTGCTAACAGATGGTGTGTTTGAAGCGACGTGCTGTACAAAGCTCAGAGCACTACAAATGTTGTTTTTTAATTTGCCATGTGACGTCTCGACCCTTGAGGATTTGACTCAGGGGAAAAGTAGTCTGTTTCTTATTCTTGCAGCGTACACACCGAGAATAAACTCGCTCTGGAATGACTGGAGGAGTTGTTTGTTGTACTTCTGATCAAAAAAAAAACGTTGTGTAGTTTCCTTTTCTGTTTTGTGTATAACTATGCTCTTGTGTGTGTTCGTGTGAAGGTGTGTGGAGTACTTGCTGGATAACGGAGCAGACCCATGCCTGTGCAACTCTAAAGGATACAACGCTGTCCACTACGCGGCTGCCCACGGAAACAAGCAGAGCCTCGAGCTGGTGAGCCTGCACACGTGCACACACGGTTTTCAATTGGTTTCTTGCTTAGTTTTACGTTAGCATAGTAATGAATTTTTCAGGTACGAACTCTATACATATACACACTGAAGACGTGCGAGAATCATGTTGTCCGTGTAAAATATCCTGTGTTTTTCTTTTTGTCCAATGAAGCTGTGCAATTAAATCAGTTACGCTGGTTAAGAATTTTTTGTTGGTCGGTTCAGTGTTATTGCACAGTTGCTATTGCACACAAATTTAAGATGTTGTAACTATATTGTAAGGTATTATTACTATATATTTAAGATATTGTAACATTTTTTAAACCTTATTATTTATTACAACAGTATATAAAAATATGGAGACTGGGAACAGTCCACTGGGAACAGCTCTGATTGTACAGTCTAATAGCAGCAAAGAGAAAAGACCTTCAATTTGTTCTTTTTTAATTATTTAGCTTAATATTATTAATTATTTAGCTACACTTAAAGCTTCTACCTCACACTCCAGTCCAGTATGTGACAGTAATACTGGAAAAAACAACAACAACCAACCAGATTTATACAAGATTTGTGTATTTTCTGCAAAAGCTGTTTTATTTTGTTTAAACTGCTTTAATGTTTAAGTTTATCTAAATAATTAAAACGTGTAGACCGGGACCATAAACTAACCAACTAATCAATTCTGTTGAATTGAAGCAATTAAGAAAATTTTTTATTTAAGGTGCAACAATTAATAGCATTAACACAAGTACCTGGGAAGTTTCAGTCCTTTTATAGGAGTGAAAACAAATACTGTTACATCGTGCCACATACGGCTGTTCAGTTAGGATTCGTAAAGTTGTAGCTGCGTAAAAATTGCTTGCTCACGAAGGTCTGGCTAACACGCGACTAACGTGACAATTTTTTAAAAGCTCTATTTGATCCACTAAAATGTTTTCCTCTGTTATGAGCTAAAATGCCACGGATTTTCCCCATACATCTCTATCAAATATTCTTTTTCAACATAAATTTCTATGTTTATTATTATTATTATTATAATGATCCCTAGTCAGGTAACAGCCTCTGAGACCATTATAAAATTGTCATGTAATATTTCTTTTGTGGCACATTTATTTTGCAGGAGTTTTTCATGCAACATGATAAGGTTTACTAAATAGACCATATTTATATATGGAATATGACAAGATTTCTATGAAAAATTACATGGAACAAATGTTTATTATAAAACGAGATGTTCCCGTCGACTTTGTTCGTATGGAATTTAATTACACACTCATGAGTGCGTTTTTAAAAATGTTCAACGCCATCTGTTTAATTTTGAGAATTTTTTTCAAGGTTCGATTTTATTTATTTATTTTTTATTAATACAAGGGCGTTTAAATTTCAAATTAGCATATCATCTCTTAGCGTATCTGAAACAAGGCCTACATGTTACCTCAAGCTCGGCCAAACACACCTGTGAAAACCCCATTAAAATTTGCTCAATAGTTTTTTTATTTTTATTTTTTTTTTTAGTTTTCTAGAAAGCTTAATAAACACATACAAGTAGACTGATTATGTGACTAAAAGCAGAACTCGTAAACAGCTTTGAAAAAAAAAAATCCATGTTGAAAATTTACAAATGTTATGAAATATAGTTATGTTTACTTGATATATTTGTGTTTATTTGTTTTTTCCACCTTTTTAATATTTTTTTCCTTTCTAGCTTTTGTTAATGTCCTACAACACATCAGGCGATGCAGAAAGCACTGGACCTGTCAGTCCCTTACACTTAGCAGTAAGTCTTTTGGTTTTGTCTTTAACATTTTATACAACTTTTTTATGCATTCAGTGTTTTTATAAGAAACGTTCCCACATCCAGCTGTTATTCGTCATATTTAAAGTAGTATTGCAGTACGAATATGTTGGAAGTTTAATCATTGGCTTGTCTCTGGCAGGCCGAGGCAGGACACTGGGAGTGTGTGAGCGTCTTGGTCGAGTCAGGCGCGCGTGTGGACGTGCTGGACTCGGTGGGACGCTCGGCGCTCTACGTGGCCTCTCAGAGAGGACACGCCCGCTGTGTGGAGCTGCTCCTCAGCCAGTCAGCATCCTGCCTGCTCACTGAGCACTGCAATAAGTGGACTCCTCTCCACGTCGCAGGTAAACTCAGTTCGCCAGTCGAAGTTTTTATATTTCTCTGCCTTCATTTGTGTATTTTGTGACGTTCAGTCGTTCTGGGCGCAAGGGAAATAGCTCCATGGTGTGAAGTAAAAAATATATATTTCTGTAATAATAATAATAACGTGAAGGCTGTAATTCAGGGCTACTTTACCAACCATGAATCATTTTAACTCGCACAAAGGTGATGTACGTGTGTGTTTTGTGTGCTCCAGCTGCGAGCGGCCATACAGACTGTCTGCAGATGCTGCTGTCCAGCAAGGAGGAGCCCAACCTCCCAAATGTCTCTGACACTGAGGGACAGTGAGTGAACATCTAATAATAATCGCACAGCAGCACTAACACATCAGACCCTGAAGTCTTTCACGGTATACCCGTACTAAAAAAAAAAAAAAAAAAAAAAAAAGTCCTGGGACTAGCGGGGTAAAACTGGTTTTTTAGATCAAACCAGCATTTTGAAAGAATATATACTTTTATTACAGATTTTTATTTAATCTAGCTAAGAGGAATCTGTCTGCCTAAGCACAACACTTGGGACATCAATGACGGTTGTGTGTGTAACATAGCAAGAGTTTTGGTTCAGAGATTAGACTCAAATAGATGCACCAAGACCAGAAGTTCTGAAAGGTCCAAGTCTAATTTCTATTCAAGATCAAAGGTCCGGAATGATTGATGATGATGGGCAAATGACTTTAAAAAAAATAAAAAATTAGCTTGTGAACCTGAGCAGCGCCAGCTTTTAAGTTTACAATTTTTTCTTTCTTTTTCTTTCTTTTTTTTTTTTTTTTTAAGAAACTACATTAGTAAAATCTTCTTTTACTGATTTTTCTTTTTTTTTTTTAAATTCCTAAACAAACTATAAATAAGCAGTGTCCATTTGTTTTGTTGCCTGAATAAACCAATTAAACAGACACACTGACCATAAAGGACAACACAAGAAGACGCTGTCAAAGACAACATTTAAATGTTGAAGTAATATTTCTTGCAGTAGGTCTGGTGTACACAAGAATTTCACCAGCTGGTCCAGTAGGACGGACGGAGTGAAGCGGGTTGTTTGCAGAACTATTTTTCTGAATAGTTGGGATTTTTAGTCTCTATTTAAAATCTTAATCGAACGCGTAAAAGGTGCGAACAGATGTGAACAGACTCAAACAGCGTAGTGAAGTGTGCACCACCTGCAGGATTATGGAGGAACGCCAACCATTTTTTTTTCTGCTTCTTTTTTTTTTTTGCACGTGCTTTTGCATTTTATTAATTAATATTGAGGTTGAACTAAAAAAAAAAAAATCCATATTGTAAGCACTGCATGCTTTATTTAATTATTTTTTTCTTCAACTGATATTTACATAATTTTTTGATTCTGTAAAGCTGCTTTGCGATTAAAATTCTTTATTAAAAGCGCTATGTAAATAGAACTGAACTGATTGTTTTACTTGTTATTTTTTCATTTGTTTCCCTCATCAGCAGGACTGACTTCTCTGACTCTCTCCTCTCCAGAACTCCTCTGATGTTAGCCGTACTGGGAGGTCACACTGACTGCGTCCTCTTGCTGCTGGAGCGAGGGGCGTGTCCCGATCCAAGAGACAGGAAGGGAAGAACGGCACTTCACAGAGCGGTCAGTCTACTCCTGATTGTTATACTGCTGGTGTACCATTGTACATACACCGAGGAAGTTTTGGTTACTTACTGATGTCAAATGGTCTCTAGTAACACATCACCTAATCTCTGACAAGCAGCTACTGCATTCGTTCACTCTGGGAGTGTTAAAAACACTCGACTCTGGGTCACGACTATACGAACAGGCAGGGCTCAGAATATTATCGCCACTTCACGAAGTTAATGTTTGAGATATTATAAAAATGCATAATCTAACCAGTTCGTCATGCATTTCTTCATTTCAACATTACGCATTTATAATGCAAGTAAATCTGAGTTTATTAAAATGGTGGAACAGGAAATGTGTCCGACATTCGAGCACTAGGTGGCAGTATTCACCTAAAATGCAACCTGCTGTGTCACAGCCAGTGAATTCTATATACTAGGGCTGAAACGATTCCTCGAGTAATTCGATTACAAAAAATGATCGAGGCAAAATCTTCTTCCTCTAAGCTTCTTTTAATTAATTTTAGAAAAGCTTGCGTTATGTTTTTGCACAATTATTTGTTTGTTTGTTCTGGATGCACGCCACCAGTAAACACAGACGAAGAAGAAGCGCTTGCGTCACCCACAAAGCGGAAGGAGACTCAAACAGTTAGCTGTGCATTGATTTGAGGGAGCGTTCTGTTGCGGGCTACAAAATGGAAGGGAGCGATTAAAAATATCAGCGAGCCAAGAGAAGAAGAAACCAGCAAGAGAAAATGACAGAAATTATCATATGTTATGCCTCAGCTGTAGATTTTGGACCTTTTAGTTCTGAAAGTAAAGTTGCACAACTTAATGTTTTTGTGTATTACATCTATTAAGTCTCAGTTATATTTGCTTTTAATTATTTGTCCCCACATATGCTGTGGTTGTCACTTACTACATGTACATCACATTTAGTGTTGTGCAGAACTGTTTTGGCTCTGTTGTGCCCTCTAGTGGATGTAGATTTAATTTCTCCAGATGCATATCTTCTATTGCTCATGTCGCAGTTTCTGCAGTTCTTCTAACCAGACCACTTTCTTTCTTGTAGGCGCTGCTCGCCTGGGAGGACTGCGTGACCGCTCTGTTGTCCCGCAACGCCGCGGTCCTGACTAAAGACGTCCAGGGCCGCACTGCACTCCACCTGGCTGCTTCCTGCGGCCATGCTGAGATTCTGGCCAGAATGTTGTCTGCTGCTGACCACAACAACTCGCACCACCCGATCGCTGACTGCCACGGCTTCACCCCCGCACACTGGGCAGCCTATCACGGTGAGGCTCTAACTAGTTGGAATGCAATAAAGCATTTAGATGAACTCTTTATTGAAACCTTTTTTGTGTGTGTGTTGTGCAGGTCATGAAGACTGTTTGGAAGTTTTACTTGAAATTAAACCATGTAGTATCGAGGAGGGAAACCTCTTCACCCCACTGCACTGTGCTCTGTGAGTTCAACACATTCAAAGCACAGGTTTTATATTCTCAGTGTGTATATCTGTTTTCAGAAGAGACAACCGTTATAGTTAACAGTTCTGTGGTTTTGGTTGTTTTTTTTTTTCTTCCCCATTTTAGAATTAATGGCCATAGCGGTTCTGCAGAAATTCTCTTGAACTCCAGTTTTGGCTCATCACTGGTCCACGCCAGGGATGCAAAGGGAAGGTCCGTAAAAGCGTGTATAAGAACATGATGTTAATGGATGGTGTTTCCGCAGCTTTATTTATTTATATACTGCTGTTCTGAAGAACAGACTCCTGTAAATCAACGGCCTTTGTGTAATTAACTTTTTTTTAATTAATTTAATTTTCAATTAAATTGGGTGAATGTGATGATAAAACATCAGTCATGATAGTGTTTTATTTGTCCTATTCGCACGGGGTGAGTACCTGAGGGGTATTACCTGGGGATCTTGCGTGATTTGTAATAATCGCGGCGGTTGTCTGTGATCTTAATCCCGTGCAAATCGGGGCGCGTCTGTATACGTAGTCCCCGACTTGCAAACATTCGAGTTAAGAATTTCCGCAGACATGAACGGACCGAGGTTCTACTTCCGGTTCAATCATGGAAGTAGCTCTCATGTATTGGTAAAAAAATAAATAAATAATAGACACTGTAGCGCACCAGATACCAATATTTACAATTGTATAAAATCTTTTTTTTTTTTGACAGAGAGAGTCTGCCTCTACGGTTTCAATGAATCAGCTTGGTGATAGAATATGGCTGTCCTGTAAAACTGTCCCGATAGTAAATAATCCTAATTTTGGATCATCCTCAACAAAACAAGAGTTTACAGTCCAATACAGTGGAAAACAGCTCTGAGACAAACGGCGTCCGAAAACAACACTGTTACGTTTCACTGTGAGATTAATTTCCTTTTGCGTGTTTCCGGATTTTGGCCACATAAGGCTCACTTTGCCGGAGTTGAGAACAAATTGGACTTGGGAACGTACTCCCGGAACGGAACTCGTTTGTAAGTTGGGGACTGCCTGTAATTTGTAAATAAAAAAATTACCCAACATATGACCTACCATATTTTGCCGAACATTGAGGTCTTGAGATTTGGCGGGGTTGTATATAATTTTTTAAATCGCACAAGGTCGGTCCCAAGATATTACTAATCCTGTGCGAATAGGACTAGAAAAACAGTTTTTGTTGAGATTGCAGCGATCTCTGTCCTTTTTTTAAAAAAAAATTTTTAATTAATTTTTTTTAAATTAAGTTGCAAACATTTTGCGTGCAGAACTCCGCTCCACGCTGCTTCCGTAGCCGAGGACGTCTCCGGGCTGCTCCTGATTCTGCGCATGGGAGCCGACATCAACGCCGTGGACCACTCGGGACGCTCGGCGCTCATGGTGGCTGCTGACAAGGGCAAGAGCGGCGCTGTGGGTAAGGATTGAGAACGTATCACTCTGCTGGGTTTTGTTTTCAAATTCATTAATTTCAGCATTAAAGCACTCCCACTGATGGAGCGATCGATTGTTGTTGTCCAGCCCTGCTGCTGCATCGAGCCAAAGCTGACCTGTCTCTTCTGGATGTGAACAGAAACACTGCCTTGCATCTGGCCTGCAGCAAGGTACTGTCTACCCTCAGCACGGTGTTATTTACAGACAGGAGGGGTGATGTGCAGTCTAGTTTTCTCATCGTCTTTATTAAACTGTGTGTCTGTGTGCCCGCACCTTATAGGCTCATGAGATGTGCGCCATGCTGATCCTGAAAGAGATCCACAACCCGATTCTCATCAATGCAACCAATAGCATGCTTCAAATGTGAGGTTTTTGTTTGTTCGTTCCCCCCCCCCCTATGTATTAGAGAGCTAATGGTGCATGCAATTTAGTGCACACAAAGGTACGACTTGCAAGGTAGAAGTGTGCAAATCATGACACCCGGGGGCGAGTCAAAAATTATCTGCACTCTGGCTGTAGAATGTATTTTATTTAACTTTTAAAAACGACACCCATCCATCATTTTTCGACATAATCTCTGTGCTTTTCAATACACCTTGTCCGTCTGTCGGCAAGCTTCCGTATTCCCTCATTTAAAAATATTTTAGGCTGAGCTGTGAGCCACGAATGCACCGCTGTCTTCACTTCTTCATCAGAAGTGAATCCTCATCCTCATAGGGCTGCTTTCAGGGTACTAAGTCTGATGGAGCGAGATCAGGACTATAGGGAGGACGCTTTAACGCCTCAAAAAGTTTTTTTGCAGAGTGTCGACAGTGTGTGCAGAAGTGTGCGGACGTGCATCATCATGCAAGATCATGACACTCTTGGTTAGCAAGAGTTTTTTGCCTCACCCTTGTATTTAAAGTAAACATTTCCCAGTTTAACTTGTACAGTGCACTGAGAGATTCATTTCCTTAGGCGTGGTTATGGTTTTTGACCACATGATGGCAGTGTGGGGAAAGGAGACAGATTTAGTCTAGTGGATTGGTATTGTTTATATTGTATATTCGTGTCAAAGACTCACTTTGTTCTGACTTACGAACAAATCCGACTAATGAACGTGCTTCTGTAACGAAACTTGTTCATAAGTAGGGGACTACCTGTGTGATTTTTATTTTTGGTACGCGGGTGAATGTATAGAACTTTTCGTAAACTGATGCTGCAGGATTGTAATTCCATTTAAACTAATCTCAGTGTAAATGTTACGGATATTGGAATTAGAGTAATACACGTTTTCTAGTGATGCGCGGGTCGGGTATTTTTCCAACCCGCGGGTCCCGCTTTTATGAAATTATTTGGCCCGCCCCAGCC
>JAQMYG010000015.1:4557492-4584131 GCA_030014215.1 Clariallabes teugelsi
TTCGCAGCCTGGACAAAATGTCAGCAAGGTATTACTTTTTTTTTTTTTTTTTTTGCTTGATCATGAATTTGATGATGTCAGAGTTTGGTTAGGATGTGCGATTTGGTAGATTAACCCTTATTAATCATCTTTGTAGGTTTATCATACTATAGCGAAGTTCGGTAACTTTACAAAGTATTGAATATCCGAACATGAAATCTGTTCGTCCTTGATTCTGATTTGTCCACCTCTGACTGTCCTTTCCAAAAAAAAAAAAAAAGCTAAAAAAAGGAAAAATGCACTCTTTCTTTTTGTTTTTCCTTTTTTTTTTTTTTTTATTGTTCATGTGCAGCTACATATGTGTTTACACGTGTGCGCGCAGTTCTCACAAATCCGAGTAGGGGTGCATCATATTTACGATGTTACATTAGTCGGGAAAAGCAAATTTTTTTTTTTCTTTTTTACTTTTCTTTCCCCGATTGCAGAAGGGCCACAGTGGGGGGACGGGGACAAAATGAGAAATGTGAACGCACGGGTGTTCAGTAAGGCATTAAAATCCGTTTGCACTGCCACTTGTATTGACTGACTGATTCTAAATACGATGAAGTCGAGGTGAAATTTTTGTAGTGTAAAAAAAAAAAAGTGCACATCTCTTCATTTGAAGAGTTCTTTCTGTTCTCATCAGGTGCCATTTAGTAATCGGAGAAAACTTGTAATCGCAGCCTTTATCCCGCGACCTGTACATGGGAACACTTCTCATCGCGCGCATGTGTCCGTGTGTGCGCGCGGCGAATAAACCGGCAGCTTGTGGAGTTGGAGGAGAGCTGGTCCTAAATATCTTGTAGCTGAAGGTTGTGTGAAGCTCTTAGAGTTAGAGGAGGGCATTTTAGCTGAACGACCATGTGCAAAATAAATAGATTATTTAAATAAAAAATAAAAAAATGGTCCTTCTTTATAACTGGTGCCATAGTTTTCTTCTCTGCACTTCATATGAACGATTTTATAGAGTAACGTGAATGAATTCCAAAAGTTATATATGTCGCATGATCTACAATGAAACCAAATTCATATTTATTTGAGATTATAACACTAATTAATAATAATAATAATAATAATAATAGTTAAAATTAAGCTATAAGAGCGCAAAGGTGTGAGGAGAAGGATGATTTCAAATTAAAAAGCCATTCCTTAGCCTCGTGTTAGATCATGTTAACGGCTTAAAAGTTTGACTTACAGGTTTTAGTACATACGAGCTCAAAAGGCATTTATGGGAAAATTTCAGTGATTGTTTTCAAGAGTAAATTCTCCAATATGTGTCAAATGAAATGCCTTAACTTTGTCAGAAGGGTAGAAATAAAAAGATTTTTTTTTTGCCTTTATTTTTTTTTAAACAAAATAACGCTTACTGATCAACATGTCAAGCTTGGGATTATTTAACGCTTTAAATAATGTAAAAAAAAAAAATTGGGGGGGGGGGGATTTCCTGTAACTTGCATCCAATTAGCAGGAAAAAAAAAAAAAGAAGAGGAGAACTTGTAGCTACTTCAAAGTGCGTCTTAATAATAATCCGTTCGTGTCTGTGTTTTAATGTCTAGTTGATGCTCTCGAAGGTGGTGTCGACTGATGGAATGTCTAATTTACCTCAGTGGACTTTTAACGTCCCTACTACTTGAAGACACATCCGTTTAAGGCAATATTTAAATACCTATTTGATTCCTGCTTCGTCCTATTTATCTCTAGCGATTTGCCTTAAGAGGAAACGGTATACCGGGCAAGCAGTTGCAGCACTTGAGAGAAGATTTCATAAAAAAAAAAAAAAAAAAGAAAAATTATATATATATTACGTGTAGACACACACACACACACACGGGGTCTCGTTGCTCTGATGGCGAGATTGTGTCAAGAAGCACACATATCTGCATCATAATGCCAGAGAGGTTAAGCGTAATAGGTGTTTGTCAGGTTTTTTTGTTTGTTTTTTTTAATTCAAGGACTAATTAGGAAACAGTGTGTGTTTTAATGGTGTGTGTTTTTAGATTATTTTAGCTTTTAGTTGTAAGTGTCTGCAGCATGTTTCTTTGGAAGAAGAAAAAAAAAAGGGTATAGGAGGTAAGATAATGAATAAGGTGATAGGCTTTAGCTGTTCCTGTAGGTGTACTAAGAATTCGGTTTTCTCTTTTTAAATACAGTCTGACGTTAACCCTTTAAAACCCTTCATCATTATCGAATAGTTTATAATGTGAACAGAGGTGCCGACATGTACAGCGTGGCATTTATAGCGTAAAGGAGACGTATAACACGTCTACAGCGACACAGCAGTCTGATCAGATGAAGAAAAAAACTGTATAAAATTTGCTAGGATTAAAAAGAGGCAAGGATTTTAAAGACGAGAAGTATTTTTTTGTTCGCACCATGTTAGCACAGACATCTGCAGACCGCGACAAGACCGCAAATCTCTGGTCTGTTTGGTGCATGTGTTTTTGTGGTAATTTGTTTTCCGTCTGCTGATATATTTAATCGCTAATGCTGGCACCTTTTTTTTTTTTTTTTTTTTTAAATAAAGGAAACCTCAATACTAACAAAAACAAAATTTTACAAAAGGCAGCGTAGGTAGTTTTGAACCTGAACAGTCAGAGACGGGAATCACCAAAGACCACATGATACGATATCGCGATACCTCGGTGCCGATTCGATTTGAATTACGATTCTGTTGAGTGTCTGACTGTTTCATAATGAAGGAATTGCAACTTTGTAATGCCTCAAATCCAAACTTGTTAAAAAAAAACAACAACTTCTAATTAAAGAAAAATCTGAGAAAAAAAACATCACTGTGTATCTCGCGATATACATTAATTAAAAAATTTCCCCCATCTCTACTGATTAGCGTCAAATATTTATTTCCTTCACATACAGTAGATATAGAGTATAACACACACTGCTGTGTCCTTGCTTATCAATTAATCAATGCAGGAAGCTTTTCAGAAATAAACATCACTTTTTATTTATTTGTTCTTTCCTCAGCGTAAATGTTCTATAGGTTAGAAACGCGCGATGGGTTAAATGGAAGGCGGCCATGCACTGAAACATGCTGGAAGGATTTGAGTTGTGTTTAACTTGTGATCTTACCTCAAAACTCAAACATTTAAAAAAAAAAAAAAAAAAGAAAAGAAAAAAAAAAAGCTATATAAATATATACACACATATATAAATGAAAACTGTGCTTGTGTTTGTGATGCACGCGTAAACACTAAGATTCCGTTCACTTTGTTTAATAAGTTGGCGCTCCGAGGCCTTCTGTAAAGTAACGATTTTTAGTCTGTAGGTGCTTCTGACCTAAAATTGATGTCCTTTCCCTTAACGAAGGGTGAAATCCAATCAACTATACTGTCATCGCTTTGTCCTGAGATCCGATTCAAATTTCAGTGCTGTTTAATATGCGAATGAATGAATGTTGTTTTAAAAACAAACACAAAGCTGCTTTCTCTCATCGGCAGCTCGTTTAATCGATTAACACCCTTGACGACGCATTGCCTGACTAGACTAGTCTTTATACGAGGCGTATGGGGATCCCTTTAAACTCCATCCGATCATATGTGACGAAAGCTATGCAGGAATCTTTTTTTTTTTTCTTTTCTTTTCTTTCTATCCAACGTGAATTGTTTAAAAACAAATAATAATAAAAAAAAAATCCAATCACAAAGCTATGAAGCCGATTTCGTATCCAACCTAAAAACTGACCAAGCAGTTTTTTTTTCATTTTTTTTTTTCTCAGTCCATGTTAGTGCTGTATGTGGCATGCTGCTATCCTGTACAAGTCTGTAAGCATCTATACTGTCTTTTGAGAAATTCCTCCACCATGTGGTAAATATGTGAGATTGTGCCTTTTGTTCTTAAGTACATGCCACAGGGTACGGTCTTCCATTGATACCTTTTTTTTTTTTTTTTTTTTTTTTTTTTTTTTGTGAGCCTTACGAACGATCAAAAATCGGTTGTAAATTGAAATCCGTCGATCAATGGCTAGTTTCTACATGAGTATTGTGTCGTGAACAATCAGGAGCCTCGAAGAAGAAGAAGAAGAAGAAAAAAAAAAGCCCAGAGTCGTTTTGTGACATCACAAAGGACCGAATAATCTTTGTATAACAAATTTAACAGTGTATAGTGACGTATTTGAATTCTGAGCTTGGGAAGGGAGGGAGGGGCAGGGCAAAAGAAAAAACTAAAAAAAAAACTAAAAAAAAAAAAAAAAAACCCTAACAAACAAAAAATAATTAAAATAATAAACGCTATTTAATTTCCTGAAGTGTGAATTCTTTAGTGAACTTTTAGCCGTGTGCCGTGTTTCGTGTGGTTGTGCATTTTCAAGTTGGTGTCTCGTAGAACGTCCAGCATGAACCGTCTTCTATCTCGTGATGAAATAGCGTCGTAGTTTCCCCCCGAAACAGATTAGGTTGAAGTGCAATAATTTCCGACGTGCACCATAGCATTCTGACTGGAGGAACATGTCCTCGTAAAATCGACCACTTTTTTTTTTTGGTGTGTGTGTGCGTCTATGTACGTGTGTGTTTTAATACCATCTGGCTTTGCCTTCATTAAAAAGAATTGTGGCACTTTCTTGTGGAATGTATAAAGACTTGCTGGCGACTGTGATGGGCATCAGACCACGTCAATACTACTAGCATTCAGAAAAGAGAGCTTTCTTTTTTCTTTTTTTTTTGTGATCGGTTGACGCGTATGTGGGTGCGCTAGTGTAGATCTTCCATTTCCTTTCTTTCCCAAAGCAGTTTGCCGTTAAGTTAGCATCTGTGACTCACAAGCTTTGACTCGGGACTGTTCAGCCTCTTTATGTGCGAGTTTTTTAAAGCTTTTCATGTCTCTGATCTTTTGTGTGTGGGTTTTTTTGTTTTGTCTTGTTTAAAACCAAAAAATGCCTAAGAGTTTGCTTACTGATTTGGCCTGTTGTGGTACGAATGAGTCGATAGGTCTGGACTAAGAACTAGTGAATTATTATACGTTTGTCTTCTGGTCCGTGTGTGTGTAAAGACTGGACTCGAGGGATTTACTGAGCAAATTTTGAAAAGCATATTATTACAAACACAAGTCTCTTCTCTGGTTGTATAACAGATTGAACCTTGATAGGAAAATCTCCATTTTTTTAATTTATTAAATTTTTTTTTTTAAGAGAAGAAAAAAATAAAGTAAGAGCATATCTGAAATTGAAACCGTTTAACATTCCGTGTGATTAAAGCAATCTGCACCAGGAAATTTCACTTTAGCTTTCAGCAACAAAGACTGAAAGATTTCTAAACCAGGGCTGGGCGATATGGTGAAATCTCATCGATATTGCAATCATGATATGCTTTTTCTGTGTATCGTGTATATCGTCAGGTGTTGGTGCTTTTATAGCTCCGTTGTTACTCACTGATTGGGTGTTACAACCTTTTTGGTTTTTGTTCCTCATCCCAAGTAAAACTTTTATAATATGGCTTCATCGATGTGTTGGCACTTTTAAAGCAAGATGAAAAATCTAAAGCATATCTTGATGTCAAGTCAAGGATTTTTATTATTATTATTAATTTTTTCTTTCCCATATCGTCCACTCGTTCTAGACCAAAATTTATATATTCAGTGGTGGACAACTCCATTAAAAAAATTAATTAAGCTGTCTGCTCGCTTATTTTAGAAACTTGGAAACTTAATCGACTATTGCGTTATGCTAGCTAACACTTTTTTTTTTTTTCTCATGACCTGAAATCTTTGCTAGATTATATGAAACTTCATGCACACTGTTAGGTTAAAACATATTTAACATCCAGTACTACCTACCCATCAGCTCGGTCATGTCTCAGCTGATGCGTGTGGTGAAATTCAGAGGTGTCATAGTTACAACTCTGCAAAGCACTTTTTTTTTTTTTTTTTTTCAGATACCAAATAAAGAATTTTATTTTGCGCATTAAATACGGAGTACATTGTTTCTTTGTTTTCCCCTCAATTTTCTGCTCTTTGATCGAGACAATAATGCTGCTGTCTATTTTAAATTAAATTCTTAAAGCTTGGCGCATACAGGCTGCTGATTTGTCCACCGCTGATATTACTTCACGCACATCCACTTTGAAGTTTTTATCTTTAAGTAGTGAAGTGTTCAGAATTGAACCACAGCGAGCACATTGCTTTAACGATGACAACAATATATCTATTTTTGCTTAACATAGTCGAGTATTTTACGGCCAAGGACCAATCTGCGATTCCGTAGAGACGGCCAGTGACACAATTATTATTATTTTTGTCCTAAAACAAGCAATATAATCAAGAGACAATTGTATATTTTGAAAGGTTTTGAGTTGCTGGGTCACTTTGGCTCGTTTTTTTTTTTTTTTCCCCCTTTTATTTTCCGTAATTTTTTGTTTTGTTTTTGTGGCACCTTAGGTAAACACCCTCTCCTTGTGTTGGAAATGTTAAATTCCAGCACTGAGAGAGCCTTACTTCAGTCAGACTGAATGTGAATTTGCTGTGTACAGGATTTCAGGCCATTTTAAATGGACTGGCTGCATTCCGCTCGGGTCTCGTACCTGAATCCGGTTTCACAAACGACCCGAAGTCTATGAGACTTTTTTTTGTTTTTTTGTTTTTCCTGTTCTTTCCAAAAAAATGAAATAATAATAAGATTGCTGTTACAATAGAGACGCAAAAATACTATGCTCTGATCGTGTCAGGCAGCACCCAGTGTGTATGCATTAGTGTGCACTTGTGCGTGTGTGTATGTCTGTGTGTGAGAATATAGTATGGGGTCATATCAAACCTTGTATACCTCATCAGCATATCTGCAAATACTGTCGTCGTGTTTTTTTTTTTTTTTTCTTTTTTCTTCTCTTCCTCCTTATAACGTTAGGAAAAGACGCCATCACCAGCATGTGCTCAAAGCCTGGGACCACAGCGGGGGCGTTTACCATCACTCGAACCCCTGCGTCAGCCAAAACAGATCACGCTCACATCTACTGCCTTCGCTTAAAGCATGACCCAAACCTGAGTTTTGTTTTGTTTTTATTTAAACTGTTCATTTACTTTAATCAGCGTTCTGAGGAGTAGTAGCATTATTCCTACCTCTGCGTATTGCAGCTTGATGTATATCTGAATCTTGCCGCGGTAATGAAATGTTGAAAAATATGTATATGGAACAGATGTGCGTGTGTGTGTAATTTATCGTCAACAAGCGGTAATATTTAAAACAAAAAAAAAAGTGCTTGATTGTGTGTCTGTCAGTGTAACATGAGAAAGTGTATACACAGCAGAGTACCACTGGAATGTGAAGCCAGACTGTATTAGAAAAAAAAAGCTTCTTTTTTTTTTTTCTCTCATTTTAACCCACCTCTCATGCTTTCCTCCATCGTTCTGATGATGTCACATGTTTGCTAAAAACAGGGAAGCCTATCAGCCTATTGCAGCTCGTATAGTCTGATTTATATTATACCTGCTGTATCTTTTCTTCATTGTATTTTATTTTTCTTTCCTTTTCTTTTAATCCCTGTTTTTCCTTCCCTTAATCACCTCTCAATGTTCACTGTGAGCCCTCAATTCAAGTTTACAACTCTTCATGGAGTGTGTGCGAGATTCCGGGTGAGTTTCGGGCATTGTGCGGGTGGGTGCATGACTTTGGTACCTAAGCAACAATTTTAATTTTCTACTGGAGGTTAGGGGGTTTGAAGGGGGGAGGGGAATAGGTCAGCGTTACTAACGAGGGGGGTACGTCCAGTTCCCCCGAGCCTTACACCGTTCCAAAATCAAATTAACCATTCAGCCTTTGGACCTTTGTAGCGACCCTGAGTTCATTGTAGTGTCCTGAAAGCATGAGTCGTTAAGGAAGAACACTCACCCCCTCCCATCCCCATTTTCCCCCTTCACACCCTTTCACACACACCCTTGAGCCCCTAGCTGTGCCCCCACCCAATAAAGGAAAAAAATAAATAAAAAATTAAGCCATTCATTTCTGTGTGACGATGCAATCCTGAAAGCACTTTGCCTTGTTAATTCCTAGTAGGAGCTTGTAAATGGTTAATTGTTACTAACAGATGTGAACATCTGTAACATGTATTTAACTAAGAAGGAACATTTATCATTGTTTTGAATTTGGTATTATATGAACTCGGTCTCTCTGACTTTAAAATACAGAAAAAATGATAATCCTGTACATTTTGCGTTTGCCAGTTTCATAATATGCTGCAGCCAGTAGGTCTTGTCATTCAGTATTGTGGCTTAGGATTGGTTATGTTTGAAATAAAGTGCTATTGCTAAATAAAACAAGTAGTGGTGTGATTTTTCTTCTGGAGAGGACTTCTGCTACAATTTGCCTTTACATTAATTTTCAATTAATTATGTATTAAACCCTTGTGACAATGGCATGTGCGCTTTATTACTCAATTATTTTTCTTTATAATTTTTAGCTCCATTATTGGTAAACTCCATATGCAAATAAATCTAAATAAGTCTAATTCTTCCATATCCAATACTATGGTCAGCAGTGGTGGGACTTTTGTACAACTCTTGCTCCAAACCCTGACAAATGAGCTCTTGCATTAGCACTAAGGATTTTAAAAAGCAAATTTAAAAAATATATAAAGGCTCAGAAATGCACTTAAGCCCATGTTATATAAAAACTTCTGTTGGCTGCATGGTCTTATCAGTGTTTTCTGTTCAAGGCTACTATCACCCCAGTCACTGGTGTGAACATGTTTACATCTGTTCATTTGAACTGTGTGCGAGAAAAAATGGATACACCACTTGAGATTTGCATGAAAGAAGAGCAGCGTGCAGTGATTTAGTTTTTTTTTTTTTTTGTGGTCTGATGGTGTCCTTGGTGCCGAAACAATTCAAGGAAGAGCATATACCGAAGCGTTTGGATACAGTATCTACAAACATGTGATTTGTCACTATGAGCCTGAGCGTAAACAGCAGAATATGGAACAGAAACATCATTAACCACCAACTGAAAGTCAAACTTCAGCTGAGTGCTGTGAAGATGGCGCTGCATTCGTGGCTCGCAGCCCAGCCTGAAAGATTTTTTAAGTGAGGGAATATAAAAGCATGTTGAAAGATGGACAGAGTGTATTAAAAATTATATTGAAAAATGTTAGTCTTTTTATGTTAGCTAGTTGGCTAGTATTCTTAATGAAGCGTAAACATTTAGAAATATGACCTACAATATTTCAATCCTATAATCTTGTCAGGTTAGTTCATGATATTATTTTATCTTGCATTAGTACAAAAGGTGAGAATAGTAAACATGATGTAAGCCCTATCAGAAATCCTGTGAGGTAGACTTGTGCTAGCTAGTTGGTTAGCATTATTAGTAAGATAATGAATATGGTTTTAAAATCCTGTCAGGTTATTTCATATTAGCTAGTTGGCTAGCATTAGCTGTATAGATAAAAAATGGTTATAAATGGAATTAAAATCCTTTCAGAAATCCAGCATGATAGCCATCTATTTAATTTAAGCTGAAAATATGATAAACATATTTAAATATGACTTAGAGACCTGCCAGGTCAGCTCATATTAGCTGTCTATCTAGCATTAAATGTGAAACGATAAGAAATGACATCAAAATCCTTTTAGAAATCCTGTCAGGGTAGCTCATGCTAGCTAGTTGGCTAGCATTATCAGTAAGATAAGGAATATGATTTTAAAATCCTGTCCAAATCCTTTCAAACTCTAGTATTAGCTACTTGGCTACCATGAGCAGTATAGTATATGAAAAATGGTTATAAATAGAATTAAAATCCTCTCAGAAATCCAGCATGATAGCCATTAATTTAAGATTAAAAAAAAAAAAGATAAACATTTAAATATGACTTAAAATTCTGTAAAGCCAGCTCAATATTAGCTGTCTATCTAGCATTAAATGTAAACTGTTAAGAAATCCTGTCAGGTTATTTCATATTAGCTAGTTGGCTACCATTAGCAGTATAGATGAAAATGGTTATAAATAAGAATTAAAATCATCTCAGAAATCCAGCATGATAGCCATCTATTCAATTATAGCTGTAATTATGATAAACATTTTAAAATATGATTTAAATTCCTGTCAGGTTAGCTCATATTAGCTGTTTATTTAGAATTAGCTATAGAGAAAAGCAATGCTTACAGTATATATGACTAAAATTCCTCTTGTTTTCTAGTTGGCTAGCATTAATATTATTGATGATACTGTATATTGTATAAAATCCTGTCAGGTTAGGTCCTGTCTAAACATCAAACTTGTTTAGAAATAACTTAATCCTTTCTAATATCCTGTCAAGTTAGCATATGCTAGTCTTAGTGTATTTAGAATGAGTTGTGATTTCTGCTCAGGTTTAGTTTAGGATAAATGTTTATTTAAACAAATTGATTTATTTAGCCATCCATTTATCTTTATCCATAAATAAGTTTATAAATATGACTTAAGATTCTCTTAGAAATTCTGTGAAATGTTTATTAATAACTCAATCCTCTCTTAGATATCCTGTCAGGTTAGCTTATGCTAAGTGTAAAAGAAATCTGACTTCAAATGCTGACAGAAATCATTTCATGCTAGCTAAGAATGAGTATTACATTTTTAAATGTGACTTTTTAGAAATCTTGTCGGGTTAGCTTGTTGTCTATTTAGCATTGAACTGAATATAAACAGTTATAAATCCTGTCAGCTTAGCTAGCTAACTAGCTTTAATTGAATAGAGTACAAACTAAATCCGATAAATGAGCTAAAGTTAGTCACACACAAGACAGTTTTAATCAGTGATCATTTACAAATAAATTCCAAATTCATTACAACTTCACAATTAAAATCTATATTATAAAAGTTTTATAAGTTATATAAAACTCAGAGACTCGGAGTGACAGGACAACCTCTCATTGAGATCAAAAGAATGCTACACCAGAATTCGATTGAAATTTTCCCCAAAGCTGCATGTAGTCAAATCAGTAAAAAGATTGTTGAGTCTGATTGAAGCAGCATTCCTTTTTCCTGTACCGTCCTTTCAGGCGCAATCCCATGTTCAAAGACGTCTGTGCATTTTAGCAAGGTTCGGTGCTGCTCTATGGTTCCACTCACACTATCTTCTGACTCTCACCCATCACCTAAACTAATGCTGATGTTCTCCTCAAAGAGAGCGATGCACAGCATGATGGCACCTCCTGTGAGCAAGCCGACGCTCTGTAGGAGGAAAGAGCTGAGAGGACTCAATGAACCTCGATCGCCGTGCAGCATCTCGGGCATCTGGAAGCACAAGGAACAAGAGGGTGCCAAGAATTGTTAGCACCGTAATTAGGGCAATATATAATATTGGGGACTGTTGGTAAGTGCGTGATCTTAAAGGATTAAACAGATATAAGTGCACCCTTAAGACAAATTATAGGGAAACATTTCTTCAAAAAGCAGCCAGTGCCAAAAGATACCACAACTTAGGATTAAGTCAGGTTTTATGTATACTTATTTCATATCATGTCTTCATTTACATGTCTTTTCTAAATATTTGATTGTTTTTATATGCAGAAATATAATTATAGTGTTGGCAATTGGTAATATTGGTAATAGTTTAAGGTGGCTGGAACAGATTATTTGCATTTACATTATTTCTATATAAAATTCTTTATCGCCTTAATAACTCACCTCCAGAACAATTACACAGGCACAAATTCATATGCAGATGTTCCGCTGTAAAGTTTTTTTTTGTTTTGTTATAATATTTATTAGAACTCCCAAAGCATCTTTTCCACATCCTCCAAGTAGCTGTCTTTTTCATTTTAATATAAAATTGACTTCATATTGTTTTTCTTTTCCATACCTCGCTAACCCCCATCCCCCTCGTATTTTAAGATTTAAATGCAATACAAACTCTTGCACTCTCGTACGTACACCAAAACAGTTTTTAAATGCCCACTAAAAACTTTTTGTCACCTAAGAGCAAGCATTTCTACTGGTACATCCCTCTCATAATAAAAAATAACAAGAAATATAAATCCACATAAATGTGATCATCAAAAGCACCTGATGTTTGTATTAGAACCTTAATTTTTTATAATTTATATTGAGATATTTATGCAATAAAAAAACACAAGTTGAGTTTATTTGTTACTTACAAAATCAAACCAGCTACCACACTACAGCAAAATGTAGCTAAAAGTCTATAATCTTATTGGCATTTGTGTATAAAACCAGGATTATGTTTAAGCCGATGAGTACTTCTAACTTATAGACAGAGGTCGTATGTAGCAGTGTTTGAATGAAAAAACAGAGACTGTCTGTTTTGGATATGCAAAGTGCAAATTTAGTGCTAGTTTACTGACAAAACACTTTTCTTTTGTTGAAACAGTGTGCGGCTCATAATTAGCTTTTTGTCCTGAAATAAAAGAATCTGATGTATGGCATGGAAATATTGCAAATTTTCCATATTCTAATTTGATATGTTTATAACTGGTTTTGAAACCCCTGTAACATTATTAATGACACTTTTGATAATACGAAGAAAGTTAAACCGGGGACTTTTGATTGGGTAGAATAACAGCACAGTTACTGGAGTAAAAACTCCAGTTTATTTCTCTATATCATCCTCCGCTACACTAATGCACTTATTTCCATATGCACTTATTTCTTTATTATTCCTTTAATGGATGAAACATGTGGAAATGGCTTGAAGCGAGGTCAGGACTGTATTGGCGGTGTGTCAACTCCCTGCTGATTTCCTATAATGTGCAAGTGGCGTTGTGGTGAATGATTGCGTGTATGGTTACCACGGACAGATGCATCTCTTCTGCAAGTTGGTGACAAGTTGTCTGTCGATTTTCAAAGATCAGGTGTTCCACTTGCACAGTGGGCTTTGAGTCACCTTGGCCAGGATTATTATTCACAGCCTTCTTTAAAATGTTTACACCATTCAAAAGTCTTCAGTAAATGTCAATTGGTTTTTATGCCTTCATAACAACACAAGTCCCGGTTTGACATGAATGCCCCTTGAACTTTAAATGAGCCGATGATATTGTGCAAAAAAGATTTGTTATCACACGGACAAGCACAAGTCAAGTCAAACATTATTGTGCCTTAACATGAGTTTTTTAGTCTTAACCAAAGCTACTGTTCTCACCATGTCAGTCAGTGCGACATAGAGAAAGACTCCGGCGGTGAGTGTGAGGATCCAGGGTGAGTGCTGTGCCCACTGGTGCCCCAGTACCGTGCCAGTCAGCACTCCCACGTACCCCAGCAAGGCTGAGAGCAAGCTGAAGAGTGCCAGTCTGCGTACAGGCCAATCTGCAGCCAGCAACATGGCCAGATCACCTGAACACACATGCAGGAACAATTAGTACTGTTGATTATAGGACTGTCATGATTGTAATATTTTGTGAGTGAAATGAAATACCAGCAATAAATAGTGTTATTAAAGTGTTGGCACTACAAGCCACCAGAACAGCTACAGATTCTACAAGTCTCTGGAACTGGAACACGTTTTTCCTTTAGTTGATGCTAAGCTGCTAAGGTCATTGTAAAGGCCATAACATTCAATTTACATCATTTTCGTTCATCATCAAACATTCAGTGAGCAGGTTAATCCAAGGGACTGAGTTTGAGCCAAATCTTCACAGTAATAAAATTAAATGTCCCCTGCAGCATACTGTAACACAGCTGCTGGTTATTTTTCCTTTGTCATCCATCATGGCAGTCTTGACATTAGGACAGAACATGTTTTATCTAAACGATTGTAAGTTTTATAAATGATTCACTGATTAATTAGAGCATATTTCAGTTGCTCGGTCTGAGCAGAGAGAGAGTGTTATACCCAGCTCGTGAGGAAGCTCGTGGCAGAAGACAGCAATAGTTGTACTAACTCCTCCAGTCAGGCTCTGAGAAAAAGCCACACCTACAGACCAAAGAAGAAAAGGAGTAACGTGAGACATGTGAGCATGCACTGAGCAAAGCCAAAACAAGGAGCTGTTTAATGATTAATAAAGAGTAACACAGTGATGAAAATCTCTCTCTCTTATTATTATTGATATATTGGCCCCATAAAACAGAAGAACAAAGAACAAGACAGCAGAAGGATATAACATGATTGATAGCACAGTCCTGTGGAACTGTCACATCGGGTTAGTCAGATGTCTTTCATAATGTTCTTGAACAGCAGCTCTGTCAATATTATAGGCTTCAGGATTTCTATTAATGCATTCATTCCAATACTGATTATCGTTTCTACAGTAACAGATGACACGGGGAATTGTCTATTCAAACGCTCCTGGTGTTAAAATGTTAACATGGTAATTTTTTTGTTAAAAAGACATTGATTTATTATTTTTGTAAGGAGTCTCCAGTGTCAGCGCTTTCTAGCAATTTTGTATTTCCATTTTTTACATGGAAAAAGGAGGACTTTTTTGTCTTTTTTCCCTTTCACCAGCTCAGACATACACACCGATCGCTAATCCGTCAGTGAGGTTGTGGATTCCGTCTCCCATGATGACCATCCAGGCGATGGTGCTGAGGCTGGAGGACCTTTGATTTGGTGGTGCGTGTGAATGACCGTGACCCGACTCAGGGTTCACAGAGTGCTCAGGAGCAGCGCAACCTAAAGAGGAGAACCACAGGTTTCATGAATTTACAAATGACCAGGGAAGTATCAATGCATTGTGACATTATGCATTGCGATGCCAAAAATTTGTTTGTAACTGCTGTCATTGCATTACAACACAGTATTATTTAATTGAAATATGAACAAAGACATTTTTGTAAACTCTTCCAATGATGCACATTAACTGTAACATTAATATTCTTTGAAAAAATTTTTTTTTGCATTGATCAAAATATAAATTATTTACAAAAACCCAATTTAACATCAGACGCAGTAGCTTTAAAAACAAACTAGTTTGAGGGTCAGGTGGAAATGATCAGGCTTGGAAATTTTTATCGCAGAACAACCATGACCATGATGAGACGATTATTTCTTATATGCTGGCAAACTAAATCTAGATTGTTTTTTTACATGGTATTGATTTTCATTAATCGTCTTTACTTTACCACCAACAGGACAAAGAATTTAAAATATAAACAGTATATGTCTCCCTCAGAGACTAAACAAGTAGATAATGCATGTAGGCGAAGTAAAAGAAAGCTAAATGTAAAAGTGCTTAATTTAAAAGATTTGATGTGAAAACTGTCTCAGACATCAGAATTACGAATTTTGCTATTATGAAGTCAGATTCTGATCTTTAGTCTTAGTTGATAAGACTGGATATAACTCTAGAACTTTTAGGTTGTTCTCATTGTTTTAAACTCACCCTGCAATGTCGTCATCTCCCCGGCCTCTGCTGCATTCTCCTTTCTTTTCTTTGATTGCTAAGTGAGAAAAAAAAACATTCCAAACTCTAAAATGAGTCTATTGTGTATGCGTGTGTGTGTCTGTTCCGCTGTGTAATGCAGGACAGTAGCTCACCTTATAGCTGTGCCTAAGACCAAGCACACTCTCAAACACGAAGAGCAGGTAAAGCCCACCGAGCACACTTAAGCCCTTTAGCACCGCATCCAGGTGATGGCTGTGTGGCCCAGAGTTCGCCTAAAACACACAAACACATACACACATAAGCACTAAACGAACTATATTTACATATTCATACTTCAAGAATGCTAATGCACCACTTGAAAAGGATTAAAGACATGTTAATGTTTGACATTTAAAAGTCCTATATTTTAACCTTTTAAGCTCTTAAGGTTGTGTAATAATAACGTTCACTATCAGACACACACACACACAAACTTTAAATACACATAACTATATGTAGTATGTACAGAAACAAGAAATTAATCGGTCCTCTAAAATAAAATATTAAACACAATTTATATAAATGGACATCTTTATGTCCCAGAACAGTATTTATTTTGTATGTTTTTTCCCCCTCTACATATACGTAAGCCCAAACTAAATATATGCAATAATATGTCACAATAATCTGATATTCTAACCATCCTTCAAGCTTTCACCTCACTCACTGTTATCCTGGTCACTTACATGAGGCAGTAGATGCAGAAGGGCGTCTCCACATAGAGTGCCCACCGCCATGGCCGCCATGGGGCACAGAAAGGTCCGGAGGGCAGTGGGAGGGATCAGGGGAGTCAGTCCGAGGGCAACGAGCGATGGCAGACTGATTGCTAGCAGTGCCACGGAGGCCCAACCTAGAGCTGAGAGGAAGTACACGCTATACACAGTCTGTTCTTAGTGTTTATAGAATAACATACTGATACAAATTACAGTGCATACGAAAAGTATTCATAGCGCTTCAATTTTTTCACGTTTTGTTATGTTACAGCCTTATTTCAAAATGGAATCAATTCATTATTTTCCTCAAAAATAATAATAAAAAAAAGAACACCCCATAATGTCAATGTGAATGAAGTTTGTTTGAAATCTTTGCAAATTTGTAAAAAAAATTTTTAAAAAAAATCACATGTTCGTAATTATTCACAATCTTTTCCATGACACTCAAAATTGAGCTCAGGTGCATCCTGTTTCCACTGATCATCCTTGAGATGTTTCTACAACTTGATTGGAGTCCAAATCAGTCGTAAATTCAGTTGATTGGACATGATTTGGAAAGGCACACACCTGTCTATATAAGGTCCCACAGTTAACAGCGCATGTCAGAGCACAAACCAAGCCATGAAGTCCAAGGAATTGTCTGTAGACCTCCAAGACAGGATTGTTTCGAAGCACAGATCTGAAGAAGGATACAGAAAATTTTCTGCAGCATTGAAGGTTCAGATTAACACAGTGGCCTCCATCATCTGTAAATGGAAAACGTTTGGAACCACTAGGACTCTATCTAGCCCTACCAGGGGAGAAGGGCCTTACTCAGGGAGGTGACCGAGAACCCAATGGTCACTTTGAAAGAGGTCCAGCATTTATTTGCGGAGAGAGGAGAAGAGAAAGCAAAGTCTTTTTAAGTATGATGCTACAAGATGGTTGCTCTTCTGGAAGGTTATTTTCTCTCCACAGAGAAATGCTGGACCTCTTTTAAAGGTGACCATCGGGTTCTTGGTCACCTCTTTGATTAAGGCCCTTTTCCCCGATTGCTCAGTTTGTCCGGGCAGCCCTGACACGTGTGTGTGACGTTCCAAAACATGTCCAATCAACTTATTTTACCACAGGTGGACTCCATCCTTGAGATGTTTCTAGAACTTGATTGATCAGAGGAAACAGGATGCGCTCGAGCTCAATTTTGAGTGTCATGGCAAATTTTGTGAATACTTACAGTATGTATATGTTTTTTATTTTTTCAAACATACTTATTTCATATTGTCATTATGGGGTATTGTTGAACTGAATCAATTTTGGAATAAGGCTGTAACATAAAATGTGGGAAAAGTGAAGTGCTGTACATACTTTCCAGATGCACTGTATATGGTAGCATATACAAACTAGGCCATGTGATTACAATACAATGTTTGGACCTTTGTACATTTGGACTTTACATTACATTAGTTATAAAATTACCATCATTATGAATTATTACTGATTAATTATTATTTATAATTTATTTCACTTGCTTTACATTACTCACCAACCCTATTTAACCTTGTTTGTTACTTACTCATGTCACTTTACACGACTTTAACAACTTACTTTACCTTGCATACTTAACTTCATTAAACTTTACCAACTTTACCTACATTTTACATACACTTTACTTACAAACACTACTTTATACCCCCTATTCACTTTATTTTACCTTATGTTTTTAGTTAGTTAAATAGTTTTACACTTTACTTACAATGTGTTCCCTACTTACTTTATTACACATTACTTAGTTGCTTAATTAGATACTTAACCATTTACCATTACTTATACTTTTACCTTACTTACAGTACCTTATTTACTTTACCTTATCTAGCTACTTATTTAGTCACTTAATTAATTATTATAATTACAAATACATCATAAATGAAAGCCACTTTAAGTGATTAAAGTAAGACTTTAATCAGTTACTATTACTTACGATTACAAATTAGAATTTCAATCACATCTGTATACTTGACTTTACCTAACTTACCATTACTTGATACTTTTCCTCCCTGTTTTATTTAACTGTCACTTAGTCACTTAAATAGTTATATAATTACTTGCTACACGTCAGTTTACTTTACCTCATTTTACCTACTTAGTCACTCAAGTAGTTACTTAATTAATATTACTTACTACAATTTAAATTACACATCTATGTACCTGACATTACTGACCTATTTACTTTATTTGCTTGTTTTACATTATTTCTTACTATATACTTCAATTAATTCACCTAATTTTCACCTATTTAAACAATTCTAATTACTCTAGCTTATTTTGCATACTTAGTTTACTTAGCTTACTGAACCTCGTTCATTATTTTACCTTGCTTACTTTCTCTACTTCTTTTTTTGCTTTGTGTTCTTACTTTACCTCACTTCACCTGCTAGTTACAGTACTTTACTTTCATTTAATTTTCTTTTCTTACTCTAGCTACAATACTCTATTGGTTACATTACTTCACTCTACTGACTTTACTTACTTAGTGAAAAGTAGATAACGTGGAGAAATGTATTATTTGATTTTAAATATCTGTACACATTAGTTTTAAGATCCTCTAATGAGATACTTTTAACTTTTCCACAGACAGATGAAACAGCTTATATTTTTTATTTATAAAATTATTGCCCACTTAAGACATTTTAAAAACCAATTTTGTGTTTTTAGTATTAGGTTTTTGTTTTATCCTGTTTATCTATTTAAATTTCCTGTCTTTTGTGTTTTAATGCCTTTTATTGTTTTATTGATTTATTTAATTTTATTGATGTTTTGCCTGACACTTATTGTTCAGCACTTTGGCCGACGTTTATTATCTGTAGACATGCTATATAAATTAAATTTACTTAACTTGACCTACTTTACATGTTCCACTTCACTTTACCTACTTTCCTCCACCATGATTTTAACGTAGTTTATATATTTAGTTTTCACCTTAACTTAGTTATTTACTTAATCCATGTAACTTAATTTACTTAAGTTCACTTTAACTACTTAACTACTTTACATTTCTTTCTTTCTTCACTGCAAAAAAAGCAAAAAATAAATATAAATGAATACATCGTTAATAATAATAATAATAATAATAATTCTAACAAGTAAAAATAATTCAGTATGGTTTAATAGGAGCAAATTTATTTTGGCTCTGTTGATTTTATTTAATTTTTTTTTTTACAAATACCAAGATATATTAAATTATGCCAAGCTTGAAATTTATAATTTTACTCATGAAAGCTTAAAGAATTTAGCCACTGAGGATGGATGTATCTGGAGGAAGGGAGTATTCATCAGCCGTATGACACATAGGGGGCAATGGTACAGTAGCTCAGGACCTCGGTCAAGGTGGTACTGGGACTAGATCCGGGGACCTTCTGATGAGCAGTCCAACACCTCAACCACCAAAAATTGTTGAAATTTTACTCGATTAAAATGCGGGTTCCAAACGAGTTGACCTTCACGTTAGTGAAGTAATATTCTTTATGGTTATAGACTTGTTGTTGTTGGTCTTTCGGCTGCTCCCGGCAAGGGGTCGCCACAGCGGAATACCCAGGCCGCAATACAACTTGGCATAGGTTTTACGTCGGATGCCCTTCCTGACGCAACCCTCCCATTTTATCCGGGCTTGGGACCGGCACTGCATCCAGTGGCTGGGGGGTTTGGGCACTGACTGGGAATCGAACCCGGGCCTTCCGCATGGCAGGCGAAACACCTACCACTGAGCCACTAGTGCCCTTCTTTATGGTTATAGACTAATCAGTTTAATGTGTACATTTGATCCCTATGTACATTTTTCTTGTAAGAGTATTTTAACATCAGACTCCTCTAGGTAACATTACATGATCATTTAGAACATCTACATGCAGGGGCAAATCACCTCTGAGAAAGCCCACGCTATTCTCGGCTCCCTGCGTGTCGGGATCTGTGTGGCGAAGACACACGCCGCTGTCTATCTGATACAGCAGAGCGGGACACAGGAAGGTGAAGTGAGCCGGGGTGATGTGAGACGTATGATCCAAGCCAAAGTTCCACAGCAGCTGTGTGACATTCAAACACTGAACAGAGGAAAGACACACATGAAGGATTTGTATTTTTACAATTTCATAATTTTCCCTTTTCTGTAATGTTTAAGCTTGAAACATTCTCATGGCAAACTTCGATTCTAAAAGTCCTGACTAAATGGCGACTGATTTTAATCTGCATTTCTCCTTGTGATTACCTTTGATCATATGATATCAGCCAGCTATCACACTTGCACTTTGACTCCACACAGTTTGACAGTTAGCACTCACATTCTCATGGAGATGGTTCTTTGTCGGATGATCAGAGAACAATAATGATTTTTCAGAGACAAGAGAAGCTGTAGGTTGCAAATCGTCTCTCCGTCCTGAAGATCCACGCTCCGCAACTTGGACTTCGGTTGTGGATGTTTTTGCTTTTTCATGAAAAGTCTCAGGCTCGTAGACACTGTGTGAAATGAAACATACTGGATGTTGGCAAACTCAAAAATTCACTGCCATACGAAAGCAAATATCAGCTAATTTAGTCAAAATTAAGTATTTGCTAGTCAATTAAAAGTTAAATAAACTTTAAAAAATTCAAATTAACTTTATATCAGCCATCAAACAACCTTCTATCTAATTATGAAGCCATCTACAGTTTACTAATCATACCTTATTAATCCAATTAAAGCACTTAGACATCCTGATCCAAGACATTTTCCAAAAAAATCTGTTATACTGTATTGTAGACCTGAGACTACAAATATCGTACCTTAAAGATAAAACAATCATCTGATCGATACATTATATTTAAAAATATCCAGAGTATTTAAGTCATCATGCAAATAACACACTTTGATGTTTATCACCATGCTATAGTCTACTGTATTCATACATGATGTCCTTCAGTATTCATCTCAAAGCTCATCTATGGCTTATCCAACAAGCACCCTGAAATACATGGAAGTCCACAGCAGGGCACCATGTAACCCTGAGATCATTCCTTCCTCGGGACAATTTAGAATATCTAAGCCAATAAATGTACTGGCATGTCTTGGAGGAAACCGGCGAACCCTGAGGAACCGCATGACAGAGAGTTATCTGAGCTCAGGACCAAACCAGTGAGCCTGGAGATGTCGGATAGCAGCGCCATACTGTAACTCATTTATGCAGATTCTAAAGCACTGATCGAACAAACATGAGTTGATTAAATGATTAAATGATTATCAACTCATATCTCATTAACTTACTTTATTAACACTGCTTATTAAGACTAGGGCTGCACGATTTTGGATTAAAAAGAAAAATTACATTGGGAATATTGTGACACATACTGTGTTTTAGACGTAATTAGCACTAGAAGTACTTGCATGAAGGCAACTCATATTTTCAGTTGTGTGTATTTATCAGTTCCTGAAATCACTCTTTCACAACATGACTACCGTGATCTTCGCTAAGTAATAAGGTTTACTTGCTTCTTTTAAGTTTTCTCATTTGACATCATGCCTCTAAGTGCTTCATATTAATTATTTACATTCATATTTAAAAAAAAATAAAAAATCAATAAATTAGCCTTTCCTGGTCACCAGAACCACACACACACATGCCACTAGTTTAAAACAAACAATGCACTGATGAATGTGGCTTTTGATTAGACAGTTTTAGCCTGAGTCTCTAAGTCCATAAATTATGTTCAGGATACCTCCAGCAAAACTCCATATGAATTACTGACGTTACGTACAAGTACGTTACTTGTAATAAATTGCACCTTTTTTCGTGGTTAGATAATTGCACTGGTTCATACTGCAATTCGGCAGCAGTAGTTAAGCCTAATATTAGCATTAATGCTGGTTAAGGAAACCTTGATGTAAAGCATCATGAAAGTCCACCATGGTCAGGTCCAAGAACAGAACTAGCTGAGATCAAGTCAAAGGGCAAGGCTTTAAAACAGGTTGTTTTCTTGAAGAAGGAATTACTTCTTTTTAAATCTTGCCCATGCAAAAATAAAAGATGGCATGAACATAATTTTTGCACTCTGAGTCAAGACCAAGGCCAAATTCGGTGGGCTTTATGCTCAAGAAAGAGATAAGTCTAAGTACAAATGCCAGTAATTCTTAGACAGGTCCAGTTCAGTACAGACAACATTACTAAAATCTGATTATTGACTCGTGTAACCTTCTGTTTTCCCCAACCATTGTTTTTCAGCAGATGACACGGACCACAATATGTTTCACTGTCTGAACAATTCCACCTTAAATCAGTTAAAACAGTACTCCAGTGGAAGAGCATTAATTAAACCCCAGTGACTAAACTCTGGACTCGTACTTGTTTGATTGTACGGTGCTCAAGGGCTGATGATGAGGATGATGATCGTCATCGGGATCATGATGATGATGATCTTCTTTCAAGTGCTGGTGAACATTAGCCATGCTGAGTGGGGAATGTTTCACCACGCCATGGCTAATCTCCAGGACGCTGACCTCACCTAGTCCCAGGCTGCCCAGTAACTTCTGCAGGCCTTCGTAGGTCAGAGTGCCGTTGCTGCCGTACTCTAGGAAAAGACGCTGCAGGTAGTAGCCCTGACGGAAGACAGATGAGTTAAACATTAATGCTGATGTTGTAGTATTTTCAAGGTCATTAATTTTGTAACGTACTCGTGAGCCATATTATATAATGATTTGTTTAGCAGATTTAAAGGTCCCATATTTTACTATTTCTTTAACAAGCTAACAAAGAACTCAAAAATCAGTCGAAGCGTGTCTGTTAGTGCTCCAACTGAAGTATCTCTCGAATACTACTCTGTTTTACTCCTCCAAAGAAAGGGGGAAAATCTAATTGGCTTGTTTTCACCCCAGCAGATACAAAAATGTAAAATAGACAAAATGCAGGGAAGGGTTGTTTTTTTTTTGTACATGCACGCTGGAGACCCATCTAAACATGACTAAAAAGTGAATTTTGGATATCCAATTAAAAAATTTTTTTTTTGGTCATGGATGATATACAGTATCACTTATTCATTCTCTATACCGCTTATACTTTACTGGGAAGTGCGGAGCCTGTCCCAGGTTACTCCAGGCACTTGGACTGTTGGAGGAAACTAGAGTAACTGGAGGAAACCCACCAAGCACAGGGAGAACATGCAAACTCCATGCACACACACACACACACACGGACCCCGAGGTGGGAATCGATACCACAGTGCTGAATACTACACCACTGAGTGGCAGGAATGATACGTTGCTGTGAAAAAGTATTTGCCTAATTTTTCTGACACATAAATGATTGAAATCATCAAACAAATTTGAATATTACTCAAAGATGGAAATAATGAGTAAATACAGTACAAGATGCAGTTTTTAAATGATGATTTCATTTGTTAAGGGAAATAAAACCTTAATAGTCCAAACCTGCCTGGCCATATGTGAAAAAAACTATTGGCTCCCCTCTCCCTTGCAAAATCCCTTGCTCATTATTTCATTGGATGAATTGTGACTAATCACATTTTTCAGGAAGCCGAGTTACATTTCACTTATTTCACAACAGGCCGAATTACTACCAGGCCTGTTGAATCAAGAAATCACATAAATAGAACCTATCTGACAAATATAAATACTCACAGCACTGTATAGAATACACTATAGAATGTTATTTTTTTGAGAAAATATGTAGTTCAAACTCTAAAGTTTAGAAGTTATTCTATAATAAATGTTCAAGAAAATGATCACATGCTCACGTTAAAAGGAATCATTTGGCTGAATATGATTCTTGCTGAAGGGCCATAAATTGCTAAATTTCTTTCAATAATTGTTTAAACATTTTCAATTGTATGGTGTGTTTTTTTTCAGATAGCCTTGTAGAATTCCTTTGACAACTGTTGAATTATATGTATTATACTGTTGAAGAAGTATATCATAAGTAGGAGAGATGACTCATGTAGTGGATGTTTTATAAAATATTTTCCATTTTGCTAAATGTTATATTTTTTGGTAGAACTTGTACTTCAGATTTAACTAATGAACCTAAAATTAGCTCAGTGGTTAAGGCATCAGACTACTGATCATATATTTACATTTAGGCATTTGGCAGATGCTCTTATCCAGATGCCTACATCTGAGCAGTTGAGGGTTAAGGGCCTTGTTCAAGTGGCAACTTGGTGATTGTGGGGTTTGAACCTGGGACCTTCCGAACCGTAGTCCAATGACTTAACCACTGAGCTACCCCTGGCCCAGGGGTAGTATATTAGTATGTAGTATATTAAACTACAGATTTTGTCAAAAAGAAAAATTATATGGTGTACTCTATACAGTGCTGTGAAAAGTATTTATATTTGTCAGACAGGTTCTATTTAAGTGATTTCTTCATTCTTGGTTCAAACCCCTAAGTTGCCACTGTTGGGCCCTTCAGCAAGGCCCTTAACCTTTACCTATTCATATGTGTAACTAAATAAATGTACAGTGCATTCGAAAAGTATTCACAATGCTTCACATTTTCTTACTTTGTTATATTACAGGCTTATGAAGAGAAAGGAGAACCTTCCAGAAGAACAACCATCTCTGCAGCACTCCACTAATCAGGCCTGTATGGTAGAGTGGCCAGACGGAAGCCACTCCTCAGTAAAAGGCACATGACAGGCACCTGAAGGACTCTCTGACCATGAGAAACCTTTTTTTTGGTTGACGGAAGATGGTTGTTCTTCTTGAACGTTATCCTTTCTCCACAGAAAAATGCTGGAGCTCTTTCAGAGTGACCATTGGGTTCTTGGTCACCTCCCTGACTAAGGCTCTTTTCCCCAGATCGATCAGTTTGGTTCCAAACTTCTTTCATTTACGGATAATAGAGGCCACTGTGCTTATTGGGACCTTGGGCTGCACTGTGAGACGCTCTGGATAAGGCCGTCTGCCAAGTGCCATAAATGTTTTCCTTAACATACACATGATTTGCTGCATGAATGTGCATTTATCCATCCATTTGTCAATCCTTAGTAACTACTTGGTCAGGGTAACAGTTTCTAATTTATTACTGTCAGCTAATTTATTTATACTGCATGGAAAACAGAACTAACTAACTTACTAAGGATTGATAAAACAATCCCACAGACATCTTAATTAGAAACCAATAAACTCAAGTAATTTTATTGAGGTAGAAGAACTGCCAAAGCTAATATTTTATTTATTTATTTATTTTTTTAGACTTATAGAAGCTTCAGGGCATAAAAGATCTAACTTTTGCCCTAGTTGTTGCTTTAAGACTGATTTCTAAAACTCCACTTTATGGATCTGGAGTAATTGCATCACCGTACTCTAGATAAGGTCAGTGTGTGTCAGATTGTCGCTTTCTGATGAACAAAAAGGTGGTTTTGTGAGAGCTCTATGTTCTTACTTGCTCTTCAAAAGCGTCCTCTAAATGCTCCAGTGTAGGTGGAACCTGATTGTCGTCTTTCATCAGTTCAGGTGTATTGTAATGCGAATGAGCGATTGACGTTCGTATGGATGACATGATCACAAAACAGAAGTAAACGCGACGCTGGAAGTCCAGAGGCATCCTGAAAACAAGAACAGCAAGGAAAGAGAAGAAAGAGAAAAGTAACATACAGCAACGTGGCATCTGAACATCTGACAAAATTGAAATGCATGAATCAATTCAGTAGGATGAAGAAAAATAGGACTAAATATGAGGGCTCAAGATTCCAAGGCAGTTTTGGAGAAGATCTTTGATTCTTATAAAGAATTTGCGAAATACACCAATAAAATGGTTGATTATGGAAATGCAGACTAATGATCTTTTTCTGTACATATTTAAAGATATGCATTTCCATATTTTACGTGCAAAAAAATAGAAATAAAAAAATCAGTCTTACCTGAAGTTCTGCTCCTTCACCATTAACGATTCCCGTCATTCACGTTTCACACTGAGCTTCCTCCAAGCCTGAGCTCTCTGTGGCAGCGACGACGCTCTGGTTAATGTTTACACACTTTTAAAACGTCACTGCTCGGTTTAAAGCAACTGTACTCCATTGATCAGGTCTGTCGATCCTCTAAAGTAATCAGTAGGAGGGTGCGAATGTTTTCAGGGGGAGGAGAAATAGGGAGAAAAGCCTGTCTTGAATCAGTGGCCTTGCAAAAACAAACTTTTCACATGAAATAAGGAATTTAGTTTGATTTGGTGTCTGTATAATAGTGCAGGTCTGTTGTAATCCATCCATTTACACATTTTACATAGCGCTTATCCTGTGTACTGTCATGGGAAACCTGAAGCCCATGTCAGGCAACTTACTGTAGGGCACAAGGCAAGAGACACCCTGGATGGGGCGCCAAAAAAAAAAAAAAGCACAACACAATTATACGCTATGGGCAATTTGGAAATGCCAATCAGCATAGAATGTCAGGTCACATGTCTTTGGACTATGAGAAGAAACCAGAATATCTAGAAGAAACCCATTAAGCACGGAGAGAACATGGAAACTTCACGCACACAGACCGGAGAAGACATTAAAGGTAGATTGGAGGTTCCAATGCGCCCAAAGCGTATAACTGTGTGTGTATACCAGGGTTTGACAAGTATTCAGTACTGTTAAGATAGCTCCCAATATAAAAACATG
>JAQMYG010000015.1:4648839-4661541 GCA_030014215.1 Clariallabes teugelsi
GTGATGCTGTAACCTCTCGCAGCCGGGGGTCTAGAGAGAGCTGATTGGCCGAGCTCTCTCAGAGGGGAGGGATGAGAGGTAGTGCTCCCACATTAATCAGGAGTGTCTGTGAGTTCACACAAGCGGAAGGAGCAGATAGTGCTGTCCTCCGAGTGTGTTACGCCGCCCCCAACACACGTGAGCGTGAGCGAGCAGTTCGAAAAGATGCGGTCGGCTGGCGTCACGTGGTTCGGAGGAAACACGTGATGGTCTTCGGCCCTCCTGACTGACTGGTAGTAGTAGCCTTAATGTGGAAGCCCCCTAGTGCCGGGGAGGAATTGGACACGACTAAATTAGGGAGAAAATTGGGAAAAAAAAAAAAAAAAGATAAAAAAAAATATATATATATAATCACACAAATATGAAAAAAAGCATTCTATACTCACCGCACGATTGTACACTAACCGCAAGATCCCACTAGTAGCAGCATGGATTTACGAGCGTTCCGCAAAATTAGAGAAAGATGCGGAAACTTTTGTTTTGATGGTTGGTGAAACAGTCATGCTGCATGTGTAGAATAAATGGTTAGGAAAGTACTGAGTCGAATGTAGCCAAATGTAGTAACTAACTAGTAACTAATAACCTGAATGTACAAGTCTAGTAAAGAAAGATAGTGACAAGATGTGACAAGTATGGAAATGTGTATGAAATGTGAAACATGTGCATGAATCAAAATGATCAGATTGTCCCTGATGAGCAAGCCTGCGGTGACGATGGCAATGAAAAACTACCTGAAATGGCAATAGGATGAGGCCTTGAAAGGTACCAGACTCTCATGGTACCATGAGCGTCTTCATGCTAAAGTGGAACCATCACCATGGGTAGGCAGTCAAAGGACCAAATGCGTAGTAGTTCACAACCTTTTACTCAGTATAATAGTTTGTTAGCTAGATTGCTTCTAATCTTACCTTGACGAGCACACCTGTTCGAGACGCTTTAAAAAAGAGGCCGGAAGAATACGAAGCCCAGAGACCAAGTAGGAGGGATTTGTTGGCCCAAAAGGTAATCGTCAATCACTTAGGCGCGCTAACCGATCTGTGCTTTAATTATGACCTGCCAGTTATTTTTGTACCCTAGGATGGGTGGAATGGGTTTTGTTCTTGTCCTTCTCACGTAGGATGTAGCTCAGTCACGATATGGTGTGAGTGAGAGCGTAAACATTTATAATACAAAAAAAAAGTGTAGCAAGGAAGTTAATATGGAAAATACTCAAGAAAAGTACAGATTCATGAAATGACTGAGTAGTTGTACTTTTGTTACTTGGTACGTCTGGTTCCTACAAATCATGACAGTCCAGGAAATGGTGTAATCTGCCAACCTGGGTTATATTATATGTCTCTACGGATTTCGCACACATAAAGAAAAAAAGAAGAAAAAAATATTTTTACGGCACTTTAAGTGATTTCTTGATTCACCAGGTGTGGCAGTAATCTGGCCTGGGTGTGGCAAGACAAATTTTACTCAGCTTTCTAAACAATGTGGGTAATAGTTCATTCATGATTTACCAAGGGGGATATTACTTTTTCACATAGGGCCAGGCAGATTTAGACAACGTTTTTCCCTTCAGTAATTGAAATCATTATTTAGAAACTGCATTTTGTATTTACTCAGGTTATCTTTGTGTGTAATACTAGAATCTGATTGAGGATCTGAATCATTTAAGTGTGACAAAGAAATTTTTTTTCAACTTAAATTTTTTTTTTTTTTTTTACTGTTACCATGGTAACCTCTGTTATGGTCGTAGGAATGTCTAAATTAAAATTTATGTATGTCTGTATGACAGAAATGTGTCACTTTAATGCACTGACGTTACATATACCAGTTCTAAAAAGGCATTAAGTGTGTGTGGAAGGTTCGGCATACAAGCACATACATTTGGTGTAACCATAGAAATGCTGGCGTATTAGAACAAAACTGAGATTTCTGCTTGAGTTGGAACTGCTACTGTATCAGAGCTGTTGTTAAAGAAGGTTAATTGATACTTTCTCTACATCTTATCTGCTCTAATTTTGCAGGTGACTCAGACGGATGGGCAGCACCTGTGGAGGATGAAGCATTTTAACAAGCCGGTGTACTGTAACGTGTGTCAGAGCATGCTGCTCGGGCTGCGCAAACAGGGCCTCTGCTGCACATGTCAGTAACTCGCACACTCGCCGGTAATCTGCTAATTATTTTAAATAAAGTGTTCATTTCATCAGCAGCTCTCTGTCCTCCCGCAGGCTGTAGGTACACAGTGCACGGGCGCTGCGCCAACAGGAATCCGGCTCCATGCACCCGCACCTACGTCAAATCCAAGAAGGAGGCAGGGGTAAGATTACTCCAGACATGCTTGTGCATTACTGCACATAGCAATATATAGAAACATACCAAGTCTCTGTCTGTCTAAATATATTTTCCAAACTGCAAACCTACAATGCATATCCAAGTAAAAAAATTAAGTGTTTTCTAAGATAAAATCAATAAAATAAATAAATAAATAAATAAATAAAAATCAATCTTAGCATTTTAGTTGATAGTGATGTTGCCATTCTGGCAGGAGAGGATTAATGCTAATACCAGCTTTTATTTACAAACCACATGACCGAAGCAATCAGTTTGTGTATATGGCGCCTCAAGGGTCTGGGTTCACCTCCCACAGTCTAAAGGCTAATTGGTGTTCCCAGAATCACCCATAGTGTGTAAATGAGCGTGAGCGTGTGCCCTGTGATGGATTGGCACCCTGTCCAGTGTGTACCCCGCCTCGTTCCCTAAGTCTCGTGGGATAGACTCCAGGCCCCTTCGTGACCCTGTACACAGGATAAAGTGTTATACTGTAGATGATGAGTGAGTGAGTGAATCCCACCTCCTTTACACAGAAGTCTGACTGGGCTATGGTAGTATGATTTTGAGTACTGAATTAATTATTGTATGTGAATGATTTATGCGCTTTTCAAAATCAGGAACATGCAGGCAGGTATGTGGAATAACTGGCAAAACCAATCAGAATTAAACATTATATGTAAAGGAAACTTTCCATACACAGCAAGAAAATACACATTAGCCAGTCTTGAATAATACAGCACAGCATGTCCAAAAGTTTGTGGATGCCTGACCATCACCAGTCGCTTACCAGACAGTTGTGTAGAATATCTTTCTACACTGTAGCATTACACTTTCCCTTCACTGGATCTAAGAGGCGCAACGCCAGCTCTGTGAACACATGGTTTGCCAAGATTGGAGTGGAAGAACTCAACGTCCTACACAGAAACCTGACCTCAACGCCACCGAACACCTTTGGGACGAACTGGAACACCGACTGCACCCCAGATCTTATTAATGCTCTTGTAGCTGAATGATCACAGGTTTGTGTCAACATCTAGTGGAAAGCCTTCCCAGAAAAGTGAAGCATATTGAACAACAGAGCAAATTAACTAAATATTTGATGGGATGTTCAACAAGCTTATATGGGTCTGATGGTCAGGTGTCCATATACTTTTGGTTGTATAATGTGTAATATGAGGACAGAACACTGCATCTAATAGCCAAGATGTTTCCCAGTGACTTTATATATATATATATATATATATATATATATATATATACAGAACACTGTATCTAATAGCCAAGATGTTTCCCAGTGACTTTTTTATATATATATAAAATCATTCTAGATAGATAGCAACTAAAGAATTTAATTCGCAGCCTTTCCAAGTCTGCTGTGGTGTTCCCCAAGGCTCTGCCCTTGGCCCCCTTCTGATCATCATCTATTCTCTCCCTCTTGGTCACATCTTTAGAAAATTCAGTATACGTTTCCACTGTTATACAGATGATGCACAACTTTATATCTCCACAAAGCCTGACTCTGCTCTTCCATGCTCTTGTCTCACCAACTGCTTAAATGAAATAAACACTTGGTTTTCCTGCAATCCACTTTCAGCCTCTATTTACTGTAATTTTTATTTGAATTGTCATTTGATTTGAAATATTTTAGATTATAATACTCTATCTTGTTTCATTTCTTATTGTTTTAATGTCACTCACTACTCATTGTTTATCATTGGTTTGAATTGGGTGACCGGAAAGGCGCCTATATAAATAAAATGCGTTATTAATATTATTATTGTTGTTGCTAACATTTAGCTAGCTTGTCATATGTCTTTCTTAGAGCTTTAATCACTTTTACCCTAAGGATCTTTTTACTTGTTTTAAAACATAACACCATTGTACTGTATAATAGCCTATAATAAATTAAAGCAGGGGCTCAGCATTAACAGGGGGGATTTTGCCAGGATAGACAAATAGACGACACATTGTTCAGAAAGGATGCGGGTGGGAAATTCCCAGGAAATCTGTTCATCTATTTGGTGATATAGCACTTAAACACAGACTAATTTTTTTTGGCCGATGAAATTTCCAGCGAAAAAACAGATTCGCTGACTCTATTTAATTTCCAATGTTGTGCTCCGGTTGTCATGGCGATATAAAATGACCTCTGGAAAGTTCATCTGAATGACTGCATTCTAGGAAAACCCTGCGTGCCTGGTCCTGTTTTTGTCTTTAGTATTAGAATTCAATAATGCATCCAGTATTTATAGAATGGTATGATTTCTTTCCTTGTGTGTTTGTTTGACCCAGGTTTCAGTCCATGAATGGGTGATTGGGAACTGTGAGTCTGGGAAGTGTGACAAGTGTCAGAAGAAGATTAAGGGTTTACATGGAAAAAGCTGTGTGTGGTGCCATACTACTGTGAGACTCTGCTTTACTATATAAAAAAAATGGCATCAGATATTTAACTGTAATAAATATTTATAGTAATTACCAAATACATGTTTCTTGATCTTGACAATGATGTAAAAATTTCAAGCAGTTGATTTTTATATTTTTTTTGGGTACTTTCTGTATTAGCGCCATAACGAGTGCGCGAACCAGGAGCCTACAGAGTGTAACTGCGGCCCAATGAGAGACCACATTTTACCTCCATGGGCCATTTACCCCGTCATTAAGGTAGTGCGATTTTCCAGATGTGAGATTCTCGGGTTTATGTTTAATTACTTGAGGATTTCACTCTTTCTGTTCCTCAGGACAGGCAAAACTGTGTCAAGAACGGAGCAGACGACACTGAGTACAACACTACACCTGATGGACAGGTACTGCAGGTGAGTCGCGCTTAATTACACTTTATTATTCTTCACCTGCTTGTTCTTACTACTGCTGGACCTTCCCAAGCTCAGGTGATCACCCCTCGTGGATCAAGTAAACCGGGATTTCTTATGAATGGAGCTGTAACACGTTACGTATTTGCTGTGTTTACGCAGGTAATTCCAATCGCTAAAACTCATCCTCTTCTGGTGTTTGTGAACCCTAAGAGTGGAGGGAAACAGGGTGAGAGGTGAGACCACGTCCGACACGTTCTTCTCAAACGACTTTCACAAGCATTACATCAAATTCTTAGACAGTCCATACTGTGTATTGAAGGGAAGAAAGATGCCTTAGTAGGCTTATTGCTTTTTAAATTTGTAAGTGAAACACCTAAAGAGTGTTTAGTATAATACATATGGCCGAATACATCAGAGATGGCAAGGCGTGTTTGCTGTTCTATTCTTGCTCCAAAGCTGCAAGGTTAACATAGCTTTCCAGGAACGGAATCCGACAGGTTAACATTGTGCAAACTGTATGACATCATCACACACTCACCTTGGACGGTGAAACAGATGTGCTTGCTTGGTACGGTATAAGTAAATCTACACTAAAAGCACCAAAAATCTTATTCCTGTCTTTACTTGTACAATGTTAAGTTACTGGCTATACACTCACATGCCACTTTAATAGGAACTCATTTATGTGTCAGCAGTGCAAGTTATAAACGTGAAACAAACTAAACTGAGCTCAACCGTTGAAGGTTGGGAAGAAATGCCACTTTTTTACTATAACTCTACCCACTTTAGCCTCAGATACTTTTTCTTAGCTGACAGATGTCAAACCTGATTTGGTCCTCCGCTGTTGTAACCTATCCACCAACATTGTGTGCATCAGGAAAGGTGTTCCTATTGTAAGTGTTTTACATGGTAGCTCCAGTCCCAAACAAACAACGCAAGCTTACGATGTCAAACATGTCTCAACTGGCAAGTGGAAGACGTAAATGTAAAACATAAATGTAAATGTTGTTTTTGGGGCGTATCGTCCCTTTGACCAGCTCATTTGCACGTTTCTTTGTGCTTAGATGTCAAGTGTCACTAGAAAGTCTTTACTCGAAATTAGAAGTAGGAAAACATGGTCTAGAAACGTGACACTGGTCTTGCTCTTTGAACTGAAATGTTGCACCTTTTAAGACGAACCCTAGAAAATTCTGCATATGTTTTGATAGGAACTGAGTTTTGTGCAGCTAGGTGTGTTAAAATATTTCACGGGAAATGCTGAGAAATGCTGTTGGACCAAAATAAATAAATAAATAAATTATAAGGGTAATATACAGTAGATAGGAAAAAAGTCTACACTATCAGATTGTCAGAAAATAATTGACTTGTTTTTGCATATTTCCGTCGCATACACAATCGCCAAGTGGGATTAAAAAAAATGTTGTATGCTTTCACTTTTAAAAAAATTTTTCATTTCGCTTCATAGATTAAAAGTCTACATCATTTTAACAAATCTCAATTCAAAAATCAGAATTTAAGTTGCATTAATATCACTTGTTGTCACAAATCAAATGGCCGATATCTAATGTGCTACACTGCTGTTTTTCAGGCCAGTGTTTAAAGAATGTATTTTATTCGTTTGTTTTAGAGTTCTGCGCAAATTCCAGTACTTGCTAAACCCTCGCCAGGTTTTTAACCTCAACAATGGTGGACCAGCACCAGGGTAAGAATCTTTCTTCATACAAGGTGGCGTTGATTTATTTATTTATTATTAGATTTTTTGGTTTAATTTTGTCATTTTCATGTAATTTGATTTCATTTCATGTAATTTTATTTAATTGTATTTATATTTTTCCTACTGTAATTCTTTAAAAGCATAGCCTGTTGTCCAAACCTCCATCCATCATACAGATTATCTGGACAAATATTAGTTTACCATTGGACTACTATAACTTCTTTCATCAAAGCATAGCTTTCATCAAACACATTCTTAAATTATAAACACACATGCAATAACACTACTGTCACATAGTACATTTAATTTGTATTTATTTAAATTCTCTACTACACGTATTGTCCTTGGCTTGTAGAACGCCGTCACTATCATGTCCTCTACCTCTATAGTAGTCTCCTCTACTAATTGAGTAGTTGATTTGATTAAATAGATCGTTGCAGATACAGTTGTTAAAAATCATGTTCTAAAAATAAATTCTTGAAAATGTCACCATGTATCTCACACACACACATCCTGGTTCACAAGGGAAGTGTGGTTTCCCCATGTTAATTTACACATCTGAATGCAAGAGCTTTATCATAGAATATACAAATGCAAATTGATTACAGACGTTATCCTGGTAAAAACAGTCCCATGTAAATAGGTCTAATGTCTGGGTTTCTTCCTTCTTCCTGGAGAAATTTCAGTTTCGTCCCGAATAAAAGAAAGGTTTTGTCTGTACATTGCTCAGGACTTGCTCTTTCAATGATATCATTATGAAACTCAAATATTCTATCTGCAGGTCTGTCTGTATGTCTGTTCAGCCACATTTTGTCACAGCATCACGTAAAACTGGCTGGACAGAATTTAATGAAACTTTACAGCCCTTTGGCATTTGCCTGAAGTTAAAACTGTGCCATAAATGAAATCAAAATATTGAGTAGAAGGGAAGTCATGAACAGTTATGTGCCAGATAATAAACTGCAAGTTTTCACAGCGTACTGTGCATTCGTCAAACCGTGGGCGCATCTTAAATCGACCACTGGACAGAATTTAATAAAACTTTTGCAGAACTTCAATATCTGCCTGAAGTTTCACCTGCACCATTAGTGAAATCAAAATGTTGAGTTAAGGCAATGTTGGAGAATTCTGCCGTACAGAAAGACAGACAGACGTGTTCATCGGAGCCAGCCTAAAATAATAATATCAACCTTCTACCTACTTCAACAAACTCTTTAACTGTCAACGATGGGTACGTGCACTAGTACTGTATAAATGTAATGAAAACACTAAACATATTAATTCAAGGCTTCCAGTGGTCAGGTATGACTCTTGTGGAATTTGACTACTGAGAGAAGATCTAATATTGTTCACACCAAACATTAATTATTCTGCTATTTTCACACAGATATGCAAATATATCTATAGAGGAAATATCCATCTTAGCCATCGTCAATATTGTAAAAATGTTCCTGCAGTGTTTCTCATAGAAGTGAATTAAACAAACCAAAAGTTTGTTAGCATAGTTCTTAAAGGTGAATTAGTTAAGATTTCCCAAAATTGGTCTGTATTCAGTTAGCAAGTGGAGCTGAATAAGTTTTTTGCTCAGTTTATGAGCCTACCTACCCACTACTACTGGTGAGCTAGCATGCTAAGTAGAGGGAGCGTTAGCAAAGACTATCAAGACATAACTCACAAACACAATAAATAGTCCTATAAACATGCCAAATCTGACTTGTTGTGAGAATGGTCACACACACATTCTTCTTTTGTTTTAGTAATAAATTCTTATGATTTCTAAACTGTGGGATTAGCATGCTAGCAGGGTGCTGAGGGGAGCAGTAGGAGGCAGTGTCTAAAAAATGGCTAACAGGGCAAACATGTAAACACAACCATATATTCTTGAACGTGTGTTTCAAAAGACATGACTTACGTTTTTTTTTTTTTTTGGTACTAAAGTTCTGCATAATTTTCCAGTTTATGTGTATTATTGTTAGTAAGCAAAAAATCGCCCATCTTCTTGTAGTAAATTTTAGTTAAATATCACTGATATGATGTGCACAAAACACACTGTATTAATATAGTTAAACACAAAATAAAAAGAAGGTTCAATCAAGTAGAATTTAAAAGTCGAACTAAGAAATACTTAAAAGTATTTAAGTTAAACCTCTTTAAAGACATTTATAGCAAACACAGCATACTAAAAAATTTTACTAAAAAATCTTCATTAGAATGACATTAATCCTAATTATTAAATATACTTTATTATATTTAACTGAAAGTATGGATACAGTGTCAGAATCATAGAGTCAATTAAAATCAGAACAAACCAGCCACAAATGTATTAAGTGAAGGTCAAAATGTTATGTTTAAGTATTAACTCCCAGGTGTCGCAAATGATGAATGAGTGCTTGTCTTTATCACCCTGAGATCACAAGTTCGATTCCCACGTGATGCTACTGCCATCCGTAGCCGGGAGTCTAGAGAGCAGTTCCCTCCCTTGCTCTCTCAGGGGGACGTGGTCCCATAGCAACTTAAAGCAGTCGTGGGAATCTGTGAGCATGCAAGCAGAAGGGGCGGAAAGCGCTTCTCTCCGAGTGTGTTTTACTCTGTCTTATACGGTGCATAAGAAGCAGTTCCAAAAGATTTGGTTGGGGGCTTCACGTGTTAGTGTGGTGAAACTGGATTCTCATGTTTTTATGTGTCAAAGTAATTGTACAGTATTACTGGACTTCATTAAAGGTGCATGGTATTTACAATTAGCTGCAACTTAGCCGATTATACTAGCTACTGGAATTGACTCTAGTCTAACCTGAGATTAGTGAAGGCTAAAAGTTTAATATATAAATGGGTTGCACATGGCCTAATGGTTTACACTGTGGTACATATCTCGCCTTGTGCTTGTGGAGTAAGCATGTTCTCCCTGTGCTTGGAGGGTTTCCTTCAGAAACTCATTCCCAAAGAAACGCAGTGTAAGTTGATCGGTGTTTCATGAGTTTGTGCCTTGTGACGGATTGACTTTTCATCCAGGGTGTACCCCAACTTGTTCCCCGAGTCTCTGGGGATAGACTCCAGGCCCCTTTCATAGAATAAGTGGTATAGATAATGAATGAAAGAAATTAGACCAAGGTGACTTTAATAAATTAGCAATAAATTAGCATGCTTTCCCTAAAATGCCTTTCCAAATTAGATAGAGCTCACATTATCTCAGGAGGAAAAGAGGTCAGTTGTTTTGTAAGAGTCTTTGCTAAGTCCAGCATATTGGAATATTTTTTCTGACGTAGAGTTAGGAGCACTCAACCTCAAATTTCCACACTGAAGTCCAGTGGTTTATCCGTATTCATATGCAGTTGGATAGCTAAAGTCTTAAGCACGGAGTGTAGCATAAGAAGGTAACAGTTAATTATAAAAATGCTTGGATTTGTTTCTGCATTGATGAACCTGATGGGTGAAACTGAAATGATTGGATGCTCAATATTTGAAGGTACTATATACATTATTTGATTTTTCTTCTTGTATGTCTGTTGCTGACATACTGGATATTCCATTCTGACATGGTGGTATCCATCTTTTCTGACAAACCATCTGCAAAGCGTTTGCCAAATAGGTTTTTACTAAAAAAACAACCAGGAACCTTAACAGAAGAACAGCATAAGGATTGTAAATTGTAGAAGCAAAATCAAAAGGCTTTTACATTATGGTACAGGGAGGGGAAAAAAGTGTCAACATAGGCGGATTGTTACTGCCGGCTGTAGTAAAGAGGAACCCCTGGAAATCAAGAAGGAAGTGCAAGTGGTGGTAGATATACAACACACTGGCGCTCAACAAAATAGCTCAATGCACGTTCTTCCTGTCGCCAAGATAAAGAAAACGAAAGCAACAAGCCACTTATAAACCATTCCTTGGAAACATCTCAAGTCACCATGTTCTGTGTATTTTAGAGCGTTCCTTAAAATTCCCCGTTGCGGCTCATATCTTAAATCCTCAGGTCGGCCAAGCCTTTTTGCATTCAGTGATGAAATGAAGCGCTCAACCGGAGCTTGCAAAATACAAAATAAGTGTGAGACAGGAAGTACAAATACAAAGAACAATGTATACACAGTACAGTGCATGGAGTGAAGTCATAAAGAACTGGTTTTTCTGTGGGTTTTCATTCTAGCCAATCAGAAGGATTTACTAATTAATTCAGAAGATACTGTACTAGTCAAAAGTTTGGACACACCTTCTAATTCCATGGTCTTTTCTGGTTTTTATTTCTTTCTACATTGTAAAACAATGCTGAAGGAGTCCAAAATATGACTCATATGCCTGCTACTTATACTCTGTAGAGCCTTTATGACGGCTCTAAGCTGAGGTGGTGTTTGTTAATCTGTGATTTCTGAGGCTGGTGACTCTAAATGAACTTCTCCTCTGCAGCAGAGGTAAAATCTTGGCATTGCTTTCATGGGCAGGTCTTTGTGAGAGCCAGTTTCATCATGGTGCTTGATGGGTTTTGCAAATGCACTTGACAACACTGGTCTTGCAAGAACTGTTCCAGTTGTGGCCACCGCTGTAGCTTCCTGGAGTGGTTTTATTTAGACCTGTCTCTGATAGGAAAACCTTCTGGTTGTGCATAATAGGGTTCTCGATTTAGCTACTCCCTTTCTGTGCAGGTGAAGAGTCCCTCCTTAAACCTTGTTTTAGATTCATGGAGAGTCTGTTGCTGAATTTTGTCTCTAGTTGTAAAAGGTGATTGATACGTACAGTAATTGTGATTTTTTTAAAAGTATAAATAAAACTGACTGTAGTTTTTTTTTTTTGTTTGTTTGTTTGTTTTTTTTCTCCCCAGGTTGAGCTTCTTCAGGGATCTTCAGGACTACAGAATATTAGTATGTGGAGGTGATGGGACTGTGGGCTGGATCCTTGATGCCATAGGTTAGAATGACTTTTTTTTTTTTTTGGTAATATTTTGTAGTACCGTAAATATGATGATAACCTTTGCTTGATATGGCCACTAGATGGCGGAACCAGGTTTTCACTGTAGTCATATTACTGTATATGCTATACTGTAAGATGGAGGTGTACAGTATATATTACTGACCAAATTACATTAACATTTATTCACTCTGAACATATGGACTGTTTGAGGTAAAAGAAATGAGAGAACATCTGCTTTGAGGAAAGGGTTAAATATAGAGTGGCTGCTCTTGTAGTGCCTGTCACGACTGAGAGAAAAGAGCCCTTCTACAGCTTTTTCATACTGTAATTATTTCATGATTTCTCCCCAAATGATTATAATCATCCAATCTTACAAAACTCAGGAGAAAAGCGCTGAATATCCAGCTGATCATCATTCAAGTGCAGCACCGATGACTAAAATAGCCTGATTTTATGCTGATGTGATGGTCATCATTATTCTAATCGTCTTGTAGATAAGGCCAACCTGCCGGTGCGCCCCCCAGTGGCTGTACTTCCTCTCGGGACAGGAAATGACCTCGCGCGGTGCCTTCGATGGGGAGGAGGTAAGAACATCACCTCTGAGGCTTTTGTAAGATTTATGTTTAAATTATTAAACAAGTGTAGATAAAAAAATTATGAATGTTATTTAGCTCATCTTTAATTTATTTCAGGTAATAATTTCACAGCAGTTACATTTTTTATTTACTTGAACTGAATCATTTTTTTATTTATACAGTTATTATTTATTTATACAGAATAATTTGAAGAAATATTTTCAAAAAGGAAACTGTTGTGCAGGTCCACCAATTGTGCAAGTTCACCCACTTAAAAAGATGAGAGAGGCCTGTAATTTTCATCATAGGTATACCTCAACTATGAGAGACAAAATAAGAAAAA